>JAGPOW010003648.1:12786576-12804535 GCA_030014935.1 Caiman crocodilus | reverse complement strand
CCTCACATTGATTCATCCAGGAACCATAGACCTCACCCAGGAACAGAGACAAGAACCCAGCATTTGAAAGACAAAAGACCCTGCAGAACCAGCAACTCTATCATTGTACCCCACCATTACAGACACCCGAAACTCCACATCCCTGCATGGAGCACACATGCTCAGTACACTAGGGGCTGGCCCTTGCCTGGGCATGCCTCCTGTCACTAGGGTCACACAAGGTCCACCCCTATAAAAAGGGACAGTGAAGACAGACCCAGTGGGATGCCCTCTCCATCTGGATCAGCACCATGCCACACCACCTATCCACCCAAAAGCCCTGCTGGAGACCCCCCACTGGACAACACCTACTGGACAAGGACCCCTTTCCAGTCTGGATAGGTAGCTATCACTCTCCACCCCCTCTTCAACCAAGGACTTGGACTCTGCTTCTCTTCCCCACCTGGACTCCAACCCTTCCACTGAGTCTCTTTCTCCTGCTGCCAGGGTGGGTGTGTGTGTGTGTGTGTGTGTGTGTGTGAGAGAGAACCAATAACGTCATGGGGCTGTGTAGTGTGTTGTCTGTGTAATAAAACTGTTATTTGGACCCCTAAGTTGGGTTTTGTTTTATTATGGTTTGGCCCTGCTCCAATCTCTACTCCTCGCCCGTCTAACTTCTGTCTCATTTCTCCCTCTTCTGCTTCTGGCTCACTGCCACCTCCAACACCTGACCTGAGCTCCTCTCTATCTCCAAATCCCCTGTTTCTTTGCCACTGTCTTGTCCCCGCTGCCTTTTCCTTTCCCCATGAGCAACCAGGTCTCCGCCTCGGTTTCTATCTCAGCTGTCTGCCTCAGTTTCCAGCCCCAGTCTACCTTAAGTAACCCCAAGCCTCAGTTCCTCAGCCAGCTTCTCTGTAGTCCACCGGTTCTAGCAACTTTCATTCCCTACACTTTAACTCTCTCACCTGAACCTTCCTCCAAGTATCCCAGGTACCCCAAGTGTACACATACACACTGTACCATCCAAGTTAGGGATTTATCTGTGTGTATGTGTAGGTGGGTTGTATATGTGTGAACTGGTGAATGTGTGTGTGTATATGTATGTCATTGTGCGCATGGTATACGAATTAGTGATCTGTGTCTAACTTTTGGAGTGTATAGTGTATGTGCTTGAATTGGTGATAGGTATGCATGCACCTAGGCTGGTTTGAATGTGTATGTGCCAGAGCTGGTAATGTGTGTGTGTATGCACCTAATTGATTTGTGTATTTGTATATGTGCAATTGTGTCACATCCTTCTGTCTAACAGTGCAATATTGAGATCCTGAGAGTTGGCCTGACTGCACAGAGCAACATTGGTATTATAAAATAATACAGTAATTTAAATCCTTATGCTAAAATAGAAAAGTAAACCTTGTACTTTAGTTCATGCTAGCAACCTCTCAGCCTTTCTAGGCAAAAACATTCTCTTGTACTTACCCCTATGCTGGGCAGCAGAGTCCTTTCCCCAGTATCCTGACACCTTGTTTCTAGTTACACATTTTTCACATTAAAAGATAATATCCAGTCATTTTCTCTGATAGGTAATCACATTCATTTGTTGATAGATCCTGATAGTTCATTTGTAGCAACTACATAGATTTACACAACAAACACCCCTCTCAAATACCCCTGTTTGAGAGGTTAAATTAACTCCTTTAGTCTTAGTTGGTCATAATACAGTGATGTCTTGTGGGTAAACTCAGTCATACATACTTTTCATAGAAAATATTACATAAATTTCCCACATTCTCCACAGAGATCTATTTATAAGTACAGGGTAGAACAAAGAAAACCAACATGCAGACAACAATTAAGAATTCAGGAAGCTTGCCAACTAACTTATTTGAAAGAAAATTCAGAGCTCCCTGGCTCCATTGGCATCACTCACAAAATCCTCTCTCTCATCAACTGACCTTACTCAGATACACTTTTGAAGCCATCTATCACACCACCTATCATAAGAATGGACTGTAGTCAGATCACAGGAAGAACCTTACTTCTAGTTTCATCTTTTTTTAGGATTCTTTTGTTCAAAATCTGACAACACGCATGCCCTAGTGGTCCAGCTACAACATCAAGGCCTTCAGCGCCTACCTATCATTAGAAAGATTCTACACTCTTTTCTAGTGAGAAGTATTTTTCAAGAAGTATAATTTAAAAAGATGCTGGCTACTCCTAGATGATTACTGCTGGGAGCAAGGAATTTAGCAAAAGAACTATACAGTTAATTCAAATAAACAGGAAGCAGCCAAGTCATAAAGGAGGAGGAAAAAAATTCCACATCAAATATTCAAATTAAGCCTAGCTAACCTTCCACCTAGTATACCAACTAATTTCCACAACTACAGAGGGTCATAGGCAGCCTCAAGTGACCCATGGTCACAATGACTTTCTTACTTCCAAAAAGACAGAACATTTTGCAAGCACTACTGAACACTGTAATTAAAACTAAAAAAGGGCAAGTATGAAGTTAAGAAAAATGGCACAATAACACGATAGTTATATGAGCTCTCAAGCACAAATTCAGTTTTAAAAAGCAGCTTTCACACATCCCACTTATTTGGTTTACCTAGCTAGTTATTTGTGCCACATTCATCACAATAATATCTGACAATCTTCTAAAATGTCCATTATGGACCCTGCCATACTTTCTTCATTTCCCACTGTATGCCTGGGGGCTGGGGGTGCCATGGGCACACAGTTGACAGCCCAGAGGTCATAAGTTCTAAGCCGTAGCAAAAGCATGATGGCACATTCCTGTCAAATTCTAATGAATTTGTGAAATCTGCTAAATACCTTGTCACAAGGACACAAAAAAGGAAAAGAAGGACTGGGTCCCTGACACTTTGTCAGCATGAAGCCCCTAGGGAATTTTCCCTTCTCACTGCCTCTCCTTGGGCACATCTACACAAGACATGGCTACATGAGATATTAGCCTAGTGCACTAAACAGTACAGGCAAGCATCTACACATGTGCACCTGTACTGCACAGTAAAAATGGCTGATCACGACTAAATTTGATGCCTGCATTTGCACGTATCAAATTCAGGCATGGTTAGTTAATGTGCAGTAACACACATATAGACATGACCCGCACTAAGTTAAGCCTGAACCCAGCCCCATGGCTCCTGCCTGGGAGCTTCTCTTGGCCCAGGGCTGGACTGTGTCTGTGGCAGCCCCTAGGTACACGCTATAAAAGCCTGCAGCCATTTTGTGCCCTGGGGCACACTTCACAGGAGCCTGAGGGAACTACAGGCCTTGTGGGCCCCCCCGGCAGGCACAGGCTGCCTATGCCTGTCTACCTGCAACATTGAGCTGCTGCTTGGCCACTGCTGGGTCACACAGCTGCCAGGGCACCCCCATTGAGTCAAGTAGGTGTTAGTAAGGACTGCAAGCTGCCACAATCCCTGTCCAGCCCAGTCAGCTCCCTAGGACTGCTTACATGATGCTTCTGGCAGCAGGGCCAGCACCAGCTCCCTGCTGCTTACCCCCAGAAGCCTTCCCTGTGCCTGCAGTTGCTGTGGGGCATAGCCTCTACCATGTGGCTTCCAGTCCATTGCCATACTCCTGCACAAGGCACTGTGGGCAAATGGTTAGGGCCAGCAACACAGGGACAGCTGCACAGAGGCCCATAAAGCTAGCACAGGATACAGCTTGTCATCCTCCTTCTCGTCAAGGCCCAGACCCACCCAGATGTGAATGCCCATGCCATCTACCTGGGACCCCAGCTGGAGCCTGGAGGATATTGGCGACCTCATGGCACTCTGGGACAACATAGAGATCCAGAGGCAGTTAATGCAGTGCAGGCACTTGGATGTCCATATTTATGAGGCCCTGTCCAGTGGGATGTGGAAGCACATGCACTCCCAGTCAACACGGCAGTGCTGCATAAAGGTCAAGGCCTTGGGGGCATAGTGGGTGGCTGTGACTGATCACAGTCATCAGTACAGTTGTGCCCACAAGACCATGCCCTTTATGTGGCAGCTGATCAGGATTTTAGTGCCCCAGGACCCAGGCTACAGCCCTGTGGTTTTTACCAGGAGGGGCTTCCTGCCCAAGCCCCCAGCTCACCCTAACACTTCCAGTGATATGTCCCCAGAGGAGGGACCCTGGAGCTCTCAGCACCAGGCCCCATCCAGGTCCCAGGACCTGGAAATTTGGGGAGCCCTCAGCTGCTGTGTAGTCCCAGACTCCACCACAAGGCTAACTCTTCCCTTCGGGGGGGAGGGCCTGGCCAGGTGCCAGCACCGTGGGCTGTGAATACCAGGTGTAGCTGGATGCCATTGCCAATGGGGAAGCCTGCACTGAGCCACCAGCCTCACCAGCCCCAGACACATGGTAAGTCCCACACTAGAGGGAAGCCCCTCCCAGCCCTATTCTGTGCTGCTGGCCATGGCCCCTGACCCACCTAACCACCTAGGCAGGCACAGGCCTCTCATATCCTGAGGAAGGTATCAGTACCAGTGACAATATTCTCCTCAATAGCAGGGGCCAGGAATATGTAGCACTGCCACAGGTAGCCCTCCAGGCAGTGGCAGAGGTTACACAGCAGTCCAGGTTTTCCCCCCATACCATCATAGCTCAGGATCCCAAACCAGAAGTGCAGGTGTGCCCAGGGTACCAGGAAAATCAGCAACAGTGGGGCATAGTGGCTTGGGCACCCCTCTGTCTGCACAACTAACTCATCACGCACTGCCCAGGGCACAAACAGCAAAGGCATGCTCAGGATGCAGTGGTGGCACACCAGAGGGCTGGATCTCAGGTGCCTCCCCAGATGGGCCCCCAGTAGGGAGTGTGGGGCCATAGCCAGCTGCTCATCCCAGTTCTCTGGGAGACTCACGGTCCCCAAGCCCAGGTGCCGTGGCCTAGGCAGAAGTGCAGCAGAGCAGTTGGACTGCAGAGGAGGAAAGCAGGGTCTGAAACAAAAGCAGCCTGGCCTGTCCCATCCTAGGAAGGGGGCAGGGGAGGCAGACTGCTTGCACCCAGCAGGCCACCAGCCCCAAGAGAGTATGCAGGGATGGTGGCCTCGGCCACTGGCTGCCTGGACTTACCATTGTCCCTAGGCACCCATACACAGCCGACCCTCAATCTGAAACTGGGCAGAGCACAGCTCCTGGTGCAGAGCATCTTATCTTTGAAATGTTGCAAACCCTCACAAATGGCTTCTGTCTCTTGCCTCTCCAAGGCCAGCATCTAAATGCAGGAGAGAGGCCATCAGCCCCAGGGGGGATGCTGGCTCAGGGGTGCCACCGCTCGGTTCTGGAGCCCTCTGCATGCACCAGCTGTGCCAGTGGTGACACAAGACAGGACGCTCCTTCTCCGGTGGCTGGTAACAGTGGCCAAGGAGCAGGCTCAGGAGTACCTTGAACTCCTCAGGCAGCAACATAACCTCCAGGCCCAGGAAGTGGAAGCCACTGACAATGACCACTGGACCCTGGACATCATCCTGGGCCCGACAGTCCCATGCATGCTGCCCACTGGCTGTCACCTGACCCTAGCCCCACAGACCCCTAGTACCCACATGCCACCGCACAGCAAGGCCCTGCCTGGGCCTCGGAAAAGGGCCTCCAGACTCTCCCACCCACAGACTCCGCTGGCCCAGCTGCGGTATGCTGCAGATCCACTGCCACCCACCAGGGCCCCCACCCCGGATCCGCTGCCACGGATCCACTGCCACCCACCTAGTCCCAGGCCTGCCACTCACCCCTGCTCCACACAGGTGTGGAACCAGAAGTGCCAGGAGCAGTGCCACAGAGGGACACTGGCCCTGCTGGCCCTGGACTAAGGCAGCCAGAGGGGGAGACATCCAACCTAGAGGATCACTGGCCGCTGTCACACATGAATGAGCCTGCCACCCACAACAGTCACCACAGCCTCTGGACCCATGGGGGAATGGACTGAGGCCATGGTGCTTCCCCCTAGGTGCCCCTACCCCACAGCCTCCCACTCTGGGACACTAAGACACCCAGACTCTTGTACATGGTTTTGAAACAGGAAGAGGGTTTTCTATTGTCGGCAGATGGGGAGGAGAGTGGTGGAGGGGTTTTGTTTGTTGGGGAGGGATGGGGCTCTGTTGATTTAGGAGGATGGGGGCTCAGTGTGTTGAAAAGGGATTGGGGAGGTATGGGGGTGGGTATTGTCAGGGGAATAAAGCTTTCTTAATTCAACATGTGCCTGGCATGAGAATGGTGCTGGGAGTGGGTAGGGGGTAATGGGTCTGTGGGTAGCAAGATAGGTGGGCTAGAGGGGGGAGTGCTCCATGAGGTGGTACATCAGAGCCTCCCACAGGTGGTACCCTGGTCTCCACTGGCAGATGTGCGCCTTGGCTGGGGGCCTTATGGGGGGACACCAGCCACTGCCACTGCAGCTCATGCTCCTCTCCCCAGGCCTCCTCTCCCCAGGCCTCGCAAATATTGTGCAGCACACAAGCTGTGAAAGTGACCCAGGGAAGGTTACTGTCAGTCACTTCAAGGCAGTCAATAAGGGAGCACCAGCAGCCTTTGAGGCAGCCAAAGGTGCATTCAATCAGTGCATGGGTCTGGCCCAGACACAGATTTAAATGGTCCTATTGGGGGTCCAGGTAGCCAGTGTAGGGCCTCATCAGCCATGGCAGGAGCAGATAGGCTAGGTCCTGATGAGCAGAGATGGGATGATGACAGTGCTAGAGATATGAAGGCCTGGAAAAAAAAGCTAGAAACATTTGAGGGAAAAAACTTTTTTTTTTTAAATTGAAATTTTTTGGAAAAATTAAAAAAGCATCTTGATGAATAAAATGTTTAAGACAACGTATTCATATATTGCTACACTTTACTCCCCAAAAATGTTTTCTAATAACTATGGGAGAGGAAGACTTCTATGTAAGACTATCTACAGTATCAGATCATTACAATTCCTGTACACCAAGGACAAGCAGTACAGTACAACTCTCAAATGTAAAGGCAAGTTGCATTTCTGCCCCCAGGTGGAACTGCCATTTTCATGGAAGAAGGATTCAGTGCCTTCTTTACTTTCAGACTTCCTCTATTGTTGGCATTCAATCTATAACAGGGATGGAGAATGTCCAGCCTGCGGGCCAGATCCAGTTGGCCAGGGACTCCATTTCCCAGCTGCCCTTGTCTGCATGGCTTGTGCCGGTCTCTATGGAGACCCTAGCCTCAGCCGTGCTGTCAGCATGCACAGCAGAGTAGTGCAGGGAGCTGATCCAGAGCTGCTGGGAACGTGGGATAAAGGCAGCTTGCTCCGAAGCCAGGGCAGAGCTGTGCTCTGTAGCCCATATGCTCCAGGCAGGGGCACATGGGCTGGAGATTGTGGCTCTGCCCCAGCTCCTTGCAGCAGTGACAGCCTGTCTGCAGACAGGGCAGAGCCACAATCCTCTGCACGTGTGCCCCTGCCCAGAGCATGCAGGCTATAGATCGCAGCTCCAAAGCAAGCTCCCATCCCACGTTCTTGGCAGCTTCAGAGCAGCCCCTGTGCAGCTGTGCCACACACGCTGCCAGCACAACTGAGGTCTCCATGAAGATGGCACAAATCATGCGGGTAGAGGCATCTGGAAAATGTAGTCCTAGCCAACCAGCAGCCTGGAGGTTCCCCATCCCTGATCTAGAGGTTGGTGGATCTTCATAGTTTCATAGTTGGTAGGGTCAGAAGGGACCTGAGCAAATCATCAAGTCTGACCCCCTGCCATAAGCAGGAAAGAATGCTGGGGGCCAAAACGACCCCAGATAGGTGATTATCTAGCATCTTTTTGAAGACCCCTAGGGTAGAAGTGAGCACCACTTCCCTTGTAAGTTGGTTCCAGATCCTAGCCGCCCTGACTGTGAAGTAGTGCTTCCTGATATCTAGCCTGAATCTACTCTCAGTCAACTTGTGGCTGTTATTCCTTGTTACTCCCAGTAGTGCTCCCAGGAACAGGGGCTCTCCCATTGCCTGCTGGTCCCCCTGCTGGTCAGTAGAACAGGATCTGCTCCTGTCCTAGTGACTAGACCTCAAAGGACTGGGAGCAGATGCTGGCAGCAGCATCCATTCATAGATGCTCGTTCCTGCAGAGATTAGAAACAAGGAGCTTATTGCCCTGCTTGCTCAAAAGCCACAGGAGAGGAGACAGAGCAAGTCTAAAGGTTTTGGAGTTGGAAGGAGCCTGCCTTTCTCCTGGCCCAAGCAGCACAAAAGAACTGAAAAAAATTATACTTCTTTATTAAAAGGTAATAGTTTAAATTTCACTGAATTCAGTATATTAAACTACATTTTAGCTGCATTAGTATATTTTCATAACCTATGTAATTCATAATTGAATTCCTACTAATCTGATGTTTTATGACATATTACCCAACCTTAGCAGTGAGGTGAGACCTGCAGGGCAGGGAAGTTGTTCACAGTTAACTCTAAGTAGGCCTTTCCTCCATCCATTACTAAATTTGTACGTGCTATAGCTTAGTGTTTATAAATGCAAGCTAGTCACTAAATAACATTTTTCTTTTTTCTCCCTCAGCAAAATGGTGCAACCAGCTTCTAGCATATGGAAGCATTTCCACACTGCAAGTTATTATGAGAAAAAAAATGTGATTTGCAAATACTGTCAAAAGAAATACGCATTTCCAAATGCTACTAGGATGACCAAACATCCTTGTATGTAAGAAGTGTCCTTCAGACATTAAAAAATCTTTCATGAGTAATTGAGTAGGTAGATCATGATGATGAAAGTGCAAGTAGCTCTTTCCAATGTTCTCTATCCACAAGTCATCCTACTGCTGCTGCTTCTTCTATAACATCAGCATCACAAAGGGTTGCCCAATCAACATCTTCAAGTAACCAAATATTGCAACCAACTGTATACAAAAGATTCACAATAGCTTTGTTTGTAGACAACATGACATCTGAAGATCAGGCAAAAATTGATCAAGCTCTTGCAAGAATATTCTAAGCTCTTGCACTAAATTCTTATGGGATGCCATTATCAATAACTGAAAGTGCTTACTGGCAGGAAGCTTTAAATTACTAAGACCATCATACCATTTGCCCAGCTGATATTCTTTGAGCAATCCTCTTTTAGAGTCAGACTATGAACATATAATGCAATCTGTGGAAGGAAAAAGCAATGAAGCACTGTGTCTTGCAGTACTTACAGATGGATGAACAAATGTGCAGGGAGAAGGAATCATAAACTTTGTGATGATAACACCTCAACCAGTTTGTTTTTGTTTTTGTTTTTACAGAAGCATTGAAACAGGAGAGAACAGGCATACTGCAGAGTATAACAATAGTAAAATATCTGAAGTCCTACAGAAGATTGGGAGTGGTGAAATATTTGCTTTGCTAACTGATAAATCAAGTGAAATACAAGCAGCGTGGGAAATCATAATGAATAAATATCCACATATTTTTGCAATAGGATGTGCATTCCATGGGCTAAATTTGCATCTTAATGACATCATGAAGTTGGACACTTTGCAAAAGATCTATAGAAGAGCAAAAGAAGTGATAAAACATGTAAAAGCTACTCATATTGTAGCTGCAGTCTTGAAGAAGAAACATGAAGAAAATGATGCAAAGAATAAAATAGTGGCACTCAAACTCTATAGTAAAACTAGATGGGATGGAGTGATGATCTCATTTGAAAGTGTACTAAAAAACAAAGAAGCTCTTCAAGAGACAGTGATAATTGAGCATTTTAAAGTACCCAGAAGTGTAAGGAACACTTTACTTGAGGATGTCTTCTGGGTTCAGCTGCAGAACTCCCTGAAGATTCTGAAACAAGCAACACACATAGGACTTGATGTTGAAAAGGTACTTTCAAATGTTGCAGAATACAGAACATCTTCAGGTATTTCGTCCAGGAATGCAGTCTGGGACTCTGGCAAGCATATCCCCCCTGCAGCATGGTGGCAAGGCCTTTGCATGACACAGCCCCTGACTTCTCTTGCTTCTCACCTGTTTCAAATTCCTCCATCTTCTGCAGCATGTGAAAGACACTGGTCTATGTTTGGAAATACTCACACCAAATCAAGAAATAAACTAACCTATGAAAAAGTAAAGAAGCTTGTCTCAATCCAGGCAAAACTTCAGTTTTCAGAAGTCTGTGAAGATGATAAAATGAAGGATCAGAAGAAGCAAAAACTGCTGATAGTGATAGCTCAAAAAATGAGACTGATTAGACAAAGTTTCATGTAGCAAAATTTATATTCAATGAGTCTTGGGGTTTGAGGGGGTTCTTTTTTTCTCAGCTCTTTTTCTAAAGATGAGTGCTTTCTGTATCTGCTTGACACTGTGGAGGAGACTAAGTCCAGAATACATAATAACTTTCTTTGTTTTACTATAATGTTGATGGTTTCTTCTATTTTCATTTTAATTTTTGCCTACTTTTCATAAAATGGCAAAAAATAAGAGATACTAGGTTCCTTAGAGCTCATCAACTTGTAGCTCCATTTGTAACAAAAATTTAAAGCATTTTAAAATAAATTCAGTTAGTAAATTTGTACTTATTGTCTGAATAAACTATGCTTTTAATAAATATACCAAACATGATAATTTTATGAGCAAACCAAATTATACATAATACATTTTATGTTCTTAAGTAGCAAAGTGAATTTAGATCTGTAAAGAGTGCTAAGAAAATAAGTATATTTCTATTTTTCCAAAAATTTCCATTTTTTTCTAAAAGACCCTGGGGAAAAAAAAGGTTTTTTCCATGGCTTCAAAATTTCCAGATATTGTACATCTCTAGACAGTGCCCAGCTGCAGGTCCTCTACTCCTGACATGAAGCACCCAGTTTCCACCAGCACCCCCAGTCCAGAGCTTCTGAACACATGGGCATCATGCATGTTGCCCACCCAGCCAGCACTCACATGGGTAAAGGTCCCCTAGTAATCTACAACCACCTGCAAGATCATGAAGTGGAAGCCCCTGTGGCTGCAATAGGGACAGTCTGCACAGGGTAGGCAGGTCACTGGTATGTGGGTGCCATCCAGGGCCCTGATACACAGGGGGAGCCCCAGTGCATGGAATCCTATAATCACCACCTGGGGAGCACAGACATGGAGGATGGTGTCTATCAGTACATCCTGGAGGGTGCTGCACATCTCCATGATGGCTTCCGTGGCGGTGGCCTTGCCTATGCCAAACTAGTGTCCCACATACCATAGGCCAGGTTAAGCATACTAGGCCCAAATGGCTGTCGGCAGGGAAAGCTGAGCATATGCCTGTGTCCTGGTGCTCCAGGTGGGACCAGAGCTAGTGGAGAAGTTTGGCAAAGGTGACCTGGGTCATCCTAAAGGCATCGACCCACTGCTTATCACCCCAGTCATGTTGTACCTGGCACTGTCACCAGTTTTGGCTGGTGCAACAGGCACAAAGGTGGTGGGGCTGGAGGCCCAGGAGGGTGATGGCAGCCCCAGTGGTCACCTACTGGAGCCCATCAACACTGCTGGCAGCAGCAGGTGTGCAGTGGTGGGGGCCCTGGGAGGGCACACAGTGGTTGGCCAGGTGGTTGCTGCATGTAAGGGAGCTGGGTGGAGCAAGATGGCTATGGACGAGACAGTGGTGACTACAGCAGGCCAGCCAGATGATGAAATGGCCAGCAGGATCAGGAGACCTTGTTCTTCACTGGCAGGGCCAGGAGCTGGGAAGCCATAGCTCAGGAATGCAGAGAGCCATGTGCTGCCTCTGCATGTGCTACACTGCTCATCAGAGCACAGGTACTGGCTGCCCAAAAACAAAGTGTGGAGCTGTGTTTTAAAGATGGCTGCCAAGTGCTGGCAGCTGGGACTGGAGACTGGAGCTCCCCTCAGTGGCCACAGGGGCACATAACAGGGCTGGAAGGACCTGGGACTAATTTAGCACCAGGTCACTGCTCATGTAGATACCTCCCAAATTCACTTATTATGTGTTAGTTTAATGCGCAGTAAATCTAGTGGCACCTAACTGCACATGTAGATGTGCCTCTTGAGTCCTTGGTGAGTTGGGTCCTCCCTACTAAGGTATCTCTGACTTCCGTTTCCATACCTAGGTAAGCTTTTTCCCATATGTGCCACTCCTGAAAACTGTGAATCTAATAATCTGAGGGAGTTTGGGTGGAAAAGGCAGGGGTGCCTGTTCCCTGGGAAATCAGAATTAACTTCATTTTTAAAAATGAAAATGGGTTGGCAAGTTGCTTTAAATAAGCCAGGGGCCAAGATTACTCTTACCTGGCAGCAAGAGGACCTTCTAGCAATAAATAAGGCAGCTTCCCCCAGTCTCTATGGCTCTGTGGGCATACCAACATGTGCAAATGCTCTAGGGTGAGTTTATTCTAGAGCAATTTACTCTAGAGTAAACCTACCCTGGGGAGATGTCTACACATGCAGGGAGGCAGGAACAGATTTACTACTCATGGCGGAAGTCTGTTCCTGCCTGCACTGGCCCTGCACCAGCCAGGGGCTGGCAGGGAGCAGAGGACCAGGAGGCAGCTGTCTCCTGGTGAGGGCTGGAAACTGCTGATTGTGGAGTGATGGCTGGAAGCTCCCTGCTGCTGGGGCAGGGAGATGTTATCCTCGCCCAGGCTCCAGTGGCAGAGACCGCCTCAGCAACAGGTAACTCCCAGGGGCAGAGAGCAATCTCTCGCCCCCTGCTGCCCAGTTGACTGGAAGCACATTTGCTCCAGTTGACTGTCTATACATGCTGTACTGAAGTAATTACTCCCAAGTAAATTTGCTACTTGTATTTACAGGTAGCAAATTTGCTTATGATTAGAGCAAAATTGCGCAATAAGCCTCTGCACTTGTAGATGGTGACACTCGCTGCATAGTAATTTGCTCTAATCTCAAGTAAAGCATCTCATGTAGATGTGCCTTGCAAGTCTGAACTTACGCCTGGGAGTTCACCTTATTCCTAAAACTTCTGCAGATTCCTCAGCATTGTGAGTCCCCAAGTACTCTTAGGGCATGATTTTTACCTTGGAGTGAAGTTCAGAATTGTGGATTTACTCATGGAAATAGGAAAAAAAATTGAACTCAGTTCAAACCAAAGACATCTAGGAGAAACTACCCCTCTGGAATATCAGTCATATTATGCATTTAGAATATTTGGAGAAATGGCTCCCAAACATGACACAGATCTTAAGTGTGGGAAGCCAGACACTGCTCATATGTCATGTTCTCAGTACTTGGCTTTCAATTATGAAAAAAATATAATATAAGAGTGGGGGACAGAGATGGAAAAAAAGAATAGTCTGCCCCTCTTCTTATCAATCGGGCATAGGCAAAGCTTATCTTTAGCTCCCAGTCACCAAGCAAGGTGCAGGGAAATAGAACGGTACTGTTTGATTCCTTTCCCTATTTGGTACAGTGTGTGGTTGAAAGGCCAAGGGGGGGGTGCCTATGTGTGTGTACACACACACACACACACACACACTTTTTTGATGATTATGGATTTACCTGGAGAATGGATTCCTTTCCAATTCCTTTACTTCCTTTTCCAATTCTTTTGCCGTGCCCCATCACGCAGTGATACAAATGCCACTTTATCAGAGAATGTCAACTCCAGGGACAACATAACACTATAAGAATTCCTGAACTCCTCAAATTTTAATCTATTTTAACTACAATTCTGAAAGTATAACTGAAGTACCACAGTTCTGAAAGCACAGAATTTAATGTGCTAGGTCTCACATAGGTAAACAGTAATTGTAATGCTATAGGACTAAGTTCTGATTTTCCTCCCAAGAGGAGCCCTGGAGAAAGGATCAGAGCTCCAGAAACCAGGCAGAGGATTTTTATGGCATTCTTCACTGTAGGGCAGATGAAAGTAAAAAGGGGAAGAACAGTAAATATCAATCCTTACTTTAGAAATAAAAGTGTGACCTTCCTGCAATTCCTGCAGCTAGAGGGAAGCAGGACAGGCAAGACATTTACCACATATCTGGCCCAGTAGGCCTCACTCCTGAGACAAAGAGCACCGCTGAGGGCACTTGGAGTGCTAGTACAAGCTTTCTACCAGGGTCCCAGGCAGCTTCAAAATGGTGGGAAAGCAGTTCCACATGCTCTTTTCCCTCCAATGCGTGCTTTCCAATGCAGGACTAGCCAAAATTTATTCTGTAGACTGTGGCACAACATCTTATGATAAAAATGCTTAAGTGCTATTCTGGGCACAGTAAAGTTCACAACTATTTATGGCTGCAGTACTCCTGGATTCCATTAATAAACCTGATAATTCATTTAATGGATACTCTTCATCCCACCATAATTGCACAAATGGAATATTTCCACCCTTCCATGCATTATAACCTGCACCAGTTAATTCATTTTATGTGCCCTGCTCTTCCAAAAGCATTATAATTTGCTTGGAGGTATATTACATTAAACTCCATTATAGGAGATACGGCACCTCTGCTGATTATTTAGGATGCCTAACCAAAGACAGTCTTAGAGGGGGTGATGTGGGCAACTGTCCAGGATGCCATGGTCCAGAGGGATACCATATACACGCGCATGCGTGATGCCAGGGGGAGGGGGTCTCAGCAGGGTGGAGCAGACTGATTGGGATTCTGTTTGTAAGGGGCACCAGCAGCTGCACCTGCTCCTGACCAGGTGGGGCAGTGTATGCAGGGATCCCCGGGGCTAGGGCCAGCAACCCATGGAGGAGAGCAGGGGAGGGCTCCAATAGAGCCTTGCCTGCACACAGCTGCTTGTGTGTTAGGCCCTGGAGGAGCACCTTAGTGGCTGCGGGGTACTGGAGCCCCCCATGCCAGCACTCGCCAGCTGCTCTTCACAGGCTTCTGCTCCCACTGCTTCAGCTCTACAGGGCTGCAGCCAGTGGTCCCTGCAGACACCCTACCCAGTTTCCCAGCCTATCAGATGAATCCCCTCTGAGGTAGGGCAGCAGCACCAGTGATTTAGGAGTAGGGTGACAAAATACAGGTTTGCCCAGGGCACCATTTTTCTGAAGGTTGGCTCTGTGCCCAACCTTTTCCATTGTAACTGTTTTTGGATGCTTTAAGAATTTGCAAAACCATAACCATCTGGGTAAAAATGTATAAGCCAGGACTTTGCCAAAGTTTTCCTAAGAACAGGATTACATTATTTTGCCCATGTTAAAAAATTCCAGTGACCTTTTTTATGAATGGCTCTACTTTTCTTTCCAGCATGAACTGGCCTATGAGTCAGAAATAAGCCATTTGCCATCTTGGGATAATCCAATCCTATTTGGTCGCATTATACATGATCCAGCCTCTCCCCACTCCCACACTGGACTAAACAATGCATGTGCTGTCATGGGCAGATATGGGGGTAGGAGGTGCATGGGGACAGTAGCACTCTCACCCTTTTTGTTTCCTTGTCCACCTAAAGTTTCAAACTAACTACCTTACAGTGACAGCAGCCTTCCTATTCAGGCAGGGAGGGACTTAGCTGATAATCTATCCCATTTCTTCTAAACTCTACATTGTGTGGGTGTAAACAACCCTCTCTCCTTAAGGGAGATTTTCCACTAATCAAGCTACTCTTTCTTCTGCAATTCTGCTCTCTGTTAGCTGTCCCTAGTAATGCAGCTCCTATTTCACAGCCCTGCAAACTGTTTTTAACTCTAGCAGAAATATTAATTCAGGTATGGAAACATTAACTCTGGTAAACATTAACTCAGATGATAAAATCACTTGTCTATACATAAATGCATGGAGCCTGAGAAACAAGCAGGAAGAATTGGAAGTCCTTCCACAGGCAGAGAACTATGACATGACTGGAATAACAGAGACTTGGTGGGACAGCTCGCACGACTGGAGCACTGTCATACATGGGTATAAGCTGTTCAGAAAGGACAGGCAGGGGAGAAGAGGAAGAGGAGTTGTGCTTTATGTAAAAAAGCTGTATGATAGCTCAGTGCTCCAATATGAAGCTAGAGACAGGCCTGTCAAAAGTCTCTGGGTTAAGAGCAACTAGGGTGACGTCATGATTGGTGTTTGCTATAGATCACCAGACCAGGAGGTTTATCAGACCCAGATAGACAAAGCCTTGGCTGGGAAGCTATAGTTGGGGATGGTCCTACTTTGAGCAGGTGGTTGGACTAGATGACTTCCTGAGGTCCCTTCCAATCCAAATTTTCTACGATTCTATGAAAATATTCTTTGTCTTTTGATTATTAGAAATCCAGTCCACAGACACTGGGTTCTTTGATAATGCAGCACCCATTTTAAGTTCACAGACCAAATGAAACTAAACTGTTGTTCTCATCCCTACACCCCACAGCTTTACTGTGGTAGGTTAGAGCGTTATGTCTTGTTGTTGTATCAGGATTGACTGTGGAGTTTTAGTAATAGGTTAGACCAGGGATGCTCAGGCCCTGGCCTCTGTGGGCCACACCCAGCCCACAGAGGTAAATCATCTGGCCCTACGGTGCTCCCCATGGATCCAGAAAACTGGTGGATAAGGAATGTTGACAGCATTAATTGCTGCTCCCAAATTACCAAATTTCTGGATTCGTAGGGAGTCTTGCTGATGGACAGGATGTTTAGGGGCACTAAATCAGTGATGCAGGGCCTGACTGAGGCAGTACAAGGCTGACTCATGCACTGACCCTTCACAAGATATGGCACATGGACCAGTCCCATGCTACTCAACTGGGCCAAAAGGTTGAATACTACTGTATTAGACAATGGATTGGTATAGGATGGTTTGGATAAGGATGATCCTGCCTAAACAACGGGTTGCACCATGGGAGTCCCTTCCACCCTACTCTCTATGATTCTATTGGATGCACTATCAAGATCCTCAAGAAGACTAGACTTTCTTTTATGAATCTGAAAAGACATGTAGATTTAATTCTAATGACTACAGGATTACAGAAACAATATCTTTTTTTTTGCCTAGTTTGTTGTGTTTTTATACATAGTATAGAGCAAATGAATGCACCTTCCAATAAGACTGAAGCAAAAATATTTATAAGTTTAAACTGAATAATATATCCCTGGGCCCTTAACATATTAGTAAAGCTTCTAGCTTCTAGAAAAATATGTATTGTGTTATATGGGATGAGGCACCCCAGCATCTACACCTCCCTTTTCAAAACCTTAGATCTTCCCATATGTGCCATCTCTGCAGAGTGCCCATCCCAGGATTATAGGAGCAAAGCTTGACTTTCCCTATGATGGCTGCTCTGGGACCCTAGACAGACATTGTTCTCTGTAGGTGTGAAATTAGGCTCACAGATGCTGTCACTCAGAGTGTCACAGTTAGGAAGAGAAGTAGCTTGTCTGTCCTATGATCTCAGTACAGTCCCCGCTGAATCCAGGCAATGTGAAAAAGAAGCTGTCTATTCACACATAAAGGTCCAGAAGGAGGAGCTGGACCTCCAATTCGCTGGCCGGCTTAAGGAGGCGGCTAGGACAAGGGATGTCATTGTCATGGGTGACTTCAGTTACCCAGACATCTGCTGGGAGGAGCAGTCGGCCAAGTCCGAGAGGTCCCGGAGGTTCCTGGCGGACCTGCAGGACCTCCACTTGGTGCAGGAGGTGCATGGCCCCACCAGGGGGGATGCGCTGCTGGATCTGGTCTTGGTGTCAGGGGACGATCTGGTTGCAGGGCTCCGGATACGGGACTCCCTGGGAGACAGTGACCATCACCTGATAGAATTTGCTGTCCAGCGCAGTGTAGCTAGGGCCCACACTAGGACTAGGGTCCCTGACTTCAAAAGGGCCAATTTCAGAGAGCTCAGGAAGCTAGTCGACGAGGCACTGAGGGATTGTAGGGTTGAGGACATGGGCGTTCACGAAGGGTGGGCACTCCTTAAGGAGACGATCCTCCGAGCCCAAGGGGTGACCGTTCCCACCCAATGTAAGATAGGCAAAGTTGCCCGGAAGCCCCCGTGGCTAAATACGGATATTCAGGGGACCCTGAGGGCAAAGCGGGAGGCTTACTATCTTTGGAGGAGGGGAGCAGCCTCCAAAGAAGAGTACTCTTCTTGTGCTCGGGCGTG
>JAGPOW010003648.1:12689975-12778042 GCA_030014935.1 Caiman crocodilus | reverse complement strand
AGTCTGGCACCTTGCTGCTGCCTCTCTACAATCCCAGTGAGAGACTTGTCCTGCCCCTCGCTTAGGAACACTGAGGCAAAGAACTCATTGAGGAGTTCATCCTTGTCCCTCCTGTCCGTCACCAATTGCTTCTGCCTATTTAGTAGGGGTCCTATTCCACCCTGGTCATTCCTTTTACTCCCTATATAGCTGAAAAACAATTTCTTATTATCCTTAACTTGGGATGCCATCCTCAGCTCCATGGTAGCTTTGGCTGATCTAACTGCCTCCCTACAATCACAGGCAGAGGAGGTATACTCCTCTTTGGTAATTTCCCCCTGTTTCCACTTTTTATATGCTCCCCTTTTAGCCCATAGGCTGCTCTGAATTTCTGGTTAGCAATGCATAAGCAGTGTCACTAGCTGGGCTACTACAGAGCAAATGTAAGAAGGCATTTGAGAGACTGGTTTGCGGAGAGGAGGAGAAAGAGAGCAACAAAATAGGACTATGACATAGGACTGTAATGGGATGAGGAAAAGAGAGAAAGTGGAAACCATTCAGCCACTGGGAAGGCCTCAAGCTGAGGGAGGAAAATAATAAAAGCCTCTTTGTCTTAATCACTGAAAGGTAGTCTTAGTGGCAGTACTTCAGTCTGCAGTATTTATCATTGAATAACACACTGTATGTTTCAATGTAGGCAAGGCCTAGTTAAACAAGCAATCTCAGTTACTGGCAGGAGTCCTACTGCAGTAGCATGGTGCTCCCTATCTCTACACTGCACCATGGTGAGCGGTATATACATACCACAGTGCAAAGAATGGTTTCTGCTGTGACATCTTTCTTTGCACTGCAATTTGCACTGGTGTAAACACCATTTCAGCAGACTCAGAGCCAGTATAGACAAATCTAGGCAGCCAATGATTCTTCAGGTCACATGCAGAAGGCTTTCTTCCCAAGCGTAAAGACTACATTACATTCTGCAGAAACAGCAGGCTACCATCCAGCAACATGAAATATTTCACTGGGCTGGATATGGCCTTATATATGCCATGCATCATGCACGATACCACATGATAAAATCATGCAGATTAAAAGAATGAAATAGCCAGAAAAAGGTGCATTTTCCTTTCAACTGAGATTATGAAGATTTTAATTCAAATTCTTATTGTAAATGGATTATAAAAAAAATCAACCTTCATCTTCTGTTTGCCAAGCACAAGTGAATAGAGTGGCTGAAACCAATTGTACAATCTCTTATATAACAATTTTATTTTACTGATGCTTCCCAGAACAGATTAATGTCCTGTGAAGTTAGCCAGCAATTTATAGGGGTGAGTTTCATTTTGCCATTGAAATATAACAGCCATTCCAGGATGAAGAGAACATTATTTCTTCAAGTCCCTCAAAAAAAAAAAAAGCCTTGGACTGCAAGTAAGTTATTTAAGTTTTTAGATATTATCTCTCTCAAAAAAAAAGAAACAGGCACAGAGCAAGCAGATGTCACAAAGTAGGAGGTAACGTCAATGCTCTGATGTACAAAGAAGGGAGTAAGGTTCATGGCTTCAAGTTCATGAGTTTCAATGATTTTGCAACAGTCCATATCCCTGACAATGCAAAACAGTTATTCGCTTATATTTTACAATAGAGCTAATATATTTCTAGTGTCCCACAAGCTGCTTTTTCAGAATAACAGTACCAACAGTTTTACAATATGGAATAGAACAGATGTCTCTTGTTACTAGCTGGGGAAAAAGGTGGAGGTTAGATTACTGTAATCATTGCACCTGTATAGTTTTCTTGCTGCTGTTATCATAAGCCCAGGAGTTATTCTTTAGGTAAAGGATACATGTTATATCTGTTAGTGACTTTGTATTTTTGTTACTTTTTGATGTAGTTATCACTACAAAGCACAGTCACTTTTTCAATACAACAGACTACTTTATAACACTATCAGACACTGTAGATAAGCACAATGCCAAGAATAGCATAAAGTCTGCTTGTATAATTTGCACTTCAGAGCCAGAAATTGTGGGCAGAAAAAGGGAGATGGAGAGACTAGACGGGGAGGTTTGCAGAGGTAGAGAAGCCAGGAAGAGAAAGAATGAGACAGATGTAAACTGAGTAAATAGGGTGAGGAAAGAAGTATAAAAGGAAGAGTCAAAATGAAAAAACAAAAAAGGAAAAAAACATGGAATAACAGGGAACTTGGGCCCTAAACTAACAAAGCTCTTAAGTATGCACTTACCTTTGAGTATATTATTATTACTTTTTATTTATTAATTCTATATTAATTTTTTCCATTAGCTTGCTACAATCCACCACTCTGAGAAGCTTGGTTTAGGACCGTCTATGACAGATGTCCTTTCTTTTTTAACATAAGGCTCAGTATTGCTTAAAATATGTTTTGCAGTAAGGGACATGAGTACATTTTACGTAAGCAAGCACCAGCATCAAAATATGGTCTCATTCCCTCCCTGCCTTACAAAAACGAATATAGTTAAGCAAAACCATTATGAACATATATGTTTCATAGGTAGAGTAAGAAGGAAACTTTGGAAGCAGAAAAATTAAATGACCATTATTGGTGAAAGTAGATAACAAAAATAAACTCAATGCAGTACTGCAATCAAGAACAGTGTGAATTTGGAAGTTATAGGTTAATAAAATATGTCAGAGCAGAGAGGTAGCAGGCCTTCTCTACATGGCTCTGAGCTGAGCACTTCACTTGCATGTTGACTCCTTTCCTCCAAATTTAAGAACCAAAGATGTTTAACAGATAAAGCACATAATGTGATGCTAGTCTGTGCCTGCTACAGAAACCAAATCACATTAGAGAACAAGATGACCAGTTTCTTCACTAGTTGTCTGTAATACATAGGAAAGAAAATCTAGTTTTATCATGGGACACTACAGTCTGAGTGTCATATGCTGAACATCTCATTTTTCCAGTATTAAAGCATCCTTGGAATTTCTATAAATTAAACACCATGGTTCTTTAATTTAAAAAGTGCTGCCTCAAGCACATAAAACTCCACATTACAAATGACTTTTATTAAAGAATTGACTACAGAACTTAAAATTAATGGTTGCTTAGCTGCGAGTAACAATAACCCCTGGTTAAGTGAATGTAATCATTGGGTATTTCTGCAACTGCTACTAGGATACTAAACCACTTCTGGTGTCCACAATTCAAGAAGGATTCTGAAAAATTGGAGAAGGTTCAGAGGAGAGACAAAAAATGATTCAAAGATTAGAAGATATTTTTAATACTGACAGATTCAATCTCAAACAGAAGATTCAAAATGACTCTATTGATTTGGGGAATAACAAAAAATGATTATAGTTTGGCAATCTTTTTGACAAAAGTAAAGCCAGATCCAGTAGCTGAAAGATTTAATAATGAGTATATTTAACTATGGGAACAAATCTACAAAGGGCTCTTGGCCAGTCTGCTTCTGGTCATTCCACTTCTATTACTTGGCCAGTCTGCTTCTGATACCAATGTCCACATTATTAATAAAGATGTTAAAGAGCATAGGCCTAAGGACAGAGCCTTAGAGGACTCCACTGGTCACAGCGCACCACAATGATTGACTTCTATCAATTACCACTCTCTGGATCTGACCACAGAGCCAATTCCCCAGCCAGCAGACTGCAATGTAGCCAAGGCCGCAGTTGGCCAGTTCTTCTATGAGATGATCATGGGATACCAGCTTGAAAGTTTTTTTTTTAAATCAAGATATATGACATCAATCTCCTCCCCCTTATCAAGGTGATTAGTCATCTGGTCATAGGAGGCCTTCTTCCAATCTTCAGGCACTTCACCTAAGCACCATGAGTTCTCAAAGATCCATGCCAGTGGCTGAGATATGATGCTTGCCAGCTCCTTAAGTACCCTGGGGTGTAAACTGTCTAGGCCAGCTGACTTGAAGGTGTCCAGCCTCTCAAAGTATTCCTTCACATGGTCTACATTGATGAAGGGTAACAATTCTACCTCACCCTGACCGTCCTGTACTGTATTGAGCAGGGCCGTCCCCTGCTGAATTGAGCAGGTCGGCTTTTTCCTGGGCATTGGTTGTTAGTTGTCCCACCTGGTTTTGCAAGGATCCATTGTTACCCTTGCTTTTTCTCCAGTTCCCCACATACCTAAAAAAGGGCTTTTTATTATCCTTGATGCATGTAGCCAGTTGGAGTTCGTTCATAGCCTTGGCTTTCCTGGTTCACTACCTGCAGGTCCAGACCACTGCAGAATATTCCTTCTTTGAGGTGGATCGAGTCTTCCATCCTTTGTAGGTCTTTCTTTTCAGAGGCAGGAAGTCTACTAGTTCCCTGGAAAGCCAAGGGGGATGCTGTGCCCTTTTGCTGCCTTTCCTCCAAAATAGGATAGATATTGCTTGTGCTTCCAGGAATACTCCCTTGAGGAGTCATCCTGAGCTCCCCTCCCCTTCAGACTGGTAATGCTATCTCCATGTGGACCACTCAATAATTACATCCTTTTTCTCTTCATCTCTTTTTTTCCTCCAAAAAAAGTCTGTGTATGTGCTCATGAAAGTTTCTGAATGATAAACCAAGACATGATAGTCCTCTATTTGTCTAATGAGCAGCTACTACTATATTTTCTTACATACAACACACCCCTTGCTTTTGGAAGGCAGAATGTAGAAACATTTTCTTTTTCCAGTCACAGCCAACTGTGACATAGACTCTATTCTCTTGGAAAAACAGTGTTTCAAATATGTGGCCCCAGGAACTTCCTGGTCTGGCTGACTATTTCCTGCAATGTTACACTTTCTGAGCACCTTATGTCCCAGGACAACTTACTTTTTGTCACACAGTTAGTCCTCAGACATTGGCAAAGGGCAGTAGCAAAATTGTCAGGTCTTTAAGTAGTTCTTTATATACTTTCCTGTAAATAAAGTGTTGGTCCGCATCACAAGCCTCATTAAGATACTACTAATAGTGAACTTGCTGTTCCAGGTATGAGCTACAGTCCTCAGCCAATAGCTAATACAAGCCTCCACCCCTTCGGTTTTATGAGCCAAAGACAAGTGGCAGCCATGATGGCAGCTGCATGGCATGCACACTGTATTTCCAATGAAGCAAATAGCTTCCCACTTAAAACATACATCCCAATTCTGAGGGGGTGTATTTCTGGGGAAAGGTACATGTTGCATGTGAGAAACTACAGTGTATGGATAGTAAAATTTCCAGCTTCCCATTTCCCCAATCCCTCAGACCTGAACTGTGCTGATCTGAATGAGGATGAGGTTGTCATTCAGTTCCAAGAGCTATTCATTGTTTTTTGCTTCTTTCTGATGTTGCCCCAAAGTAAAAAAAAAAGGGATGTGATATTTTGTGATGTGAATATGAAACAAGACTGAAGAAATGGAGAGACTTTCATATAAGCAAACACTAAGAGACCCTGGCTTGTTTAGTCTAGCCAAGTGAAAGCTAAGAGGGGATTTGATTGCTGTCTCTAAATACCTCACAAGAATAAAGACCAGAGAAGATGAGCCATTTAAGCTAAAGGACAATGTTAGTACAAGAACAAATAGATATAAATTAACTAAATCAATTTAGGCTGGAAATGAAAAGTGTCTAATTCTCAGAGGACTGAAGTTCTACAACAGCCACAGCCTTCCAATAAAATGAGTGGCAAAACAACCTAATCAGGTTTAAAATGGAGTTTGAAACATTTATGAATGGATTACATGACAAGGTTGCCTGTGACGGCCAGGATTGGACTCAGTGACCCAATGGGACAGGGCTTGATGACCCAGGAGGCCTGTAAGACTTTCAATCTCTGTAGCTGAGGCTGGATTTAAGGTATTTTTGTAAGTGAGATCAAGGGTTCAGCTTTTACCAAAGATGCTTGGTTTTTCCTTTGATTTAGTTTCTGAATCACTGGCTACTGTACAACAGCAACAGCTTGTATTTAAGAGTTGCTGAACAGCAAAAAACAAACATTTGTCAATGACATAGTATATACATTTCCTAGGCTTAAAAATGCTGCTTTGAACCTAATTGATTGATCATTGTTTTGTCTGGTTGTCAGTCATTTTGAAGGTTAAATCTGCTTAATATCTTCCTAAAGGTTACACAGCATTTATCCCTTAGGCAGCTTGAAACAGCCCCTAATACCTGTGCTTTGTCTACCTTTTAATCAGAAAACCATTTATTTCAGTGTCTGATTCATGGCATTTAAACTATTAATGCTTTACTTGCATCCTTGCTGACTTCTCCCTTACCTCTCTTTCTCTGTTGCATTTTAAAAGCATTTCTACATCCTTCATGCTACTGTGTTTGAGAAGGGGAAAACACAAGAGAAAACATGTATTTAAACAAGAAACCAAAATAGTCTTGAAGCATCACATCAGAGTGCATGAAAATAATCATTTTCAGTTGCATATGTGCTGATCCTTCCTGCATTTTGAGCAGACAATGCATCTGTTGCTGCTGAAGATACGCTGTATGAAAATGGACATGTTGTAATAGAGGATGCATTGTTGACAGGAAGACTGCCCAAGAAAATTAAGTGATAACAAAATCATGAAAGTATATTTACAGTGACATTAATTCCTCAATGATTGAAAAATTATATATAGCAGAATCACAGTGTGCACAAACACCACTGAAATGCAACCACGTCTGGCACAAATCACAGCAGCTGTTCACTAGGGCATAGTAACTCCACACAACACTTTAGGACATGTAGTTAATCCAGTTGAAATATATCCAAATGAAAAATTTGGGCCAGCAGAATATAACAATTCAGATTGCTATTTGGCTGAAAGATTGACATCAAAGACCCTATGGCACTTATCATAAGAATAAGGGTGTTAATGACTACGAGAAGTCAAAACCTCTGTTTTATTTCTCATTCAGAACTGGGGTGAAAAGCTAGGGCATCAGCTCTTATACAGAAAGGGCCCTCTCAACAAAGCCAGAAGTAGTTAACACAAATAGAAATAGACTGTTTTCTTGGGAGGACAGAACATGGCTTGGCAATGGTCATGAATAAACAGACAGCAGGCAGCAGAGCTGTCTGAGATTTGTGGTATTCTTGGAGGGTATTAGAGAACTGCTGATTTATAACATTATAACAAATCATTATCTCAGAAAGAAGAGCGCTGTGCCTAAAGATGAGTCCCAAACCACTTATCTATATTTCACTATCTAAAACTTGGAGTTCAGATAAAATGTGACCTAGCTACAAGATGTTTCTCATTTTAGCTTGCAAACTAAAATGCTAATTGCCTCATTTGCCAAATGAAGTCCAGTTTTCTCACCTCTATTTGAAATATAAATGAGGTAAAATTGTAAGTCTCTCATGCATCCCCTCTCAAGGTCAGATCAGATGCAAAACAGATACCCTATTGTTTTGGATTTGCAAAATTAAAATTCAACCAATTAGGCTTTTCAAGACTAACCCCTGTCCTGACTCTGCCCTTTGTTACCCTCTGAATGGATTTATTGCACGTAAGAGTAAAGACAGAAAAAGACAATAGATGGTGTGTAAACTGTCTTGACAAACCAACAATAACATGTGGTCAGTTTGATCAGTCAAGGCCAGTTTTAGTCAGTTAAGAACATAAATCAAAAAGAAAGAAATATATAAATCAACTAGAACTAGAGGAAGTTCAAAGTAGAACACACTGCTTGACCACCAAAGCCTTATCACTTATGTAAAGCTCCATGGAATTTAACAGAAAGAACAAAAATGAATGTCTACAATAATTTCCATAATAATATAATAGGATACTAGATAAATTATTCTAAAAAGCTGCACAATTGCAGAGATGTATATATTCTCTGTATGAGTTGTTGACCAGGGGTAGCAAAAGTGGGGTGAGGGGGAAGAATTGGACCATTCTGTAATTCTGTATTACAGAGGTTCCCAAACTTTTTCTTATTGTGAATCCCTTTCCAGATTCACCAACTGCCCATGTACCCTTACCAGCATACATTTTATATTTTAACCCCTTAACTGCTAATTATTATTATAATGAAAATTAAATCCACCATTGCACAACATTTCCCAGGTACCTCCCAGGATGTCTTGTGTAACCCCAGGGGTACACATATCACAGTTTGGGACCCCCCGTTGTATTGCGTTTTTATAGAATGCTTTATAATCTTCCTTACAGAAATGGATACTGTTTTCTATGCGATTTTTCCATACAGTAACTCTAGTGTGTACATTAATAACAAACAAACAACGTTCCTGCTTTGTAAGGATAAAATCAAATCAAATTCCAGAAAATTAATATCTTTTTTACTTGAAAAAGCAAGAAATGATTGAAATTGAACCTCAAAATTAAATGCCTAGTCTTTTAAACACTGATTTACTCTAACAATTATGAAATAAAGAAAGCAGGAAAAAAAAACCAGGAGAGGTTACCCAAATTACAGGGATCAAATTATTTATTCCACAGAACCCACTATAATAGGCCATACTGCATATAAGAGAACATTCAGATGGTATAACCACTCCAGTAGCAAACTAAGTGTAAATTTATCTTCTCAGTTTAGTAAATGTTTTCTAGCCAAAATTGACTTCTCTAATGCTTAGACACCTTTATTTTTTAATTTCTAGCCTAAATTTATTCATAGCAAGTTAATACTCATTTGTTCTTGTGTTGATATTGTCCTTTTGCTTAAATACTTAAGTCCCATTGAAATCCCTGTGAGTCAGATACATGCTTAAGAGCTGTGCAAAATCAGGTCCCCCATTAAGAAAGGGAAACAATTAAATACCTAGCTTACTTTTCTAAATAGACTTTGTGTTACTGCAATGCAGTATCCTTGTTTTGTTTGCAGTTGATGTTTCTTTTTAAATATCTGCTAAATGTGTTTGTGAAGTGAGTTAAATAAGTTTTCTATAGTTTAATATTTTAGTGCTTCACTTTTATGAGTAAAGATATTTTGACCTTCGCTTCAACTATTTTCTTTTCTTTTTTTTTTTTTTTTTTTGCAGTTTGCAGAATTGCCAAATTGTCTTACATTTCCCCCTACTATTTCTGAGCCCCTTTCAAGTTTCTTGTATACAGCCAGATTGTGGGGGAGTTTTGTCAGGTTTCTCTTCTCTACAGCCATAGGGACAAGTGTTTCCTCACTTTCCCTATCTGTTTCCCTGGCTTCCCTTGCTAGATCCTGTTCCTTTTATTCAGTTTGTATGTGTTCTTTACACCAGGAAGCAATTACAGGAAAGTATAATAAGAAGGCAGCACATAAGGAGTGAATGTTGGCCCTCTTGCCCCAATTCTTTCTATTCACACTCTCCTTGAAATGGTCCCACCTCAACTTCAAACCTTTCTTTCCCTAAATTTCTTCATATTCTCTCTGGTCCTGACTCCATCACCCTGCACTTGTCTCCAAAAGGTGAAATGTATTACGACAGTACCAGGAAGCTGAAATACCAGTCATCCATTCCTCCCTGCTATCTGCTTCTACAGACTAAACTGAGTGACAGAGGGTGTATCTACACATGCAATTAATGTGAAGCAATAAAATCTGGAGCAGTTTCAGCTAGAGTAAACTGCTCTTGGACACAGTGTTTACATGTGCGTCTGGGACAGCAGCAATTTGAGGAGAGGCAGAACAGGCCTGGGCTGGAAGGGGGGCACAGGAGTCAGCCCCGGGCTCCAGGTGGTGACGTCAGGCAATGGAGATGCATCCAGAGAGAGGCGAGGGAATTAGACAGCACCAGGAAGAGGATGAATAAAACATTCTGCAGCCTAGGCAAAAGCTACCTCTAGAAGCCAACAGGAAGAGGTGAAAGGGAAATCTCACTTGCTGCTTTTTACGCTGCTTATAAGATGACACTTCAACTGTCTTGAACAAGAGAGTTTAACTAGGGACTCATACTTGACTGTTGCTCCAGATGAGTGACACTAGATCAGTATAAAGCCGGATGAGAGCAAAAAGGGAGAGAGAGAAAGGAATATAGTTTAAGATTCGTGAATGTCATCTGACTCCAAGTCATTTAATAGTGTGGTCTAATCTTTCGGGATTAAAATAAAAGTATAAGGAAAGGAAGAAAAGTTAAGCAGTAAGGGAGTTAGAAGAAAGAAGAGTAAGCCAAAAGCTCGATAAGGGTGACAATAGAGGTCCATTAGTTTAATTACACTTTGTTTTTTACATGCTGCATATTAATATTTTATAGGAAATCTATATCTTTCTTAAAGTTGGGAAAGATGTTCATGTGTCACTGTGAAAAATAATAGCAGGCATTTTGCAGCTGTTGATAGGATGTCTCAAAATTCTGGCTATATTGCGAGCTGAGGGCTCAGTCTTGTGTGGAGGTGAACAGAACTTATAATTCTTAATTTGTATTGAAGCCAGTGGGAGTTAAGAGTACTTGATATGATGCAGAAATGGTTAATAATCTTGAAGAAAATGTTTTGTTTTGTCAAATAAAATTGATACTCTTTACAATGTTATGAACAATCACATTTATTCAACTGGAAAAAATGAATGCATTCCCTTCCCCTGCCCATGCAGTTTTGATGCAAAGTATTTATCAGCAAATACCACTGCTCTTGATATCATAACAAAATTATTAGTATATCTACTTGCTTCCTGAATTTCACCCAGCTTGAGAAATGAAAATGGCCTTCTGTTTCCAATCAGTTTCGGTTTCTGAATCACATATGTCAGCACATGGTTGGGCTTCCTACACTGCAGGGGGGAATATCTAAATCTGAACATTTCATACAACACATATCTAAGCACAAGCCTCTGTTTCGTATTTACAATAAAAGAAAGAGTTGGAATAAAAATACAACATTCCTGATGAATTATTTTCCTTATGAAAATTCTGGTCTCCCATTTCTTTTACATGATGTGAATTTATATCACCAACCAGTAAAAAAAATGGAATAAATTCCAAAATTAAGCACTTAAAAATTGTTTTGAATGTATAACTAAACATAATGTGTATCTACAGAGGCCTATTGATTTATCGATGCAGAAAGACTCCATAGAGATACTTCTGCCCTCTTATAACCCTTTCTTCTATGATATTGTTTAGCTGTAAGGACATGAAATGCACCTTATGATGAGGTTAGATATACACATAAAAGCAAAGTCACAATCTATGATGATGATTCTGACGCATAAAGGGCTGAAACATGGAGCCTAGTCTGAAGGCCACTAACATCAAAAGAAACAATTCAATGGACTTCATAGGCCTTTGGATCAGGCTTTTACTACAAAGCTCATTTTCCATACAAAACACCAAAACTCTTGCATCATACAAACCCAGAATCTATGGCCCAGAAATAAGTATATAAAAGTGACCTGTAAACACCAAAAGTGGTATTTGTGCCCTGAAGAAAAATAAAGTATTCAAGGAGAATTTCCATATATGTTCTCCTGGAAAGCAAACAGCATCCCAGGAACAAACAAACATAATATTGCAAACAAAAAGGTCTCCTATACAGGAGCTTCAAGAACAATTACAAGATAATCTTTGCTTATTGACTTAGGACTCTGGTCACAAATATCCTAGTAATGAAAAAGGAGATGCTTAGAATAAAACTCTCACCTTGAATTGAGAATGGACCCATAGCTGTAAAATAAAAAGAGGAAAAAAAATCTGACTTAACATATTATTTAAATGTCTTATTCTGTAAATAATTTTTTAGGATTTGCAGAGATCAAAATACAGTGTTTCCACTCAGAAAGGAGGGTCATCTACTGTTTGCCAGTGATAAAAATTATCTGAATTCCACTCCAAAGCTTCTTCATGTCTTCATATATGCCACTTCCTTGAACTGAATTTATGAAACCCTTAATTGTTAAATATAATCCAATTGGTTGAAATAAGGTCATGTGATTTAAAATAATTTTATTTACTATTGTTCTCCTATCTGTTCAATTCTGGCAGAGCTTCACATGACTTGGACTGAAATGTTAGCATGGCTGCAACTCATGCTACAGAACATTTAAAAGAAAATAATATTGTATTGGAAACAATCATTGGAAACTTGTAACATACACAAAGCAACATTTGGAACACGTTTCCTCTGTTTTCTGTTGCTTTTTTAGGCTTTTCAACCACATTGCAGGACACAGGAAAACAGGAACACAGTAAAAAAAAGTAACGTTAGAAAAAAAGTTTAAAAAAAAATGTTCAAGTATCCCCATGGGCACCATGAGGCATTCCCAACAATGTTTTGAGTAAAAACAACATTTAAAAGTGAGCGTGAGGAACAGAAAGTGGAAAAAAGAAAACCCTAAGAACTATTTTCACTTACATTTATCCAAGAAGACTGTTGCCATTACTTCTGAAGTTCCCTTATTGGCTGAGCAGGTCACATGACCCACTGAACTAAAATAGAAAAGCCTCAGTAAAGAGAAAGTGAAGCAGCAACACAGTTCAGATTAAATACATTTTTAAAGGTTATGTAATGAATGGATATGTTAGAGTGAATGTTCAGTTTATTGGAAATAAGTATCATCTATTGGATTGAAAAAGTGACTTCTGGTAGGCAATAACTGAGCGTGTTATAATCCAGTATTAGGCACTATTTCAAACCACGGAGGTAAGTTTTCTATTATAAATCTCGGCTTCCATCAGTTCTAATTCAAACTGCTGGTTGAGCTAATAAATCTCAATAAATTACCAGAAGCCTTTGAAAAATACGTTTTCTGGTTCATTTCAAAATCAAAAGCTTTTTTTACCATAGCTGTTCTCATGTTCAAGAAGCTAAGGTTTATATAACTGTCTGTGAAAGGGAGTGCATACACAAACATACATATCTTTTTGAGATAACTGTTGGAGCTATATAATATGTTGCGGAGTGGTCCTGCTTCCACATTCTTTCAAATGAAGAAAATATATTCGCAGAACTACAAATTATTAAAACATGTGCCATAATTCTTCAGGTTCTAAATAGAGATCAAGTTCAAAGGATTCAAATGGTGCTGATGTTCTAGTAATGAAATGCAAATGAGATATTCTGACTAAACACAGGTTATTGTTTAATAACACTAGACAGGAAAGCAACTCCCCCAGCAACTTAAAAAAATTCTAGCAAAACAATGCTGCTGCAGTATGGATTACTGTGAATGCCCTAAGTAACTTTTACATCAATTCATTTTTTTTTCACCATATACTCAACTTTCTTGTCAAGTTATTTTGTTCTATCTTCAGATTTAGAAAATGCCAAGTGTTTCCTTGAATTTATACATCTGTCTTTATAGTTATGGAAAGGAAGATGTAATGAGTTATACTGCAAACAAAAAAACCATAGGGGGGAGTGATCAGGCAGAAAGAGAGGTCTGCTGTGATATGGTGGTAGGACAAGGGCAGCATGGACAGAATTTTTGCAGCAGCAAATTTATTGTTCCACTGGGAAATTCTTTATTAGTACAATCCTCACAGCAACAAAGAAAAATACTGAAACTTGCACCTTTTCAAAGCAAGTATTTAAAAAGACTTTTGAAGAAAACATCTTCAGGAATCCTATTTGTAATCAGAGTTTCCCATTGCTGAAGAAGACTGGAATTAAGAAGGGGGAAGGAAAAACGTATTTATAAACTAAATTAACATCCTTCGCTACAAGAAATACTAAGAAAATTTGTTCTAACTGTACAATCATACATGAAATTCTGATAATCTGTATACACATCCCAAAGTTTCTGTCCATCCTAAGTTACATGTCTGTCCTAAGCAAGAGAGCACATTTTTCCCCATTAAAATTGTGTAAATTATTTATGAAATTACAGATTCTCATAAGTATAGATCAAGTAATATTTTGCTCCAGTGGAAATCCCCTTAATTACAGCAAGACTACACAATAAAACTACACATTCCAGAAACTGGCCCACACCTAATGGCCCACTCCTTCCAGCCCTCTGTTCATTAGCAATTGAAAGAAAAAGGCTAGATATTCACCATAAATACCAGGATAGGAGAATGAGTCTGAGGCAATGTCAACTGCCTTTCAAGTTTAGAGAGAACCTTTTTTTAGTTGCTAAACCCAAAATATCTTAGGTTTATTTTTTTCTTGGAAAGTCCATTTCATATTTTTCATCTGTGATTCATATATGGAAGGATTTGTTGTCTATATTATTCTGTCCAGCATCACTATGGTATCTAGACCATATCTTAAATTTGAGCAGTTAGAATGGGGGTCATCAATGTTTTTGAGCAGAGTGCCAAAAACATCCGCAACCTTGACTTGGAACATGTTGGTGTGCCAGGGGCAGACAACTGGAGAGTCAGAGGGGCCCGATTCTTGTTGTGGAAGCAAAGCCCCTGTCCCTTCCCTACTGCCTGGCCCAAGGCATGCATGGCCACCAGGAGCCTGGGCTGCTTGCAGCAGGCAATAGGGAAGGTGTAAGCAGTTGCACCAATGTCCATGAAGCCCCAGCCCAGCTTATTGCCAGTGGTGGGTGCATGCATGCCTTGAGGGGGACTGTGGGGAAAGGGTTGGGGCTGCACTGCCACAGCTAGGATTGGGCCCCTCATGGCTCCCCTGCTGTCCTCCCCACAGCACACGTGCCAAACAAAATGCCTTCACATGCCACTAAAATTAACAAAAGCTTTCCATTGACTTCAATAGGAGCAGAATTAGACCTTCGCTTTCCAAATGAGAAGATAGCATATTCCATTAAGATCCACAGATATAACAACAAAGACTGAAGCCCACTGTATGTACTACTAATCTGTTAGCAATGCCTAGACAAAAAGTATGTCCTGAAGCCTTTCAGATGTGATGAGATTATGGTTACCCATACTTGTGAAGAGAATGAATTACAAAACTACAGTCTCCTCTCTTGAAAAGGGCCTGCCACCAGCACCCACAACCTCCATCCATGGAACACAGTTTCCACCTTGTGGAAAGAATGTTGTACAGTTATCTTTCAAATAATGGCTGCCTGGGCCTTCATGACTAGGACTCTGTCTACAGGCACCGGTATGTTTAACTTCACAAGGCAGTCAACAGGGAATCAATGCAGAGAGTAGAGTTCAGGGGTGGTGTGTTCTTCATTGCTCACCTAATTTATAAAGTGGGCAACTGCATTCTGCATTAGCCAAATTCCCTGAGCTGCTTTCAGAAAATAGTGCCAACATGGTAGTGTTTACTATGATGGTACAAATAAAAAGTTATTAAAATATGGATTACTGAGGCAAATTCAATACCTTACCTCGCGGGGGGGAAAAAGCAGCACCCTCTCTTGTTAGCCTGATATGAAATGATACTACTCAGGTATCCTCAGGTATTTGTAATCCTCAAGTAAGTGTTGCCTCAGATAACATAGGATAATAAGAATAAGGATGAATACTTAAAAGAGTATTTGATGATAGTAGGCCCAACTGAAAGAATGATTTTATTTTACCAGGCCTTCAACCTGTTGATCAGCATCATTTCCTTCTTTTTCAGTATGCACTGCAAAGAAGTAATAGCATATTTACAGCTTTCACTAAAATGATACGGTGAGACTGACAATGAAATTATGTATAACAATACTGTATAATGTATAGTGATCAGTAAAATTATACACTAGGGATAGACATGATACCAATTTAACCAAAATAAAAAGAAACATAATATATGAGGATGCAAGAAATAGATCAAATAAAACAATACTGCAATCGTAAAATGAAAGAACACAAACAGGAATTTTATTTTAGCGTGGCCCTTATTCTTTGCACAAGTAATGCAAATTCACCCAGGACAGTATAAGACAGGCTTTATTTTATTAAAAAAGGAGTCAAATTATTTTTTCCTCATGAATCCATCATTTATATTTTCCAATTAATGGAGAGATCGAGTCTCATTTTTCTGTTAGGTTTCAAAGAATGCGCAAAACCACAAACACTGATGTCAGTCATCTACCTCATTCTTCCTGCAAAAACATACACTGTCTGTATACGCTATTCAACACCAGCAGCTCATCTCATTTAAATGAATCACAGTCTAGTAATGGCCTCTTATTATTTATAGCTTTGTACGTCAAATAGGTAGGTCTCTAGGCCAGCTGTTCCCAAACTGTGGGGCCATAATAAGGAAATAGGGTCATGCTGAGGAAAAGTTTGGGAAGCACTGTTCTAGGCCAAAATAATGCTTTAATAATCAATTGCTACCTGCTGGTTTCTGTCTCACTTTCTACCCTGCTAGGTGACAATGAGGATAGTAATGTCTGGGTCAGATGACAAGGAGCTGCATATCATTAATATATTGACATTACTACAGGTATCATCTCACACTTTCCTCCACTTCAAAACAGAACATGATAGGAGTAAACCTTGCCAGGACTAACTCCACAGCTGAGAGTCCTTGCAATGAAGCAGTCACTCATCACCAATTTCTAGGAATGATTTCAAAAGACAGAAGTGGAATCTCCTTCAGAAGACTGGCACTGCCTCTTCCAAATTGCACTCTTTCTCATTTTATGGACACATCTTGAGGGAGATATAGGCTCTATCTCCACACCTTCAAATTTTCAGGAGTGCCATCCATCAAAAATGATGTAGGCCAGAAAGCTCATAGTAGCACGCCCAGGAATGCCAGAGCATGCCTCCCCAAAGTTAGTGACACAGAAATGTAATTACAACAGCAAGAATCAGGGTTGGAAGAAATATATCCCATTGAGTGTATAAAGCACAGGCAGAGGAACAGCAAGGTAGAGACAGAAATAAATACTTGAAGTAAGTGGAAAGGTGTCACAGAAAGAAGAATAAAGCTAAGAGACACATAAAGGGCCTTGAGAAAGAGACCCGTGAAAAGAAGCACAAAGAAAAGCAATAAACAATAGAACTTAATGCCAGGTGAAAGAATATATGGAAAACAGGAGAGGGTCTTGATATGGGGAGTGAAGCCTGGAAACAGGTAGAATGGTAAACTATGGTATTTCCTATGTTTCAGAAAATCAGAAGCAAGTGTATGGTATTCTGCATACTAATATCCTTTATGTTTATTAGCATTTTTCTCTCATTGTTGCTCTACACATATTATGGTTGGTAAACATTCAGCAAATTATTTATTTTACAAATGTTTGTTTGTTATATTTAAACAGTTCTTTAATGTTTCAACTATTAATTTGTGTATATATTATTTAAAAATACCAGTGGATGTCAAAGAATATATTTGCCAAATATGCTTTTCTGCTATTTGATTTACCCTAATTGCAAGAAACATTTTCTTTTTAAGTTGTTTCATAAAAAGTGATTAACAGTACTCTGCAATCAGTGCAAATGTTTTAATCCTTTTAATTGCAGGAACATGCTTTATGGAAAAGAGATATGCAGTCTTTTGCTTTTTGACTTACCAATGTCATTCTTGGATCAGTAAATGCTGGGTAATTTTGTCAAACCCTTCCAGGACTTCCTCACATCCCACGGTCAGACACTCTGACTGTTTAATAGAATGTCTCTTAGGTTGTTTTTTAAATGCAATATGCTGATCCCTTTCATACCTGTGAGCATTTTATGGTACATTATAAATATTTTTTCCCGACACTGATAAACAAAAACTAAATCACTTCAATATCATTGAGTTCTCAGAACCAAAAAAAGCACCTTAACAAGGATAATCAATCTCTTGCAAAAATATATGCAAATAGATCAATACTCTTTTGATCCTTTATTATCTATTTAAATAAATCCAGATATACTTATAGCACTGTGCCTGGTTGCACTAAGAGAAGACCACCACAGACTGCTTACAATGGAATAAAAATGAAGCACTTTATCTTAAATCTCATTTAGAAAAGATGTTCAGGGGGTTCTGGGTTTTATGTTGTATATATAAGATGTTTACAATTTTGGTTTGCAACTTTGGTTCTGGATATTTTTTTCCCCACACACTAAAAGAAAAAGTAATTCTAAACAATATACAGCTAAGAACAGATTGCCCTCTTTCACTTCTCCTAAATGTAGCTGTAATCCATAGCCATTTAAACATTCACTAATACTCCTGTTGTTAAAATTGGCCTCTGTGGCCATGTCCAGACAAGCGCACACATGCAGTTTGCGGTACCACAGACCCTTTGGCCCCAGCCTGCCCTCTCCCACCCAAAGCATTTTTCCCCACACTAACCCCATGTGCAAGAGCATGTGCCAAGGTAAAAAGCAACAGCATGAATTTGTACCACTGCTTTTTTCCCCACAGCAAACACATGCCTTTGCTTGTGGGAACATGGCCTGTGAAACTAAAGATTAGCCTGTGTGCAGATGGCCACCTAATTTATTTAATTGACCCACACATCTGTCTCCAGATTCACTAAAATCTTAACATTAACATACATATGATATCCTCCTGAACTAGTCTCTTGGAAAATGCTACCCTCAGATTCTCAACTGAAAAGGTCACCTAATGGATTTAAAATCTCAGTGACTGGAAATACCAAGTATTTATGCATAGCTAAAAAGAAAACATATCCCTTCCCTCCCACAAAAAATCCAGTCTGCTCCAGCAGAGTAATAAGATCTACTCCTCCCACCTAGGTATACCAACATATACTTAAAATTTATATCCTACCCATGTTACTACCATCTATTTATTAAATCATTCTCATATGTCATAGTTTTTAGGAGGGGAAATATTTAGTTTAAAAAATGTTAAGAAAGAAAAAATAAACTTTAAAACAAAGGAAAGGTTTACTTACAATGCAACCACCAAATGATAAAGGAAATGTTACTGTATCAAGCTGGAATGTAGAGAATTTCACAGTATCATTAAGAACAGTTTGGGAATAGAAATATTTTAATCCATGTTCACACTCTCAGAATCAACTTGGCACACAGCTGAGAGAACTCAAGACAACTCAAACAATAACTCCACCACAACATCTCAGCCAAACTCTTAATAGACAACCAAACTAGTCCTTATAAAACCGTACAAGAAATAGCAGAAAACCTAGGATTTTCAAGGTACCTGTATGTGAAATTACCAGATGCCCAACCTTTGGATCCAGTTTACCATATATTGATTTAGGGGTATCTGAAAAATGTAACACAGGTTTTTCTCTCTACTAAGAAATAAATATTTTGCTATGGTTTTCTACTAGCAACCAAAAAAAAAAAACAAACAAAAAAACAGATGCATCTTAGCTTGGTGAAACTCACATACATTGTAAAAACAGAAAATTGTGTAGGTACAGCTTGTGTTCCCAGAGTGTCTAGTCCTAAAATTATCTATTTGTAATGGTTGGGACTTAAAAACAACTAATACATTCCCTGGCCTTTCTCCCACTGAAGTGAATTTTTAATTGTTTTCTATATGAGCACAATTAACCATACAGCTATAGGAATTTGTTATAACCAAAAATGGGCATTCCAAAAAAACATTTCCATTTGATATAGTCCAATGACTTAACCAACCCTGGGAAAATCTTATAGGTCTAACTTTTCAAAAATTACTTCGTGATTTTTTTAGTGCTTCTATCTTAGAGCGTGCACCTTGAGTCACACTAAAAGTTTCAGAAAGTGGTATAAGTGTGTCCTTTTTTGGAAAAAATCAAGCTTTCAAAAGCTATCAACTTGAGCACCCAAAAAGTAAGAAATGCTAAATTACTAGGTTTTCTGAAAATGTAAGTTAGAGAATCATGAAAGCATTCTGTAAAAATGAGAATGATGTATATACTTGTAAAATGCAATGTATGCATAGGCAATTGTTGATCTTCTAGAGGTCTAGTTAGGTGCCTGTTGAATTCACTTGTACAGAAACTTTCAACCATCACGTCAAGACCTTCAACCACAGGTAGGAGAATGGAAGAGTAGAGGCTGCCCAAGACCTACCATCCCCTCTCTGGACCATTAGGACAGAATACAAAAGCCAGATTGGCCATGTCCAGATGAGCATAGCCATGTAGTTCTATACATCTGCAGCACCACATACCGCATGTTTTGTTGTTCTCCATGCTGCAAGGGGATACACAGGGGTCAAAAAAACCCATGGAGAAAAATAGCAAAGCTGAGCACAAAATGGCAGCATGCAGCTGGCCAGCCGGAGTTACGCCTCGCTGCCAGCCAGGCTCTATGCAGCCAGATCACTGCTGCTGCAGCTGTGGAAGGCCCTCCAAAGCCTCAAATAAGGCTGCTGGGGCCAGCAAATACCCCACCTGAAGTAACTTGCTGCACAACTGCACACACGTGCACAGATGCGCCACCGCTAGTTGTCCCCAGGGACCCAAACATCCACACATGTCTGGACACAGCACTGAGTCCAGACATTCAGTTCCTCGACAGCTGCAGCTTCTGCCAGAGAGCAACAGATAAGAACTGCTGCTGACTGCCTAATGCTTCAGCAATGGCACATTTCTGTCAGGGTCATGTCCCGTAGCCTTTCTCCAACCAAGGAGTACCCACAAGACAGTGAGGGCAATGGATTTGAGGCACCCTATGCTCACCTTACTCTGGACTTGGCAAAATGGTGTTATTTTATAGGAGCTACCCCACCACAAGTAGCCACACCAGGCAAATACAGTTTATGGTCATACCCAGTGGGCATGTCTACACATGTTTTTACATGTGCCTAAACTTAATGCGCATTTGCCTAATGTGCATTAAGGCAATGTAGGCATGTGTCTACATGTACACATGCTAAGGCATGTGGTATGCAGACCAACTTGTGCACATGGTGTGCAGACCAATTTGGGATTAAGTTAGTCCCAAATCAGTCAACATTTGATACCTGGTCTTGCAGGTAGGGCCGCCCTTGTAGAGGGTGAATTGGGGTGACCACCCGAGGCGCTGCAGAGCTGGGTGGAGCGACCAGTGACTCCACACTAGTGCTGGCTTCATAGCCAGCTGGCCTCTCAACATCCCTCCCTGCTGCCACCACTACCAGATCTGCCGCTGAATCCGGCACGTCTAGCTGCTCGGCACCACACACACACACCTGAATCCACTGCCAGCTTCCTTGAATCTGGGGGTAAAGCCCTGCACAGGCTGATTTGCCCCAGGTCCTACATCATGCTTGGGTTGTCTCTACTTGCATGTATCAAATTTTGGGACAAATAACCTAAAATCGCCATTTTTAAGGCACATTAAGGACCCGCATATATAGACCCACACCCTTAATGTACCTTAAAAGGGCTAATGCACCTTAAAAATGACACATGTAGACATGCCCAATAAGGCTGATAACACAGCCCAATCAAAGCCAGTTTTCATAAGAAAATGCAAACACCAAATTCTCTGTATCTACACTCAGTCATTCTCGTTATGGAACTGTTCAAAGCTACAGGCATATTTTGTTATCATAGAATAAATAATGTGTTTTTCTACTCTTGTGACTAAATAAATAACTGAACCCCTTTCCCATCAAACCTTCCATAAAAAATGGGAGAGAAATTCATCTACAGATAAAGATCAAGCATGAAACGTAAGCATAGAAAATGAAAATTTGGGAAAGTGGCAAGTCACTGCACAAGAAGAGATGATTGTGGATATTGTCACAAACCTTAACTTGAGCAGCCACTGAAGTTCCCTGTGAAATAACAGTGGCATTAATCCATGCACCCAAGCCAGGTGATTCAAAAGTAAAGCTTGTGCTCCATTATTAATGCAAATCCCAGTAATTTTCCAACTATTACCTGAATCATGAGTAGTGCCACCATTCACTTTCCATTTTCAATTGCCCTCTTCAATTGCTACAACTTTTTTAAAAGTTCATCAGACCCAGTCTTGAGGCCACTAACTCAGCAATCCTACCCAGTAAGCTCATTTCTACAGAAGGCTAAGCCCTTTCATAGGACCAGATCAATAGTGGAAGAAATTCACTAAGGAACTGACAACAACAAAAACCTCCCAATACCCCAAGTCCACATGCAGAACACACCGCTGTAATCTGACAAGAGCATACACTTAAATAAAACAAATCTACATTTTTTCTGAATCTGCAGAGTAACTGTGAATAGATGATTTTTCAATTTTCTGGCAATTCTAGGAAAAGCCAGGGGAGGAGGGCTTGAAACGAAATTCATTTTTGGTTGAACAAAATGTATGGTTTAGCTCAAAACTGAAAAGGTTAATGTCAGATTTGACTTGTTCCAGGGCTTGTTTTTCAATTTTAAATAAAGTTGAAAGAAATATAAAGAAAAAAGTTATTTTGTACCAAAATATAAACAAGATTTCATTTTGAAAATGTCAAGCCAAAAAGGTTTTTACATATTTTTTCTTTAGCAAGAATAGTTTGCTGAAATTGCCTAATCTGCAAGATTACCTAATCCATATTTTTCAGGATTGCCCAATCTGAATTTTTTCCAGAAAGGTTTTATACAGCTGAGAATTCTATGTATGGAGTGGTGACAAGGTTGGTCACAAGAGTTTGGCATTTCAATATGATAGCATGTACACTATTCCAATCTAATGTTACATAAACTAACATGATTTATTTTAAGCAGATGACGATCATAGGATGTTATTATTTTATAGAGTTATAGACGAAATATAAAGGATTACAGATATCTAGAAGCAATTTGGTAGCGAAGCAGAAGCTCCAGAAAATGTATATATGGAAAAAAATCCTCTGGATGCTGACAAAGTTATATCAGAATTAATTACATCAGAATCAAAAATAATATCAGCAGTCAGTACATTTAAAAGACAGTATCTTACTTTTGTCTCACCAGGATCAATATTTTTGTTAATTTGTAACCATTCACTAGATGGTCTTTCATTAAATTTCTTTTGAAAAAAGAAAGAAGAATTAGTAGGAAGAAAAGCATTATATTGATTCAGTTCTATAATTTTACTTGTTTTGCCAAATCACAGGAGATCAGCAAGTAACAAAAGTAGATTTTTTTTAATTACTGTTCTCTCCATAGACATCGTGAAAGAAAGAAATTTGGCATTCTAAGAAAAATAGAGAAGCATTTTTTCACATAGTATTTGTGAAGCAGCATGGTGTAGTTAGAAGACAATTCAGACACTAAGCTCTTAATTCAAATGAACAAACAAAACCCTTCATTGCAAATTTAGGGTTTGGAAATAGGAGTTATTTAAAACAAAATGATAATGGAAAATGTCTGAAAAGATTTTTTCAAAATCAGAATACCAGTAAATAGGATATCTGCCAGTATTTTACAAAAAGGCTTTCTTGTAACATGAATTTGTATAAAATTATATGTATTTGCATAATACTTATCATTAACACCCCTACTAATTATGTAGTGGATTCCAGCTGCTATGTGCTGATTCCACCATACAGATGGTTTTGTGCTTTTCTCTTCCCTCCAGCCAATAATTACTTTGTTCATGTCTTCTAGAGAGGAGTTTTAAGTATATGAAGGGGAAAGCCTAGAAAATCATTAAGAGAAACTAAAGGCATCAGAGAAAAAAAATCAATGGACAAGAGGAATAAGGAGATTAAGTGGGGGAAAACATTTTATTTGTTAACTAGGACAAAGGATGACAAAAATCAGAGCAGTGGTATAGACCCAATTAGGGTGACATCCTACTTGCTGATTTAGCTGCATAAGTTACTCACATATATATGCATGAACTGGCATTTTAGTTTCTATTCTTGCATGTCTTCTTCCTCCATCTGAAGGATTTACATGTGTAGTGCTCCTTTAAGTTAGCTATATGAAACAGTATGCATCTCCTGAATCAGTTTTTTCTTCTTGACTACAGAAAAAGGGTTATCATTCTTTTTGCAGGGTAGCAAATATAAATAAAGAGGTGGTTTGACCTCTATAAATATCACTGGTAAGATCCCTTTTGATTTCCTCCACCTACCTTCATCTCTTTCAACACTGCTCCCTCCTCCTTCCCTATCACTTGTATTAAAAATTATTTTCCTTTCTATTTAGTTCCCATGTTCTCTGCAAGTCCATTCTTAGCATGTGATAAAGTGGGATAGCCAATGAAAGTTGCCTCTCTCTGAATGTGTTAGCCTCTAATGTGCCACTGTGCCTTTCCTTCTGCCTAATGTTGGTAAGGCTAATACTGGTGTATTACAAAAAGTTCTGGTCACAATGTCTTTAAAAAGATGTTAAAAAATTGGACAGAAAGAAGAAAAGATTGAAAAGAATATTTAAGAGCTTGAAAAATAATGTACAGTGTGAGATTTAAAAAGGTCCAATCTATTTATCTTAACCAATAAGAAGAGAATAAGAGCTGCTTTGATTATGGTGCATCTTCACTAGGCTAGAATAATGGCTGTTGAAGTGATCTTCAGTCTAGCAAAGAAAATAGTGTTTACAATGACCAAATTAAAAAATCATTAGTCAGATGCACAAAACTCATGGAATTGGCCCAGGTGATGAGAAATTTTAATAAAGATTATATTTGTGATTTTTTTTACCTCTCTCTGCCTAGGTCACAATTAGTTCTGCCCATTCTTCCAGACTGATTAAGAAACATGATTTTAGCCACTGGTGTAGGAGCTCTTATTCATTATTGGACTATCTATCACCCAGCATTTGCTGTATTTATTCACATACACATACACCTTTTCCCCTAAAATCAGCCCACTAAAATTGGGGTGAATGTCTTAAGCAGAGAACCTGCTTTTCTCCCTGAAATAAAAGCACGCCACTTTGATTCCTGCTCCACACAGCAGCAACAGTGACATTTCTATTCAGGCAGCTGAGGGAGCCAGTTGACTTAATGGCTTATTTTTCTTCACAAGTATTAATAATCACCTCTCCATTTTAATGATCTTAATGTGCCACTAATCAAGCTAACTATGCCAACTAGCTACTCCTCATTTCTCTCCTCCTATTTCACAGCCTTGCAGACTGTTTTTAGCTCTTTTCAAAATCATAGATCCACTCATGAAGGCGAGTCTTCAGCAGCAGCTAGGGTTTCTGCTTTTAGTTAAGGAGGAAAGGGAAGTACATAAGATAAAGATTATACTCTGTCCCTGCTGTATGCAGCCATAACCCTGGAAAAAATCTTTTCTCTTCATTTTGCCTTCCCAAAAAAAAGGTGCATGTCTTATTTGGAGATGTATGGTATGCAAGAAAATATGGTAATTCTACTCCTCTGACCTACAAATCAATCCTGTGTCTCCCAAAATCTGCCCACCAGCTTCCCATCAATTCTACCCATCGGATCGGTCCCTAAAGCTCTTACATCTCCACCATCCATCTTCAAGGCCCTGTGATAAATTTTACCTCCGCAGCTCTGCTTCCTAGGTTTACCTTTGCCCCTCCCCTCTTCCCCTCTTCCAGGACATCCTGGGGAAAATCTTTAGATTTTCACTCCATTCCCAAGATGAAAGAAAAAAGGAGGAGATGAGCAGAGGAATGATCCTTGCTGTTCCCAGGAGGTGAAAGGAAAGGAGACACTCTACCTTCTGGCAGGATAATTGCAACAGCACTTTTTTACTTTAAATCTATTAACTGTCTGTGTTGCTTTATGATTCCATCCAGAACATTTTGACCACAGAGGATTCATTCACTGTTCCTGTTTATGAACTTACATTTCAGTAATGTCTCTAAATTAAACATGTCAATTTCTGTCTGTGTCATTCTCCATGTTTCAGCTGCATGCTCTACAAAGCTGGTTATGACTGAAGTGTTCTCTTTAGCCACATACCAATCTTAAACTATGACTATAGACTACACACCAATCCAAGTGACTGGAATCCAGACACTTCTATAGTGCCAATATAGAAGTGTATAAAGTTTGTCAGAAAAGCAAGAGAGGAAAAACAAGCAAATTAACACTAATCAAAGGATTAGTATGGGAAATGAAAAACAGTTCTAACAAGAAAGGGTTCTTAGAAAAATATTGAGAGAGAAAAAAAATAGTACTACCATTAGGAGAAAGTAACTTGTTTAATACAAGAGAAAGAGAACATATACTAAGCTACTTAATTTCCCTTTAAAATCTATTTTCAAATGTATATAGAAATATGTTTTCAAGTATAGTAAAGTTTGAATAATTACAAAGGAGACCTGAGTGTAAAGTATGTTTGGATAAAAATCAAGGTTAGAAGATAAATGGAAAATCTGGAGATCTACACATCTGCTGGTCCAGAGAAAGTATATCATAGTATGTTATGGGGATTACCTGTTAAACTCACTGAACCACTGCCAATTACTTTTAAAAGTTATGAGTAACTAGGGAAGTACCAAAGAAGGGCAAAAACAAATGTAATATTAATCTCTGAAAAGAAAGATACAAAGGAGGAGAAAGACAAGATAAGATTATTTTGGTAATTATCATCCCATAAATTTATCTCTATTGTTAAAAAGTAATGGAACAAAAATTTCAAAAATATACTCACTAAACATCTAGACAGAGGATATTCATAAGAAACAGACAGTTCTGGATTATATAAATACAAAAACTTGCCAGACATACTTGATTCTTTCCAAAAATGCAATTACAAAATTATGGAAGAGGTGAATGCATTACAAGTAATATATATGGAATTCAGTAAAACATTTGATATGTCTCATAAAAACTCGCAACTGAAAATTAATTAAAACAATCTTGAAAAGCAACAGTGCCAAGCACAATGGAAAGTAGCTAAAAGATCATAAACAAAATAGTAGTAATCGTCAACATGTCATGGAGTATGAGATGTATAAGTGATCTATTTCATGTAGAAGTATTAAGACCTAAGATATCCATTAAATAATCTGGAAAAGGGAATATAAAGCATTATAATTATGAATCACAGATTATATTAAAACCCTGCCTACACCACACATACAATTTTTTAAATCAGTTTAAGACTGTTCTTGTACAACTTGCTTATTACACATAGTGGACAGGACTCAACCATAAGCTTCGTTTTTCTCACAATACAATTATGGAAAATTAGCACATTAAGAGTGCAGACAGAAGTAACAATTTTCACCCAATATGAACACAGAAAGCAGTTTACAACCATAAACAAACACAAGTGCGCAGTTTCAGTCAGCTTCAAAAATGACTGATCCGGTGAAAATCTGACCCCTCGTTGCATGAGGGATCAAATGAAGATTTTTCAAAACAGAGTATTTTTTGTAACTTCTGTCTGCACTGCCTCCCAGCTTCATGCTATTTCCAGAATGGAAGAGGGGAAAGGGAATAGAAGGAGTTCATCTGGGCATTTTTCAGCCCCTGCTGGAGAGTGGGGTGGATGAATTAGAACCCTGCTTCACACTCTCCCCCTTCCCACCGAGGTGGAGGGGTCTCAGTTCATCTGCCCCGGCCTCCAGAGCCAGCTGGGGAAAGCGCTTTTAAAACAAGCTCTTTCTGCTCCCTTTCCCCCTCCTGTTCTGAAACAGGAACAGACTGGGAGAAAGGAGGAGTGATTGCTAGGGGAAACCAGCTGCAGGCTTGAAGCCAGCAGCTAGATTCCCCTCCCTAGTGGAACCAAAACTGAACTTTTTGTTCCAGGAGATCATTGTAACTCAGAATGCTTCCTGCAAAATGTTCTCAGTTACAGCAGAAAGCTGCAGTGCCATAGTAAGGGAGGGGCAAGTAGAGCAACCACCCTGGGTGCTGAAGTGAAGTGATGCCAGCAGGTGCTGCTCAGCCAGGGTGGTGTGCAGGACAGAGCCATAAGCAGCTCATTTTGGGGGGCACAAAGATGGGGGGGAGGGCAGCTCCCATCATTGTGTGCACTCTTGGGCAAGCTTGAAAGTCATGTGCCTCCCAGATCTATGCACGGGGCAAGGGTGGGCTGCCACTGCAACTTTGCCCCAGGTGCCAAATTTCCTTGCCAGAGTACTGGGGAGCTGCACTTCTGTCTGCAACCTAACTGCTCATCAGTCCTGCTAGGAGGCATACCTCAAATAGGACTTGTGTTCTCATAGAAAGCTGCCTCAAATTGTGCAAGGCACGACACTGCCCTTTGGATGAGAGACCTTTATGACCATGTTGCACACCCACACTTACCAAACATTCAAACGGGGTTTGTCTCTCTGCCTCCAGAAAGAATCTGGACAGTCTCCCATTGTGCATCTGCAGAGGAATGTGCACTTAAAGCACCAGATGGTCCAATACCTATCGGGATGTCCATCACAGAAACAGTTGGGAGGAAAGCAGGACTGGTCAACTTGCTAGACAGGTACAATTAGAGTCAGCACTTGTGTGGCTACAACTTCGACACCATCTTTCACCCCAATCTCATTAAAAAATTAAGTGACTGTGGCATTGATGCCTACACAGTCAGATGGGTTGCAAATTAGCTGGAGGGCCACACCCAGAGAATGGTGGTGGATAGATCTTTTTCAACCTGGAGGGATGTGGGCAGTGAGGTTCTCCAGGGCTCAGTCCTCAGGCCTGCATTGTTCAACATCTTCATCAGCGACTTGGACAAGGGAGTGAAAAACACTTTGTTCAAATTCACAGATGACATTAAGATGTGGGGTTAAGTGGGCACGCTGGAGGAGAGGGCTGCAACTAGATCTGGACAGGTTATGGTGTGGGTGGATGAGAACAGGATGGGTTTCAATACTGACAAGTGCAAGGTGCTGCACCTGGGGAGGAAGAACCAGTAGCATACCTACAGGCTGGGGAACTCCCTTCTCCTCAGTGCAGAGGCAGAAAAGGATCTTGGTGTCATTATTGATTCCAAACTGAACATGGGCCACCAATGTGAGGATGCAGTCAAGAAGGCTAACTGCACCTTGTCATGTATCCACAGATGCATCTCAAGCAGGTCCAAGGAGGTGATCCTCCCCCTCTATGCGACACTAGTCAGGCCGCAGCTGGAGTACTGCCTCCAGTTCTGGGCGTCGCGCTTCAGCAATGAGAGGGTCCAGAGGAGGGCCACTCGCATGATCAGGGGACAGCAAGGCAGGCCCTACAAGCAGAGGCTATGGGACCTGAACCTGTTCAGCCTCCACAAGAGAAGGCTGAGGGGGGGATCTATTGGCCATCTACAAACTTGCCAAGGGGACCAGCAGGCAATGGGAGAATCCCTGTTCCCCCAAGCACCACTGGGAGTAACAAGGAATAACAGCCGTAAGTTGATTGAGAGTAGATTCAGGCTAGATACTAGGAGGCACTACTTCACAGTCAGGGTGGCTACAAGCTGGAACCAACTTCCAAGGGAAGTGGTGCTGGCTCCTACCCTGGGGGTCTTTGAAAGGAGGCTGGATAATACCTAGCTGGGGTTGTTTGACTCCAGCATTCTGTCCTGCCCATGGCAAAGGATCAGACTTGATGACCTGCCCAGGTCCCTTCGGACCCTACCGACTATGAAACTATGCTTGGAGCTAATCTTGTCACTAGCTGATTATAGCCATGGTCATTAATTTGGCTGGTACCTTTAAGGATGAGACACTATGGATACTGGTCTCATGAGAGATATAGCACAAGCACTTCACACTTACCTTCTGGGCTGTTCACAAGCCTGTCTTTACCCATCTGCTCTGTTATTTGTTACATTCCTTCTGCTTTCAACCCCCTTTTTTCATCATTTATTCTACCATTTTTCCATTCCTCCCATATCCATTTAGTACTTTTTTCCCCTTACTTTTGAAACCTACTTCTTGACTTGGTCCATAAAGCCACTCTTCTCTGATCATTCCAGTATCTCCTGTAGACCTCTACATATTGCTACAGCTACAAAAAAACAGGCAAATTAATAATAGCCAAACTGGGAGAGAACTGATGTAAGAAAGCATTCATTGTATATTTTCTCTCTTTTCCTTGCCACTTGTGCATTGCTTGTCCTCTAAACCGAATGCTTTTAGGAGCAAGACCAAAGACTTTTTATTACTTTGTATGGTGATTCATAACTAAGAAAGGTACCAGATCACAAAGCAGGAAAGTGGCAAGCCTTCTATAAATGGGTACAATACTTCCTGCACTTGAGACAGGAAAAGTTACACCCCCAGGGACAGAAAGGAGAGTTGGCTTGGTGCTAGAGCCACCCCCTGAGCAGTAGAGTTCATAGGGTGGAAAGTTTGTCAATGGAGGACAGGAGGGTGAGGAAGAGGACACTGCATCCTGAGATTCTGCAACTTGAGTGGTTCATCTGTGGGGAATTGGCCACACATTGATGGAAGACAAGCTGGGTAACACATATCAGAGATTAACTTTTCCTGGAGTGGTTCAACCTTAACCTGCCTAAAGTGTGCTTAAAATTAGTTTCAGCTGTTAATGTGTGAACAATCCAGGGCTTAAGAGCTCCAGGAATGATCCAAAATTAATGTGCAATGAGACCCAAAGCAGTAAAAGGCTACTTTTAAAATTGGAGTGAGCACACATCAAATATCGTGTTTGAAGGAACAGTCTTGTATGTGCCTGTAGATAGACTGAATCATCTTCCAGGACTTTCCAACCCTAACCTTGTATTTTAAATGACAGTGCTATTTTACTGCTCAGCCAGACACTGGATTTAAAAAAAAAAAACAGTTTTAATATAGATTTACCAGTTTTAATTATATTCCATCTGTAGATTATTAAAACAATCTATATTAATTCTTTAGATTTTTATTATCTGCATAAATCTGAGATTCTAAGCTTGAAAGTTCCTGCCTCCCCCAGAGAAGAGTGACTCTTACTCCTATATGACTGATTCCTAAGAAACTGTAGTCCTTGAATCGTGCCTTGAATTCAAGAATGTACCTTTCTTCCCCGAGTTCTATCCAGATAATCCATGTAATGCCATATAAATGTCCTGGTCTGGTATTTCTTAATGACCAATGCAGCACAGGACTTTGTTCTTCAAAATGTTTTGAACTCTTCCCTATGTATTTTCACTGATGCAGACAATCTTGTCCTTTTTGGGGTTTGTTTTTTTTTGTGAAAGTGTCTCTATGTAATTCTTTCCTACCTATCAGCAAACTCAACTAGGGAAAAATAGGCTTCAAACTGATGTCTGCTTTCCATAGTCTAGACTCTAAATCACAGCTGTTTCCTTGGTCACTTTGGATGCCATTGTTCTTACTGAGAATTTGAGGATTTGGAACACCATACATGCATACCTTGCTAAGAAGATTTGTTAATGATTGGTTTCAATTTCTTGTCCATATTCATAAAATGGAAAAATGTATTTTAATGTTATTGCATTCTTCCAGTGTAGAAAAATAACCATATTTTCATTTAATATTGGGAACAGACCAGATAGAAAGGTTGGGTTGCAGACACAATAAAGATTAATGGAAGACTACAACAATGTATGTGTAATTGCTTCTCAAATTATAAAAGATTCAATTTGGTCATTTTGGGGAGATTCTGCAAATTAAACACTTTTTCAATTTTTTTTTAGTTTTTCATTTAGTAACGGTCCTACTTCCTTTGCTATCCTTTTGTTCATCTTAGCCAACTAAGTTGGAGAATGGACTAGAATATATCTGTATGATGCACTGAGTCAGCTACATCTGATTTTCAAATGCTACCCTTTCATGGAGAAAAGTACACAGAGGGCATGTCTTCATATACATTCATGTGCTGTTGTTACTGCACATTATGTTTAGTACCTGTAATAACTGGCACTACTGTGCAGTAGCCCCAGCATATGGTCTTTTAGTGACGCTAATGAGCAGTAGACTAATTCTACTGTGGATTAGCACTGCTTTAGTTTCTGGGCCATGTAGAAACAAATAAACTGATATAATATAAATAGCTGCATCTGTGTCTGCTTTAGGTTGTCTCAGCCTTGCAGCTGGCAGCCACCTTCTCTTCAGGTGATTGAGGCTCTTCAGGATTCGCTCCCTGTTGTGTACCTACATTGTGACCAGCCAAACCCTTCAGGTAGTTTGAGGCCACCAGTAGTATGAAGCCCCGTGAGACCCCTGTAGGTACCTGACCTTCAGTGTCTGCAGGGCAGTCAGGATCCTGCTGAGGGAGCCAAGGTTGAGCTTGTCTCAGATCAAATGTCTGGAGGGTGGAGGGGGAGGCACTAGCTCATGCCGTTTCCATCTCTGGGGCTGATGTTACCCTATAAAAGAGTTCCAGATTGGCCTGGGCCAACCCAGACCCCTGCATATCCCCACGCGTGCTGCAATTACTGCCAGGTGCTGAGAGCCCTGGTGGAGCGCATCATTGCTTACAGCTGACTGCTTGGTCTCTTCCTGGGCTGGGCCCTGGGCCCAGGTGGAGTCTGGCTCCTGGCTCTCAGCTCTGCCTGGGGGGTGGGCCCATGGGGAGCATGTTGCCCAATGTCTGCCTGCCCCACCAAGGAGCAGGTTCACAGGGGGTGCGCTGTTGGCCCACAGCTTCATTGCTTTTTGTCGGTTCAGCCCTGGGGGGCCATAGACTGCGAGACGTTCCAGCGGTCATCACCCTGGTAAGTGCAGGGACCCAGATGAGTCCCTACTGCACTCCAGCTGCACTAATGTAGATGTGCCCAGAGTGAACTAGACAAAGAGATTTTTGATTTTGCTTTCTTTGAAACTCATATGTCCTTTTTATATTTCTTAGTACTTCTTTTCAAGAACACAAAATTAAGCCCAACTCTTGTACTGGGAAGCATTTAAACTAGTCATCTAATTCATAGATATGGCTTTAATTAAATCACTCTGGCTGTAGTTTCCATTATATTTCATTTAATGACAGGCACCCATTACCTGACAATTCTGCAACTAGAAATAAAGTGCAGTTGAGATACAGTCTGATAAAAGAGTTAACAGAGATTACATTGGAGGTAATTTATAGTTTCCTTCTCAAGCAAAAAAAAAAAAAAAAAAAGATCAATCTTATCCAAAACCTCTGGTGAAACTGTAGCATGAGTAGGGAACAGTCTTGGGTTTGTATACTATAAGATCATTTTGGCACTTGAAACATGTTTGTAAGGCTTCCAGGGTACAGCTCACCATAGTCTACCCTGTGAAAGGATCATTTAGTTATTTCTGGTCACACTTCACAGTTCCATAGTGCGTTCATTCATAACGTATTTGTGAGGTACATTTTAGACTCTTTTTACTATACAGAGAAACTGAGGCATCGAGGCATTAAAATCTACATTTTTAAAAGGTACTAAGATACTCTCACTGGCTTTCCATGAAGTGGAACACATGACTTCAGTGAAAGGTGTTTTAAATACAGCCTTAAAAATCTGGCCTTCGGTAGCTGGTTCAAGGAATCCAGCAAAGAGGTGGCAGAATTAGGAAGAGATCAAATACGTCACAAAGCATAGTCATGTGCTCCTACCACTAGATTTCAGGGGTACTGACAAAGGGACTTGGATCCCGAAAGCTTGCAGAAAAGGACAATTTTCTTGCAATTTCCCACTTGGTTTAATAAAAGGTATCATTTTGGAACCAAGACCCTTACCTAGCCTTCATTTATATGCTGAGTCAGTCTGTAACTAAGTACAAAGGGGAATACTAACTTCTCTCTGAAGTGAATCCTGTTCTGGCTCTCAATTGCTAACTGTATTAAACAGCTCTTACTACATGACAGACATAATTTTCTCTCAGGAAAATGGCTGCATAATCCCACATTTGTTCCAATTAAAACATTTTTGAATTGCTTTTTGTTCCTCCCCCCCACCATTATAATAAACGTGGCCTGACGGCTGCATCAACTTCAGAGAACACTTCTAAAATAATAAATATTTCCACTTCCTCCTTCCAAGATATAAAATTATGTATTTATTCTTTCTGTGTTCTCACCTCAGGATTTGCATTAAATTTCCCAGCAGAAGACTACGGAGACGTCAGCCTCTTTATGGAAGGGCCTGGTCCATGACAGCCATGAATTGAAAGGTGTGGACCACCTCCCTATGCTGTCTGCATATAAACTGGCATGTACATACTCAAGTATACCAGACAGCTGACTATAGATTGGTATGCTTGAGTGTTTTCTTCCTCTTTGTGCCTAATCTGTAAACCACTAGGTAGATATATGCTGCATGTTAGCACCTCCCTCTAGTGATGGGCTCATTATGCTGATCAAGCACCAGTTCCAAATCAAACCTAAACGAAACATTTCTAGAAGTCACTGGCTAATGCAAACTGCTTAAATATCTGCCTGGAATTTACATCTGTGATTATTTTCCAGCTGCATTGATTCATAATCCTGCCACGGTAAAAACATCAAACTTTGTATGAAGTATACTAAAGAAATATTCCTGTTTGTGGACAGGAAATTTACATTTTCACATTGGGGATACCTCTCATTCAGTAGGGGGATATGAAGCAAATGTGCATCCATGTCAGTAGGAGGCTTGGCTGCTTACTCAAAAGGGAAAAAAAACACTGCAGTTTGGTTTCCAGGCTCACTGAAAAACTACATAGATCCACTTACATTCATCCAGAAGGCTCAGGTTGAAAAACGAGCCAGGAGCAACTAACATAAGTACATTTGCATTTGGAGATGAAATGTGAGAGAGATGCCAGGGAGAAAGAAAAATTCTGTGAACCCTGAATAGGAATATTATAGTTAAGTTTACATTTGCCTGCTTCATTATTTGGCACAGCTAAGGAGCCCTGACTTTCCAGACTGGTGACTAGGTGAGATGCAACTTAAACACAGACTATCAGCAAAAGAAATCTGTAGAAAAACATTTAGCTGCAAGGTAGCATTCAGTCAGTAATGCAGCAATGTTACTTACCCTGAGAGGAGTTTTGTTGAATTAGAACTGCCCCAAAACTATTGCATTTCAACAGCATATTCACCCTTTTATTGTGGTTATTGCAGTGTTAGTGGTATGTCACCAGTGGGCAAGAATGAAGCAGAGCCCTAGGATATATTACAATGAATTATTTCTTACCAGAATCCACAGAGTGAGCAAGCCCTCCCACTTCATTCTAACCAGCCTGCTGACCACAAACAGTTTGTATTAATGAGGGTGCACAAGGCTATCAGCACTCCAATCTTGGAAAAGAAATCCCAGTCACGTGTATCATACATTTAATCTCAACCCCATCCTTACTGTACAGCATCCCCAGCTCCTTGTTTACTTTTTATTTATATGGCTAAAGAACTTTTTATTATTCTGTCTTAATTTTCTCTGCAAGGTTTAGTTTAGCTTGACAACTGGCATTTCTTACTTTGTCCATTGACTCTATAATCTCCACGACAGTTTTGCAGGCTGATCAATTCCCCACTCCCCCCCACCTTTTTATTCATCCAACTAGGTCTGCAACACTTGCCTTCAAGATTTTCTGTTTGGGGGACACAATAGAGACAGCTTTTCCACCTTTGACTTGAAGAAACTCTAAACAAACCTCCACATTCAAGTTCCTGAGCTTTTCAAACCAGTCCACTTAAGAGGTAAAGTTACACATTACACTTGGACCATACTAAGCAGTGATCAGAGGGCAGGAAAACAGGCCTTATGATGAGAGGCTGAGAGTCATGGGACTCTTCAGCCTGGAGAAGTGCAGGCTCAGGGAGGACCTGGTGGCTGCCTTTAAGTTTATCAGGGGTGCTCACCAGGATCTGGGGGAACATCTGTTCACCAGAGCACCCCAAGGGATGACAATGATGAACAGTCACAAACTCCTCCGTGACCATTTCAGGCTGGACATAAGGAAGAACTTCTTTACTGTCCAAGCCTCCAAGTTCTGAAATACACTGCCACCAGAGGTAGTTCAAGCACCTACTTTGAACGCCTTCAAGAGACATTTGGATGTGTATCTTGCTGGGATCCTATGACCCCAGCTGACTTCCTGCCCCTGGGGAAAGGGCTGGATTCAAAGATCTTCCAAGGTCCCTTCTAGCCCTGATGGCTATGAAATCTATATCCTTGCTCTGGGAAAGGCAGGCAGGAGCTGTGCATCCTGAGATCCTGGAAGACTTCAAATTGCTTGTTTTATCTCCATGGAGCAGACTGAGGTTACCTTAACGTAAGCTGGGGTAGTACAGCCCATAGTTAATCATCCTCTGAAGTGGGATAACTTTAAGATGCTCAAAGAACAAGTAGCAGGAGTTAATGAGCTTCAATATGTGGATGCTCACATTTGAAGTGCCCTTTTTATGCTTTAAGGCAGTGACTCCCAACCTTGGGGCACGACCCAAATCAGGGTAGCGGGGTGGGGGAAGGAGGGGTCCGCCCCTCACTCTGCCCCTCCCACCTGCAGGGCTGTCCCAGCACACGGTCCATGCAGCTCTTGCTGCTGCTGCCCCCTGCGATCCTGGCCAGGCCCAGGCTCTGAGGGCACTGCTGGGCATGAGTGAGTTGGCAGTAAGGGCGGGGATTGCGATTTGGATTCAAGGGTGCAGCAAAAAAAGGCTGGGAGCTACTACTCAAAGGGCATTTGTACACTGATGGTAACTTTTAAAAGTGCCCAGCACTACAGCACATTCATTTACATCAATGGAGAAATGCGCATCAGCACTGAGAAAATGACAGCAGTGCGCTTTTGAACTAAAACATATCATAGGTGTTTTAGTTCAAAAGCACACTGCTGCCATTTTCTGTGCACTGATATACAAATGTATGCGACAGCACTGGGCATGTCAGCTCATGTGCTCCACAGACTTGATTAATCGAGCCTGCTCCAACACGCTGGATTTCTGGCATGCTGGAGCAGCCATCTAGTCCAACCCCCTGCTCAAAGCAGGACCATACCCAACAAGATCATCCCAACCAAGACTTCGTCTAGCTGGGTCTTAAAAATCTCCTCAAATGGAGATTCCACCACCTCTCTGCGTAAAGTGTTCCAGTGTTTTACTACCCTTCTACTGAGAAAGTTCTTCCTAATGTCTAACCTAAACTCCCCTTGCTGCAACTTGAGACCGTTGCTCCTTGTTCTGTCATCTGCCATTACTGAGAACAGTCTGGCTCCATCATCTTTTGAACCACCCTTCAGGTAGTTAAAGGCTGCTATCAAATCCCCTCTCGGTCTTCTCTTCTGCAAACTAAATAAACCCACTTCCCTCAACCTCTCCTCAGAAGTCATATGCCCCAGCTCTCAAACCGTTTTCATTGCCTTCTGCTGGACTCTCTCCAATTTGTCCACATCCTTTCTGAACTGGAATGGACATAGTACTTCACATGTAGCCTCACCAGTACTGAATAGAGTGAAATAATCACTTCCCTTATCTGCTGGCAGCACTTCTACCAACGCAGCTCAGTATGCCAATAGCATTTCTTGGGAACAAGGGCACATTGCTGGATCATATTCAGCCACTGTAACCCCCAGGTCCTTTTCTGCAGAGCTGCTGTTTGCCCAGTTGGTCCCCGGCCTGTACCACTGCACAGGATTGTTCCATCCAGACGTTGCCGTTCTCTTTATTGAACCTCATGAGATTTCTTTCGATTCTGTCTTCCAATCTGTCCAGGTCTCTCCAAATCCTAATCCTAACCCTAATTTGCAATGTATCTACTACTTCTCCCAGCTTGATGTCATCTGCAAACTTGCTGAGGGTGCACTCCATCCCATCTTCCAGGTCACTGATGAAGATATTGAACAAAACCAACCCCTGGTGCAGTCCACTTGATACCAGCTGCCAACTAGATATTGAGTCATTGACAACTACCCTTGAAGCCAGATGATCCAGCCAATTTCCTATCCATTTTATAAGCCATTCATCTGACCCATACTTCCTTGACTTGCCTGCAAGAATGTTGTGGGAAACTATATCCCATGGTTTCTCTCCACCCTCATTTAACTTTCTACCAGGATTAAGTATAATCCTTTCACTAACTGTATTGCTTAGTTAACAATTGTTCCAATCATTTTCTTTTTCCATGCTTTCCATACTACTGCTCCCTTGGACATAGTCCTCTATAGGTCAAGCTCCTTATCCAATATTCTGCCATCTAAGTCTGACTGTCTTATTCAACAGGTTCTGCAAATCATGAGCTGTCCATTCAGGATCTTCCTTTCCATCACACCTTCCAACTGCAGTACACCATCTCCAGCTGTGTCCCTGATCCTTGGATGTTCTCTTTCATGAGATGACATTTCATATACCTTCACTGTAATATAATTTCATTCCACAGCTTCTACATCCAGTAATCTCCATTTTTTTTTTTCCTCCCTGAATGTTGCCTCTTCAGGCTTTGCTACATGTTACACTTTGGACATGCTGACTCCACTTACAACACTATAGTGTCCAAGCAGTGAAGCAAGGAAGTATACGATAGCATGCTAAGTGCTATTATAGTGTAGTAAAGTTAGTATCTCCAGATCATATCATCTAATCAGGGTTGAACTAACATCAGACTGCTCCATTGAGGTAATATGATCAGGGGACTCCAGTGTGGAAAGGAGACAAATAGCTATTTGTTAGGCTTCCAGCCTCCTTATAACTTCAAGGCCTTCAACTGGAAAGGCTCTGGCATGATAGGGCGGGTGGGAACCTAACAAACAGCTGTTTGTTGCCCAAGTTTGGGCCCTGAGAAATTGTTTCTTTTATAGAAAAAATAAAAATGGAGTTTGCAAGGGCATAGCGAGAGGAAGAAGGCTCAACACTCTGGTAGCTGAACCTGAAGTAGGGCAGGGCTCAGAGGGTAAGCAGACCACATGGCCAGCCCAGCTGGAATAAGACAGGCCTACCCAGTCTGCGGGTTTTAAAATGTATTGCAGGGTACCTTGGGGCAGGTGCCATTTGGTGGGGACAGAGTTAAGGAAAAGGAGCATTTATTTACATTGAACAGCCTGTTTCTCTGCGGGGGAGGGAAAGGGAGAATGAGTGGGTTTGGGTAACCACACCCTTTGAGTACCCTTAAAGGTACCCTTTGAGATGAGGCAGTACAGGTTGTGAAGAACCATAAGGGAAGGCAGACTCCCCTTGGCAAAGGGATGTGAGGCAGCAAAGAGTTGGGTAGGGATGAATGGAGTATGGGACGGGCAGGGATTATTACTGGCTTTCTTTCCAATTCTTTTGCTTCCTAACCTCCACTCTATTGAAACTGAGTTAGTAAGTAAAGTTGGGTTCAATTGGGTGGGGTGTTTTCTTTGGTCAGAAACAGGAGAGCAGGACAGGATGAGGTGAGATGGATTGCTTTTTTAATTTTTGGAGATGTTCTTAGGACACCAATCCTAGTGCTTGCTCAGGCTGCGTCTAATCCTTATTTTCTGTCTCTCTGTTTCTCTGGTGTTCCTTCTGCTTTTTTCTTACATACAACTCAACTAAACAACATGTAGCAACAACCTTACACCCAAATAGTTCAAATTTTAGAGTGGCTTCCCATACACCATTAGTTTGGGCAATGATATGTTTGAGGTCCAGATTATTTCTTCTATTTATCCCAAAGGCAATTACACTGGGGTTTAGTAAGACTAAAATGTGTAATTCAATTCATATCAATTCATGTCATTTTTTGCACAGCATACTTGAGAGATATGGGGGCCTCACAACAGTCTTGGAAGTATTAGTTTCATTTTGCAGATCATAAACTGAGGAAGAAAGTGATTAAAAGCAAAAACCTCCACTAATTTGGGGTGCCCAATGTGGGATGCCCACTTCCTAATTTTTCAGAGTACTTACTGTTATACAACACATGACCTGTTATACAACACATATGTGCAAAGCACAGCATTTATTGATATCAATTATAGTTGCGAGTGTACTTAGCATTTCTGGAAAATGAATCCCAGGGTCTAAGGATAGGCACCAAGGAAATGAAGTACACAACTGAAAGTTTTCTTTAAGTTATCTGCCCAGCATCATAAAGGAATTCTGTAGGTACACCTTTTTCACCCACCTGCATACATGTGCTCCACACAATAATACACTGCTGAGGACATTCATGTGTACTCTTCTGTGGTCTCTAACATGCTTATAAGCAACCCCTAGGAGTGACTCTGGAGCAGCATCACTATCTTACTTCAGGATTGGAAGCATATCTGCAGGAACAGGAGGCAGAGGCATTCTTAGAGCCATCCCAGCTAGGACACCTCGTCTCATAGTGTAGATATGCCCAAAAATAGAGGCAGGGGGAAAATCTGGCTCCATGAGGCAGCGTTCAACTACCTTAGCCACATAACTATCCCTTCCTTTCCTGCAGTCCCCCACGTTATTCACTTCACACTTTCTGACTTCTGCAACAAGTGAGGCAGGGGTTCTGTAGATAATAACCTCTTCGTTAGACAATCCAGACTCATTCTTGGATGAGGCCCATCCTATGCACAAGAGGCAGGGGTCCTTTGAAAAAAAAAAGTTTATGATCAAGTAATGAAGAACTGACATGCATAAACAAAGGATCCAAAATAAGATTGCATAGATAACTTAATTGGCATCTCTTAACTTCTGAATCCTTGACTTTGCAACCTTCATAATGTATTTCTTTAAGGAATCTGTGTGTGTGAGCACATGTGGAATTCCTTTGGGGTTAAGAAAGCAATCTGAAAAAATAGGAATTCCATCATTTGTCATCATCCTGACAGCCATATGGTTCATCAGTATGACTGAGACCTATAGATCCACTACACAAATGCCTGAGACTTGAGCTACCAAAGGAATTAATAGGTGGAGTAGGTCATTATTTTCCACATAAATCTATAGAGAGGAGGATGAGATGTTTTGCCAGAGGACATCATCACAGATATTTTTTCTAACAGTAAAAGAATAAGGAGATGCAGGACTCTGGGGTTCCATTCCAGAACAGGAGGGAAGTGTTAATCAGGGCCTGTAGACTCTTCTTCCCTTCTCCCCATTTCAGACTTGAACCCTTCTCCCAAGTCCATTCTGATCCTGCATCTTCCCCATTCATAACTCCTTGTCCATATCCAATTCTGCTTAGCTAGCTAGTTCTAGTTACTGCATCTACAAATATGCTTCACTGAGGAGTAACCTAATTAGCTCCACAGTAAAGCATCAGAGTCTACACATGCACTGGTATTAGGGTACAAGAGATTAATTAACTCTGCTGTAAGACAGTACAGTCTGGGACAGTACTATCTTACAACAGAGCAATCACATGTGGACTGTGACAGGGGCTGGCTGGAGAATGAGGGTGTTAAAGTATGGGGGCTGCCTGCCAGCTAGCCAACTGACACCGGCACCTGGAGCCTGGGACTGATCCCCAGAGCTCTTGGCCAGCCCGAGACTGCTCTTCCCTGGCTCGAACTGCTGCAGTCCTAAACACACATGTAAATACTGTGGCCAGGAACAGCAGCTGGCTGTGGCACAAACTGCACTGGAGTTTATTTCATTGCATTAATTACTTCTGTAGATGCACCCAGTCTGTATTAAGCAGGCTTCTTGTCTGAGTCCTAGTTACCTTGCCTTACCCATCCTAGTCTCCCCTCTAGGACATTGCAGCCCAGTTCCCATTCCTTTGCTTCCAGTCTATTTCCTTTTCCCCAGCATATACCACAACCATGTCCAGACTCTCCTTGCCCAGTATTCATTTACCCAGCATATCCTGATTCTGAATGTCATTTTCCTTATTCAGCCAAGAAGTTCCAATCTTATTCCCATCAGTCTGCCTATTTCCATTCCCTACCCTCCACTAGTCTCCAGTCTCAGTATCTATAATTCTTGGGCTCCTGAACAAACTATTCCCCCCACCTTTCACCCAGGTCTAGCTCTTCCTCCCTTTGCATTCAGTTAAGGTAGCTTCCTCCTTTGCACTGCTTCTGCATCAGCAGAGAAACCTCCTGTGCTGTCAGTGAGTCAAAGTCCCTGCCCCCATTTCCAGTGCCCTGCTACTACATGGCACAGAGCAGCTTGGAATGGCAACTCCAGATGAAGGGGTGAAGGATGGAGACCTTGTTCAGGTGCACACTCAGTGAACCCTGGGGAAAGAGAGACAAGAGTCTGAGCATGCACAAACTGCTATTTTGTGAGGTTTTTAATCTTGCCAAATTTGGGCAGATTTTCGCAGTAGTGAAAGCTGCATCCTGGTATACTGTGCATTCCTTCACCAAATGTCTCCACCCTGTTCCAAGGCATGGAGGCAAGAACTTCCTAAAGAAAAGGTCCCCAGGGCGGGTTTCAGATAAGTAAAATCATTTTTTCCCCTAACAGTGTTCTAAAAAATGGCTAACCCATTTCCACTGATATTTTCATCTAAAGGCAGATATCCAACCATGGAAACTTTCAGCCCAAACAGTTACAGTCCGCCAAGGTTACAAGCAATTGAAAACAGAGATATATTATACGAGGTATGGGGCAACCTCCATTCTAGGCAGTGCTACCAGCTTTACCTAATAGAAAAATACCACATTTGCAATAAGGACATCCATGAAGCAAAGTCCTTCCCGTCAGTACCCTCCAGGCCCAGTGGCTTCCATGTTTGACCATTTGGTAGCCCAGGGACTAAGAGGCAGAGCTGCCATTTCAGAGTGATGATAAAGCACAAGCCTTAGAGAGCGACTAATAAGCAGCCTTTCAAGCTGAAGCTTCTGATTGTGAATGGGCAAGTGTACAGCATGCTTTGCTTCTGCAATAAATGCTCAAAGTCTATCAACAAACATTTCCTGAAGGTGTCGACTTCATTCTAAGCCCCAGACTTGTGGCTGCCAGATGTTTTACCTGACTCCACATCAATGTGTTCTATGCACACACTTTAAATTTGCAGTCATAATTCTGGAGAGTTAATCTGGGACATTTTAGCTCAAACATCATCCTACAAGCCTATGCATAAGCAACTCAGCTAAAAGATCACTGTGATGCCAACAAGTATTTCTATAATATGGCACTTCACAGGGAACTGTGTACAATCTATTTTCCTGGGAGTGCAGCAGACAGGCTGTCATCACTGCTCTCTGAAAAGGGCACCCTACGAGTGAGCTGATTACTGCTCCAGATGTCAATTCCCACCGCAGCAGGTTTAGACAGAATCCCTTCTTCACTCTCAGAAACTGCATTACAAAATGCACAGTGGGTGTATTTACCAGCATTCAAAAACGTACACCTGACTATTGTTTGTATAAATCCAGGTGTGCACTAAAGTTACAATACATATGCATTGAGACAAACAACCAAGAAACAAATAAGATTACCTACTATGACAGGATCATATTACCTGAAGTCTTCTTATTTTAAGGCAAAAGCAAGAGGATGGGATATTCAAATTTGTTGTCCATTGAGTGGCTTCTTTGCATGTGTTTTCAACTATGATGAGATCCGTTTATTGGCAGTAACCAGGAGGCTGACATGACCATGAAACAGGGAAACACAGTGACTGAAAAATAAAGTACTAGCACCACCATTCGCCTATGGCTGGAAAAATCTCTCGAACACACTCAAGGCCCCTGTGGACCTGTCTCCACACTGCAATTTTAACTTACTTACCATTGCTGCAATTGGAGATGTTTGATGAAGACACGTTGTCAGCATTAATGATTTGCCAGGAAAATCCTAATGCAGTCCAGATGATTTTTTACTCTCTTTGCTATAAATTTTGACGTTTAAACTGTAGTTCTTAAAAATATATATTTAGTAAGACAACATATTACACAGTGCTGCGCGTACGTTGGAAACGAAAAGTACGCCAAATGCTGGCAAAGCAAGGTCAAAAGGGTTATTGCGTCCCAGGAGAAACAGGTATTTTATTGTTGCTCTTTGCCCCCCTACTGCTAAGAAGTTGTGTATTTGTAAGAAGTGGCCCTGGAAAGGATTATTTCCCCACTGACTCTTAAGCCCTTCCCCTCTGTCACATGACCTTTCCATTTCTTTCTTGTTTTTCAGACAGCAATTTAAGTTTCCTTCTGACGCTGAGACAAAGGAGGACTATGAGGTAAAAAAATGAGCTAAAAATATAACTAAACAATTTAAAGGGACACTCTTCAATTAAAATTTGTACTTGCTGACACCAAATTTAGACACCCAGGTTGTAAGCCACAATTTAGATTATCGGATATAGGCTAGGTTATAAATGTAAAAAATCTATTTTGGGGGTACCTGCTTTGTTTGCTACTAGCATGTTGCATTATACTTTCCTGGGAGACAAAAAAAATCATAACCCTATCAGCAACATTTGTTAATGACCGCTTTTAAATCAGTGTTCATTTTCTGATTTACATGACATAGTACAGAATGTAATTTCAAGCTAAATATTTTAGGGTCAGGTTTAAAACTAGAACTAAAGCGCTTTAAAATTAGGTTTTTAAAAACCCATGGAGACATTCCTCTTGGTCTTATGTCCTGTTAAACCTTTTTGCTAACAATTTTTAGTTTGAAGCCCTTTTCCAGGATTATTACAAATGTGCTTATCAAGTCCTTGCAGTTTTCCCCCTCCACACATTCATTATTGTCAATGAATTTTGATTTTGGAAAGAGAAGTCTTCATATAATAAAAATAACATTTCTCTGCTCTCATTTAAAATTGGCTGATGTCCATACAATGAAGTTTCTTCAGAGGAAAATGAGGAAGCAAAATCAAAGAAAAACTCCTGTTCTGAGAGGTAGGTAATCCATTTAATGCAAAGTCATCCTTATTTATTGCTGGGGATGGGCAGGAATGAGACACACAATGAGAATATTTCCATTTAAAGTGACTTAAAACAAGGGAGAATAGAGAGAGTAGCCCTTCCAAGCAGAATTTGGAAATATAGGTCGGATCTTCAGTTTATATAGATCAGCATAGCCCAAAAGAAGTCAATAGAATGACTTTGATTTACTCATGCTGAGAATCTTCCCATAGTGCCATGGGTGAAGGACACATTCAAAATGTATAACCAGATTATACATAGTAGAGATACAAGAAAGCAAAAAAAGCAGAGTCTAGCTTTGTAAAGACAGGCACTTTGATCTGGAGAGCCCTTTCCTATTCCTTACCATTTCTCATCTTTTGGTTGTTTTTTCCATTTCAGTCTGTGCTCACTCTTTCCTGTTCAAATTGTCACCATTGCACATTTATTAGGGCTCCAGACCTATTTTAAAACACTCTTTAAAACTAGGGGAGCAGGCATAAAAGTCCCAGGAGATATAGGAAGCTGTCATTTCTTTGGTTGCTGATCTGATACATTTCTTCCCCCAAAGTACCTGATATTGGCTACCTCCTGAAACAAAAAATCAGACTTCAGAGATTATTTATGTGACCTGTCGTCTGTTTTCACATTCCTATGTGAAAAGATGACAAATTAGATGGCCCACATATGATTCTCAGAAAAATAAGATCATAACAAGGTGAACAAATCTGACCTGCTTCTCTGTACAGTACACCCTACACATTGTGGCCCACTTTTGATTTTATTCTCTAAATCTGAACTGACATACAATCATAACATATGTTTCTACATATCTCCAAAAATCTGTCCTTTCCTCTCCATCCCCACTTTTAACCCTCACAAAAATAATACAGACAAAGCAATGCTAAGAGCTCTTCTTTGGTGCTTGAGCCATTTTCTTTCTTGAATGTTCCATTATTCCTTCTTGGTTCTAGCCTGACTACTGAATGACGATGCTATCCAGAAAAGAGTAGTCATTCCCAACAAAAGGAAATCAATGCCATTGACTTTATGATCTGCATAAATTATTGTGATATCAGGAGGTTTATGCAGTCTCCCCAGTTCCTGTAGTGTCCAAGACACTGGCAATGCATAGCGAGTGCACGTGGGTGTACATGCACCCCCCGAGATTGGCAGTGCACCCCCTGAAAGAAGCACCACTGAGGCTGCTGGTGGCACCTGGAGGTGGTTGCTGCTTGCCACCCCCGCCCCTCTCACCACTGACACTGCTCACCACCACCATGCCCCCACTGCCTGTGGATAGTCACCATGCCCCCACCAGCCCCTCCCAGGCAGGGGGCTGAATCAGGGGAGAGAGGCTGGCAGCACTGTTCTCATTATTACTGCTGCCACTACAGATGGCTGAATCCTAGATGCTGGTGGGTTTAAGTATCTACTAATGGATGACTGATAGGGGGGAGAGGGATGCCCTGATATGGAGAGTTAAAGAGGCAGTCTTCTCAAGACCCTGTAGTGGTGGCAAGGCTTGTAGAAATCCTCTATAGCCCAACTTCCCATGGTCCTATTTTTCTGTGATCACAGGATGGTTTGAAGCTCCTCAGAGATGATAAATCTGTCAAAGCTAGATAGAAAGAGAACTTTAAGACACTCCCAACCTGAGTCAACTATGGTGGATACCACCATCAAGTCCATCTCCCAACACCCTGAAGGGGGATTCTGTACTAACCCTCCTATACTAGAAGTCTGGCATGTCATCCAGGAAACCAAGACCAAGGCTACTGGACTGAATGGCATACCTGCTGAAATTTACAAGGCTGGTGGTGAGGAACTAGTACGAAGACTCCATGAATTTATTCTTCAATTTTGGAACAATGAGGAGATCTTTGGGGACCTGAGGAAGGTCAATATAATTACTATCTTCAAGAAAGGTGATAAATTTGTGTGTGGGAACTATCAAGGTTTCAACCTCCTTTCCACAGCAGGGAAAATCCTTGCCCGCATGCTCTTGAACAACCTTCTACCTCTTGCTGAGAAAGTCTTGGCAGAATCTCAGTGTAGTTTCAAACTATCTCATGGGACAACTGACCTGATCTTTGTTTCCTTCCAGGTTCAATAAAAGTGTTAGGAACAACATCGAGATCTATTATATGGCCTTCATTGACCTCTCTGAGGCCTTTGACTCCACCAGCTGCAAAGCCTCATGGAAAGTACACGCCATACTTGGATGTCCTGAACAGTACATCAAGGTTTTGGGGCTTCTCCATAACCAGATGACTGTGACCATGTGATTGGAGACAGATCCATTTGTTACCCAAATTGGCGTCAAGTAAGGATGCATCATTGCTTCAGCTCTGCTCTCCATTTTTTGACAATCATCCTGGTTCTCATTAAGGACTGCCTTCCTTCAAGAACTGACATTGAATACCAAACAGATGAAGGACTCTTCAATCTGAGTCATTTTCACTCAAGACTAAAGTGCTCAAAATACCCATTCTTGAACTTCAATATGCCAAGGACTGTACCATTCTTGCACACATTGAGGAAAACCTTCAGAACATGCTGGATCTTTTCAAAAAAGTTTACTGAAAACTTTGGGTATCTCTCTCAGAATTGAGAAGACTAAAGTGCTGTAACAGCCTACATCAGGCCATGAATGTGACCTCCCACCTGCAAATACCATTGAAGTAAAGACCCCCCCCTCAGTAGCCATCTGCCTCAGAGAGTGAACATTGGTGAAGAGATCAGCACAGGATCCGGTGCATAAGTGCCTCCTTTGGGAAATTGCATCAGCATGTCTTTATTCCAAATCTCCAAGAAAACACTAAGATCCAGGTCTAGAATGCAGTCATCAACCCCACCCTCCTCTAAAGATGTGAAACACAAGTGACCTACTGTGATCATCTCAAGAGCCTACAGAAGTATCACCATTGATTCCTCTAGAAAATCCTCCACATGAAATAGGAAGATCACCTCACAAATGCCAACATCTTTGCTGAAGCCAACGTTACTAGCACTGAGTCGGTGATCCCCAAGTACCAACTTTGCTGGACTGGACATCATATACAAATACCTGACTCTTGACTCCCAAAACAAGTATTCTACTCCCCACTTAATAACAGCCTGAGATCTCACAGTGGCCAGAAGAAACACTACAAGGATACACTGAAGGCAAACCTCAAGAAAACATATGCTGACATCAAGTTGGGAGGAGCTGGCTGCCAATAGACTCCAGTGGCACCACAACCTCAAAGAAGCAGAAGCCCATTTTGATGTAAAGCATTTTGCCCTTGAAGCAGAGAAGAGAGAGTGGAAGACAGAAAAGAAGAGGAATCCCAGCCTGCAGCCCACTCTTCCATGCAGAAAGAGCTGAAATTTCTGCAGATGGATTTGTGGCTCAGGAATTGAACTCAAGTTATCTCAAAGCACATCAATTAGCCATGGTAGAAATCATCCTTGAGTCAAGGGATTGCCAATGACAGAGATTGCAGTGACCACTGTCTTGAAATAAGGAGTAAAAATAAATCCTGCAAGTCCTTGTTGGCTTCAGATTCATCTTCTATCTGATACATACAATTAACCTTTAGCAGGAATGATTTGTGAGAATATTTGAAATGGATACCAGGTTTCCCTAGATCCGATTATTGTGGGCACAGGACAGTCATTTACTCAACCATCTTGAATGACAATTAGCTCAAATTATCCTAGATTGTCAGAGGGAGGCAGAGGTAGTATCCTAGATACTTCACAGATACTTACAGTAGGGCAATGGGCTTGTACATCTGTAGTACCGCAGAATAAAAGTCTTTATTTGGGAGAAATCCAACATCTGCTTTTTAGGTACTAAACCTGGGTTGGGACTAAACAAGGAAGGCAAGAAAAACATGATGGTCCTAACAGCATGATTTTAAAATGTAGCTCTCACCTAACACATTGAAATATTTTGAAGTAAGATGCTATCAGTTTCTCCTGAGACACTAGGAGTGTGTTCAAAGTTTTCTGACTTATACAGGTATCACAGTATTAGTCCTAAATAATATTTCACAGTAATAATATGTAGGACTCCATTAAAACTATCTTCATTGCTGCTCTGAAAAGTGCATTAAACTGTAAAGCAAAACAAAGTCCTTTGCATGGAAGTGCAAGTTAGATAAAAAAATCCCTTAAATACATTTTCTGACTGCATCACTTTTCTGTATACATTGAAACCAGCTTGATGGCAATAATTAAACACAGGAATAAAGACTGAATTGCTGTGTAAAGCTTTGTACTGATGAACAAAGACAGTTTGAAAAAACAAATACATCCTCCTTAATCCTTTCTTAATGCTTTAGTTGTTCTTTCCCTCCAGTTTTAATAGAAGAGCGGTAATGGCTATTGGCTAGGCTGGTGAAATGAAAAGTGCAAGAATATGAAAAAGCTCTCCACAGCTTAAATGTAGCACTTATTTTAAATCAAATTTATTGCTGTAATTATATACAGGCGATTGCCTTAGAGCTATGTTAACCAGAAAAATAGCGATTGATCTTATTGTAATGAAATGGCACATATTTTTTATTTGTGTATTAAAATGCACTATTTAAGTATTAATAGCTCTGTTTAAAAACGTTATGACTGTCCAGGTCATGCAGATGCCCTGTGTACTGATTCATTGGATGCTTATTAGTTGACCTTTATCAGATTGGCTCTCTGAAAGAAAGCTGGTCGGTCACTCTGTTAAAGATAAAAGTGCGTACTTTGCTACCCAGACAAAAATAGTATTTATTAGTTACTATTAGTTCAGTTCGTATCACTATAATAACCATGTATTTTATGGTGGAATTCCTTTCCATTTGGCTGTTTACATGTTGGAATGACTTTCCATTTGGGTGTTGAGCTAAACACTGAGATGTTAAAGTCTATCTCTATTTAATCATTTTTCATTGATAAGTGTATTGAAACATTTAAATTAGAATTGGAAATGGAACTCAGTTTTATGTACTATTTACAATGATGGATGAAAATCTAACCTACTCCAAGAAGATATTAATTCCAAATAGTAAGTAGAATATTTTGCTACCTCTTCCAGAATTTCCAGATATAGGGATAGTTTTACACCAGACTCTACATTGATACATAATCTAAGCCAGTGTATTCTTTAATTTTTACTAGCTGTTTTTAGTGGGCTAGATGCTGCAGTTCTTATTCTCCACAACACAGAGAGAACTTCCACTGAACACACTGGGAACCAAATGCAATTAACTCCTCTGGAATGATACCTGATTGAGGACATGTTTAGCCAGTTGTATTCATCTCCTCTTTCAGAAAAATGGGGATCATGTGGCAGAAAACATCAAACAAAAGGCAATGGAAAAGACTCATAAATTTAAATACATATATTATAAATAATATCTGATCTGAAATTTATATCACACTCTACCCATCTGATTCCATTGGAATGGTAGCCTTCTAAAACAATTAATATAGATTAATATTTGCAAAACATAAAATGTAATATCCTTACAAGATTTATCATGTGAAAGTAAAAATAACAAGCACTTTGCCCTCCAGTTGCTGCCATCAATCTTCGCTAGTTCAGTATATTCACTATTTTCCGGTCCTTATTTTAAAACCCATGTGACAACCATTTCCTACTTCCTAAGTAGGTTTATTCTCACTGAATTACAGAGGTATTACTAGACCTCTCACAGATATTACTATACCACTAAACCGATTGCACTGGGGTCTTACTTGACAATTCCCTTATATAGTATGTACTAATCCTATACAAATTGGGCATTTGCTTGGAAACATTACTAGACATGAGAAATATGCTAATATACAGCTGACAACTGCAATATAAGCATTTTGCTTATTTTGCTTTTCTAATTTTAATTTGCATTGATTTACTTATTTTATTTCTCTGTGGCAATACCATTAAATAGTATATTTCACTGAATCAAAATAACATTTGATTCTATGGAATACTTTTACAGAGTCAGTACAATACACTACAATACACTCACATTTCAATTTCAGATTAGTATTTGGTAATAAGCTTAAAATGTAAATACAAATATAGTGCAATATACTAAAGACATGGCGTAATGTTCAGTTGTATTGCACCTCAGTTTTTTGTAAAGACTGGATTTCATAGAAAGAAAGAACATGAAAAATGTTTTGAAAAACAAACCCCAGAATAGCCAAAACTTTATCTCGTGTCTAGACTATCAACCAATAAGCACTGATTTTGAATTTGCCAGTTAGCCTTGTTCATTGTACAGTTTTACATCCCTCATACAACCTTTCCAACAACAATAAAAGAGAAATCAACTTCTCTCAAAGAATGCTCTGTAGTAAAATTTTATCAAGTTGCAACCATTGCTGAAATATCGCCTACCTTCAGCACCTAAGAACCTTCTAATTTCTACTGTAAAATTAAAGCTGGAAGCAGAATGGCAAAATTGGCAATAAATAGTTATTTGATAGCTATTTATACATTTAAAAATATTACCAACCTTGGAAGATTCTCTACAAGATGATGGAAATAGGCATTTCTAGATAAAAAGGCCCTTAGGTTCACCAGAGTTCTGAGAGGACAATCAACTTCTCAACAGGCACGTACAGATGTCCTAGTGTCTGTTTAATCTTAACCACCAGCACCACTAGTCTTTGTGACAGATTTTTCCACGAACTAATGATCCTTTCAGTAAAGAAGCTCCTCCTTTTCTGTTTGTTTATTACTGCTCTAGCAATATTCCCCCTGCAAACAATTTCCATACAGTAGCTCCTAATCTATTACATAAAAACAAGAATTGGCTAATACTAAATGAAGTGGGATGAATGAAAAGAATTCAAAAGCAGCGAAGCTGGTTGAAAAACAAGTTTGCATGCATCTAGTTTGATTTCCACACATTTCAAGAGTAGGAAAGTGAGCATTTCATTCAAATGTCAGATTTTCTTAAAAGGAATAGGACTGCATAATCAGTATTGTTTTGATAAATGAAAAATCCTACGTTATTCACTTTGACAAAAAGAGCACAAATCATATACTGAGAATCATTTCATATTAAAAAATAACTATTACATTTTAAAGAGTGAATAAACACTTAACTATACAGAATAATGGATTTGTTTTACAAAACAACCCACAGGCTTAATCCTACTGTCATTACCCAGGCCAAAGTCCCTTTTAAAGGTTGTTTTTAGAGAATTCCGTATCAGAGCGGACACATCCAATGCCAATTGATAGTAGAGGAAGTATTACCACACTCAAATCCACAATGAGGGTTTTTTCCCCTAGTAATATGGAGAAAAAAATCCTTATCTTTGATTTGAGCACCAGCCCAGGGCAGTTGGTAGCTTAGCTCTGGCTGAGCCACTGCTGGTCTAGGCCAGAGTGGCTTGTATGACAGGGTAGCCTAAGGGAAACCATAAGGTTGGCACAGTGGAAACCAGCCTGTGCAGCATGGGGGAGCATCAGAAACAGAGCTCTCCACCTGCTTCCCACCCTGCCACCCACAGTCTATTCTCCCCACTGCTGCTCTCCTTCTGCCCTGGCCATAACTAAACTGCTGTTTCTGTGCTTGCTGCTGCCTGGATGGGCTCAAGGCGATCACCACTGACTGCCTCAAAGATGGAGCAGAGCGGAGCAGAGCAGTAGAAAGGTAAGGCACAGGGAAGAGATAGGTGGCAGGAGTTAAACACTTCAATGCAGAGGGGCAAGGGGAGGGGGCAGACAGCAGGGGGACCAGGGTGAAGGAGCATGCCCTGGTGGGGCAGGTGGCAGGGGGGTGGAAGGGGCTGACACAGGCAAGGGGCATCAGAAGAAGTTTCCTCAAATACAGGGTCACTTATGAACAAGTCGAGAAACAAAACACTAAGTGGACCAAAGGATTTGATAGCTTTCTGAATATAACTGTACTTTAAGATGCACTAGAGTCAGAAATGGATCATTTTATTTCATCAAAATGACCAATTTGCTGTGGGTAAGTGTAACAGACTTTTCAGCACAGCTCAAAATATGTTTATGTTTCAAGATTAAAGGACTCTCATCTTGGAGTCCTGAAACAAAACTAAAATTATACTCTACCCAAGAAATAAATGTCTCAGCTATTTTGCTGTCAGTGAAATGCATACCTGAGTTAAATAATATAGGGCCATGTCCTCAAGTCACCACAGGCTATGAGTTCTCATGGATCTCCAGTCAGATCAGCATTGGGTTCCCTGCCAAGCTCCTAACCAAGAATTTTTCTCAAGGGGGGAGAGGCTAGGAAGCAAGCTAGGAAAGCATGGACGCAGCTTCTATTGCATTTTCTACAACCTACCTAGTGCTCATGCCTGCCCTCAAAGCCCCAGTTCCATCTTCTCCTAGAATTTCTCAGATAACTAAATTTTTTCAAGTCCTGGCAACATAGTAAAGCACTTGCTGAGGTAGGTCAAGTTGCCAAATACTGCATCCAATCTTCCCTCCGCCTTGGTCTGTTATTCTTCATCATCCTCTTTCATCCCTGATTCTGTTTCACAGCTGTTGACTAGTGCTGAAGCGGGGGAGGTGGAAATGGGACGGGGGACCCCGGAGGATCATCTAAAGTTATTGGCTGAGATTTTGCAGCTGTTGCATAAAGTCGGGTTAAAGATTGAGCCAAAAATAATTAAATAAATAAAGCAATGGCAGTCCAAAAAAGTTAACTTCCTGAGATTATTGATTTCCAAAGATGGTGGATCTCCAGATCAAGAGGAGGTAACTAGTGTTCAGAATTTACCTCTTCCAATTTATGTTCACAGTCTCAAATTTGTTGTAGGTTTAGTAGAGTTTCACTAAGATTTTATTCTTAATAATGATACCTTTGTGAGCCTCTGCACCAGCTCCTTAAAAAAAAAAGGAGTTGAGTGGCACTGGACAGAGGAATGCAATGAGACAGTAATCAAACTCAAGCAGGCTTCCCCAGTTCTGATTAATCCAGATCTTAATAAACTATTTTTGCTTGAAGTCAGGGCTAATGATGTGGGCCAGTTCTGTCCTAAGAACTTATAAGAAACCTAGACCAGTAGCTTATACTTCCCAAAAGCTGACTTTAACACAGAGAAAATAAGATCCCTTTTGCTCTCTCTTCAGTTATTACACTGGGGTTATTCAGTTGGTGTAAATTCTATCATGTTATACATACAGTAAGGCTGTGCAAAATTTCACCAAGTTTCTTGTTTCAAAGCTGTTTCAATGCATTTTGAGCTCAAAACAACGAAATCGAAACAAAAAGCATCAAAACCAGTTTCAGGTGCCCATCACCAGTTTCAGGTGGCAGAAGCAGCCTCCTGTCATCCGGTGCAGATCCGAGGGCCCACACCTCCAGGAGAGCTGTGGAGCTATGCCAGACTCCTCCCTAGGGGTGTGGGCCCTGAGATCTGCACCCAGCTGACAGGAGGCTGCCACTGCTACCTGGGGCCAGTGGCAGCATCTGTCTTCCCAGCACTGGGTGCAGGCTGCTCCCAGTGCCAGTTCCATGTAGCAGCAGCAGCCTCCTGTCATCCAGCACAGATCCAGAGGCTTGCACCCCCAGGAGGAGTCCAGCACAGCACTGCAGCCCTCCCAAGGGTGCAAGCCCCCAGATCTACATGCTTGATGACAGGAGGCTGTCACTGCCGGCAAGTTTTGCTTTCAAGAGTTTGAGGTGCAGTTTCTGAGAAACCTCTGTACCTATCTCCTTGAAACTTGGCAGGCCTCATACCCTCAGAAGGAGCCACCATCCCCAGAACTTGCATCTGAATCAAGTAAGAAATTACAATGTTTTAGGCATTTTCATAATTCACCATTATAGCCTATGGGCGAAACATAGAAATGAGTCAAAACAGTGAAACAGTTTCAACTAAATGAAGTGGGACAGTGCTTCAAAATGAAACAAAATGACAAAACAAAACACCGTCCCTTCGAAATGGCAAAATGGACATTGAAACGAAACAATGGAAACGAAATGACAACGTTTTAGGCATTTTCAACATTCCCCATTATAGCCTACGGGCAAAACATTGAAACGAGTCGAAACAACGAAACAGTTTGACTAAACAAAATGGGACAGTACTTCAAAATGAAATGAAATGACAGAATGAAACACTGTCCCCTTGAAACAGTGAAATGGACGTCAAAACGAAACAATGGTGTTTCGCACAGCCCTAACACACAGCATGCTCCTTTTCAATTCTTGCTGTTTTATAACGAAGACAGACAAGTAGACCATCCTAGATTTTCCTGATAGATTGCTGAAAAGACAGGCAAGCAAATTAGTGTTCTCTAATAAAATGCAATCTCTGCTGCTAACAGCACTCTTTCTGATTGTGTGCCTCAGGAATATCCAATTAGCAATTTCCAATTGCCATAAAAATTTTTCTTTTTGCCTTTTCCATTGAACACTGATTTTAACAGTTCTTAGCTCTATTTGTAGATGACCCCAGTTTTTATGAAAAGGAAAGAGATGCACCTAAATCTCTCATTTAAGTCATCCACATTCAGCTCAGGGTGCTGAGTCAGCCACAATTGGCTCTATTCTGGCATAGTGTGTTGCAACTGGTTAGGCTTGGAATCCAAAACCCCAAATAATCCTTATAGTATATTAGAGTCAACCAGGCCAAATCACCCTGAGTTATGTCACTGGTATTGTGAGATTCTGTAAAGTCTTATAACCATTTATTCAGACTACCTGATTTTATTGGAACAGGAATTTCAAACATATCTTGTTGCCTCTGATGATATATAGGGGACAACCCAGGGTAAAAAAATCAACTTTTGGGAACCTAAATCTAAGACACTCTAAAGTGCACTTCAGAATCAAAGGTCTCATTGGAACCAGAGGTAGAATAGCTGCCTCAGGGTATGGACAGAAGTAGCTTTTGAAATGTTTTCACACATAATGGACTTGGAAACTTTATAACAAGGGCATAAGTTCATCCATGGGACATGCATCCAAGCCCCTGCTGTGTCCCGCCCATGCCAGAGATTAAAATTGCTGTGAATTTATACAGAGGATACCAGAGGGTACTACTACAGGAGGCTGCAGTGGCCTGAAGCTCTGCTCCCCCTTCCCTGCTCCCACCAGAAGAGGCTGTATTGAGCAAGGGAGTAGATAGGGTAGCAGATGGAGGACAAAGGGGCGGCAGGAAACAGTAGGTAGGGGGAGGTGCCAGAGTCTGTGGCAGCAGCAGTAGCATAATTAGAGTGGGGTGACAAAGACAGCCACCCAGGTGCCAACTGGAAGTGAGAGGAAAGGGCAGGAAAAAAAACACTGCTACCACAGCTGCCTGATCATGCCAGCAGCATAACTGCAGCCAGAAGTGTTTCAGAAATGTTTCAAATGTTACTAGTCTACACCCTCCATGATGCACTGTGGCTTGGAAAATTAGTATAGCCATGCAGCGTCTGAGTGTTATAATCACCTCTGTTTAACTCAGCTCACCTGTGAGTGATTAAACTTTGTTTTCTCTTGCATGCATGAAATTTTAGTTTATGTTGTGACTCTCTGTAGGGGAAATTTTGAAGTTAAATTATATGGTACAAAAAGTAAAAACAAAACAAACTAGAAACCCATACGAGCAGCTTTGCAGCCTGCCTTTGCTCCTTAAGTTGCTCCTCAGCCAGTCCTTTAAATACAAAAGCACAGTCCTTGTACCAAACAATTAAGCCAACAAACAGGAATCTTTAACTGGGCAAAATAAACCTATGGTGCAGCTCATTAAATGGCAGTTTTGTTCTTATATATTCTTGTGCTTAATATAGCTTTCCCTACTCCTGTTCTCATAAGTGGGAAAACCATTTTGGCAGCAATTAAAAATAAATAGGCAAGAAAAAAAACAATAAACTTTGTGGCAACGTATAGAGGGTGCACAGGGGTGCATGTGCACCCCCTGAGAGCACTGATGCACCCCAACTGGCTGCAGTGATCGGCTGCCTTGCAATCAGCTATAGAGTTACCCCCCACCCTCCCCAGTTGCAAGATTGGCCATGAGGGACCTTCCCCCAGTCACTGACTGGTTGCTGGGGATGCACATGCCTGACTAAGGCAGCACCAGTCACCCATGTTGAGTCAGATACCTGGTTTGTAAACTTTGGTAAAGGTATAGATCACTAAGAACAGAGTTAAACAAAAAAATGTTGAGAGACCTTAGCAACAGGGAAAACTACCAGTGTTACCAATAATGCATGATGATAAATGTATCAGAACTGAAAACAAATAAAAAATTTCTCTAGCAACATCATGCTGGGAAAATGTTTGGGCACATACAAAATCCTCTTTGATTTCCATGCCAGGAAACCATTATAAAGATAAGTATCAGTAGTATCTGACACCAGATTACTTAAAAATAGAACAACCGCCAAAAATAAATGCCGCCCAGACTGTGGGAATATCAGTTCCCTGTTATATATTTGGTGGTTTGGGCTTTTTTTTGTGGTTATCAGAGACAGATCTAAGAGGCAACAGAGATGCACTTCCACATCTGCTGAGGCACTCATAAAGGTTAAGAAAAGCCTGAAAAAACTGAATCCTCAAGCAGTTCTTGAGTTGTTCTTCTTCTTCCTACCCATCTAGCCTCTATCCATCTCCTGTTGGCTACCCCCAACATTCTTCCTTATATACTGAAGCCAGAAGTCCCACATGTCTAAAAGAGCTGCCTCTTCTGTCTGCCTGAGCCCTCAAATCCTTTCTCCTTTCTAGTGAACAAGGCAGGTTAGGAAAGGGTGGATTGGGAACTGAAGAAACAATTTTCCAACTAGAAGGGACCAAGGTCGCCAGGACTCTCACCAAACCAAGATACAAGGTGGCTGAGTTGACTCTAGGGATAAGCTGGATTCTGTTCCTAGTTAGGAGGAGATAAAGCCCTTGCAGACTGATTCAAGGATATTGGTCTGTGTGTGATGGATGGAATAGAAAAATGTGGGAAACTATTTGCATAAGTGTCTAATCAAATGGTTGAGGTTGGCACGATCACTGGAGGAAGTGAAAGGTCTAAACAATACAAGTTAAAATACTTTATTCTTATAGACAAAATGGTAAAGTAATCAATATAATCAGACAACAATGGCTTCTCATTTACCTGTGTAGGTCTAGAACACATACAGACACTGAAGTGGTAATATAAGGGGGTTGGTGGTTATGTTTTTCTAGCGCTCAAAAGTTAGTAACACCTATTTGTAGTCATCAGTGAAGCACAGAAAATAATTCTGAAAATAATCTGAGAAGGCCTCTGAATGGTGAGCAGGGATCCTAGAAATCTGTTTGCCATGGAAAATGTGGAATTTGCATTTTTACAGAGAATATTTTGAATCACTGGGGGGGTGGAATTGCTGAAAATCAAAGTTTCCCAGTGGGAGCCAGCAGTTCTCACATCCACTGTGACACTGTGACAGCTTGCAAAGGGGGAGATGGGGAAGAAATTGCTAGCACACAGGGAAGCAGCCAAGATGGCAGTTGCCCATTCCTCCCTCTGCCACAGATTGGCTGAAGGCTGCCGGTGAAGCAGCCCCACCCCTAACCACCAATCAGTAGCAAGGGGTGGGGCCACCACCAGGGCCCCTCAGCTAGTTAGCTTTGTGGGGAGACTTGCCACAGAAAAACATGGATTTTTACCATTTTTTAACACAGAATTTGGGGGGGGTTGTCATGGAAAACTAGCATCTTTGGTGTTGAGTTCCTTTTACTCATCTGTGATGAGTCTCATCATTGTCCAGCCTGGAATAAGGGGTTTGAAACTTCCCAGCTACTCCTTTCATGCCTGCCCAATTTCTTCTTACATTTCCAACTATTCTAGGCCCCTACGTCCACCCTGAATCCATGATGGATGCTGTGAGTGCTGCAAGATGTGTGAATGTGTTGAATCTGCTCATGTGAATCTGAAGTTATTTTCTGTTGAATCTGCTCATGCCAATGCATGTCTAGTTCTGTTTATGCTTACAATCTATTCTGTGCCTGTCAGTCTGGCAGCATTCGTTCTACAATTGTGGCTGGAGTCACTTATTTATTAAGGCCCTGGAACAAACATGACAAGTAGAAGTGCACGATACATCAATTCCATATCGTATTGGCACTGATAAAAGGAAAATTGACATTATTAGTGATCAGCATTTTTTGGCTGATGTGACCGATAATGTTGCTGACAAATGCTGCATGCATACGCACCGCTGCAGCACAACACACAGGCAGCCAAGAGCACAGCATGGCAGCATGGAGAGCAGCATCTGGCTGGTAAGTCTGTTGTGGGGGAAGGGGCATGGGGGAAGGAAGAGGCATAGGGAGGCAAACTGGGGTCCCCGTAGTGAGGGAGGGAGTGGGGCAGGCACTGGGTCTGGGGCAGGAGCAGGCACAAAACAACTGGGACAGGGCAGGGCATGGGACATAGCCATGAGTGGCTTGCCTGGGGGACATGCAGGCAGGGCTTGCCTGGGAGACTGCTGCAGACACCCTGGGAGGTCTTGGGAGAACACGTGCCTCCTGGTTCTGTGCATGAGGCAAAGGTGGGGCTCGGGCAGGGGGTAGCACTGAGCTTTTCCCAGTGCAGGGGCTAGGTCAGGGCTGCACTTGGAGTGGGCAGCAGCAGCACTAAGAAGGAGTTATGGGGGGCTACAGTCACCCCAAAATTCACTGCAACCCCCCTCCCAGTGCCGCCACTGCCCACACAGCCAACTCCCCCCACACACACACTTCTCAGGAAGAGCGTGGCACTTCCTGCAGCCCCAGCCCACAGTAGTAGTCTGTACTCACCCTGCGCACAGATCCAGGGGCACACCCCCCATGCCCTCCTGGGTGTGTGCAGCAGTGGGAGCTGCCCCCTGCTATTCCCCACCCACCCAGGACGAACCACAACTCCATACTGTACCCTGCCCTGACTGTGCAATGCCTGTCCCTGCCCCAGAGCTAACCCCACTCCCTCACCATGGGACCCTTGATCTGCCCCCTCCCATTCTCCTTCCCCCACAACAGACTTACCAGCTGGGCACTGCTTTCCATGTTGCTGATATTGGCAATCAGTTAGGTATTGACCAATATGGTTTATTAAAAAACAGACATCAGGATCAGCCTAAAAAATCTCTATTGGTGCACCCCTAATAACAAGTGCCTCTTCCTACTGGCCCTTATTCCTAAATCCATTTGTAGTTGCAAGATGCCTCTTCATACAGAGAACAAAAGACAGACAGACTCACATGCTCTTCAGATCCAGCTGTCATCATCACCATCATCATTGTTATGTATCTTATAACAGGAAAAAGGTACTGTATTTACTTGTATACCACACACACCTGTTTTCCAACATTAAGGCCCCAAAACTGGCATGTCTTAAGCAGGGAAGATTGTTTTTCTTCACTGGAATAGAAGCAAGCAGGGAGACACTGCTGCAAGATGAATGCCAAGCTTCTCCGTGTCACAGAGCACCAAGGTGCCCTGCTCCTAAATAGGAGAAACTGCAAGAGAAAGAGCCCTAGCAGTGAACAAGGAGCCCAGCTGGTGGTTGCCAGGACAACTGGAGTCAGCAAACAACCCACACCTGCCAGTGGTCAGCTGGCTGTAAGGGACAGGACCTGGCTCTTATAAAGCCCAGGAGCTGAGACTAGGTAGTTCTCTGCCAGCCAGGGGGAGGGGGAGGGAGAGGGAGAGGGAGAGGGAGAGGGAGAGGGAGAGGAGTTTCTGAAGCAAAGATGTGAGATCTGCAGGTACTGCTCAAGCAGAGTAAAGGATGGCAGCTCTAAGATGTCTGAGCAACATGGGTTTAGCTGGGTGGCTTTAAGTTATGTTATAGCCTAGGGGCTTGTGTTTTGCTTTGTTGTTACACTGGTGGTTTGGGTGAGGCTATAAGGGGATGGAGGAGACCCACAGTAGCATGGGGACCCCAGCACCTGTGGTGTACAGGGTGCATAGACCCCAGCCCCAGAGAAGGGGCACTATTGAGAAGCCATAGTGTGTGTGTGGCGAGCCCTGGAGAAGGGGGTAGCATTGCAGGGGACCCGAGAAATGGGCAGCAGTGCCAAGAGGGCCCCAGAGAGAGGGCGAGTGTAAACCTGACAGACCAATGTCTATTCCACCTGCAAGGCTTGGGGCATAGTATAAGGGGTGGTTGGAACCATGCATGGCCTATAAGGCTAGGGTGCCCCAAAGCACCCATTTGCAGGACAAGACCCATGAGGGGCCTGGGAGTCCACAGGGCCAGAGGTTACAATGAACCGTGTCCAGGAAGATGTAAGGCAGCCTCCTGAACTTTTCTAAGCATCAAAGATGTGGTGGGTGAGAATTGTGGGGGGGGGTGCCTTTGGGCTGCCTTGGCATGGCGGAAGGGGCCTTAAGGAGATCATGGCCCTCCTGTAGGACCCTGCTGTGACACTCGGCCTGCCAGCCTCAGGGAGGGATAGTAGAGAGTCCCCCCTTTAAGCTCAGAATGACAGTTTTAACCTTCTTACAGCCATCAACACAATCCCCAGCAGTCAGAACTTAGCCATGACTAGGAAAAAAAAATATTTTCTTTTTTGTCTTCCCAAAACCAGGTACATACCTTATTTGGGGGCAAGTGGTACATGAGAAAACAATGTAATCTTGTGTCTATTAGTAACAAAAAAGATAGTAAGGGTAAATGTAGCTACATTTCCTATGTATTAACATATGCGGCTTCCTTTTCTCAGTTTCATTGGTCAGGCTAAACAAATGCCTTTGAAACAAATGAGTATCTTGAAACTGGTAAATATTTCATGAAAACCCAAGCACTGCAACTGAAAAGCATATCAGAGTTTATTGTTTCTTCCATTTTATGAAAATTAGAAAATGTTGTGGAAACATTTTAAATCATATTTTGCCCATTTTGTGTCCACAGGTGCACATGTTTTAACTGGTATTTGTCATTTACTATATGACTGTATAAACACAAGAATCATCCTTAGACTTAATTACACATTGTCACCACAGGACTGTTGGGTACACCACATGCATCAGCCCAATTATGTATGAAATTATATTTCATAGATTATTAACAAAATAAAACTAGGCACTGTTTACTATTCAACACACTATACCATGTACAGGCACTGCTATAAAAATCAGCAGCTGCTTTTCAATTCCCCAGAATCTCTGAAACTTTGCTGGATCACTATTTAATTGTGAACCCTTTGGGGAAAAACCATTCCTGCAGGAAATGGTCCTGATGATCAGAGTAGTGTTTAGGAGCAGTTTGCTTCTGAATGTTTTCTCTTTCTCATGAGAAGTAACACAGAGGTCCTAGCTCTGACAATAGTTTGATAGTAAATCTGCTCTTACTTACCAGGTATTAATGTAAGTAATTATATTCTCTCAACTTGCATTTTTACCTGCAGTTTCAATTGGATGCAAGTTCTTCACTTCTTCCTATGAACTACCTACAAGGCTGTCAAGTGCTAGTAAGGACTTCTTCTTTTTACCCAGATGTGCACAAAGTAGGCACATCTATATGTGCACCTGACTGCACAGTAGTTAATGAGCATTTAGTACTTGCTTTAGCAAGTACTACATTTTGATGGCAAACAAGCATGTTTAGCAAGTACTATCTTTTAACTTGTCAGCTGATTGCAACTTGTATCAAATGGCACAAATATTATTATTTTGCCTTGGTAGCAACAGAGATGTATATATTTATGTATATACCTCCCTCCCACAGGAAGATCTGAAAGGGCTTTGCAAATACAAAATTACCTGTAAGTTTATATCTGACATGTTAACTACAGGATCTGTCCAAGTTTATTGCCAGTTGTCATGTGGGAAACAATAGTTTTATGATGGTACCCAGAAAAAAGTGCCTGTCTGTCTGTCTGTCTGTGTATATATATATATATATATATATATATATATTTTTTTTTTAGTGATGAGTGCATGTTGGGGAAATACTAGAGAACTATTGAACACATGGATAGGAAATGCTGGGAGCATCTACACAAGACTCTGCATCTCCATATGGCAACGTAATATCAGCAAGTAATGACAACAAGCTACTGAGCAGTAGGGTCGGAAGTTACTCTTGCAGCACCAGGACTCTGCAGTAATGGTGGTTACTGCACAGTCATTTAGTACTTGCTTTAGCAAGTTGCAATTAGTTGACAAATCAAAGATTGCTTAGATAACTTAAAGTTTACTAATGATACTCAGAGAGCTGTCTTACAATTAGCTTGAAATGCAACTAACTTCTTTCAGTTATTTTTCTTCAGTGTGCCGTTCCAAACATAAGCAATGGCAGTTGTAGTACCAAGAAAAGAACACGTTCCAATCTGCATAATTCTCATACATAACACAACTAATCAGCAGTCCATGTTCAAAAAGAAAGTTATGAACTTCTTTCAGAGCAATTTTCATCACTTGCGTCACAATGTTCAAAGCAAGAGATAGCATCTGAATTTAACTTTACTAAGAAGCATAATATGTATTAACAAAAACAAGGACGTCTCTAGTTTTTGTGATGTCACAGTATTAAAAAAATCAAAGGATCTGATTCTGCAACTTGTTTGCATGCTGCATTTTGAATGAATCTAAGGAGGAACCAAAGTAGGCTCTGAAAACCCTTGTGTGGCAGTAAGCACAACTGAAACCAAAGGCTGTCAATAACAGATGTTCAGCACCTTACAACTTTAAGATGCATCTGGGAGCTGGAGAATGTGATTAGATAAAGTATGGTTTGTATAGCTTTACAAAATATATACTTTTAACTCTACTTCAGATTTATTAATATGAATTTTGTGTCTGAAGAAGGTGCCCAGACTTAAAGACTGAAATCATCTTTCTACCCAAAAGAACAGGGACAGCATAAGAGGCAGCTCTTTCAATTCTACAGTTACTTTACTGAAACTAGCAGCAAAGACATCAGTTCCCTGGGCTGTGATATCACAGCTTTTGTGGAAAACTATGACTTCAGTGAGAGAAGCCAGTAAACTCCTAAGAAATAAAGCATCTAGCCTTCATATACTGTATGTGGATTATGTGTGTTGGGAATCTTGACCCTAAGCAGGTCTTTTATATGTCTTGGGTCCAGATGCAGTGGGCTGGACATAAGTCTATCACAGCAAAGTTACCTAGGGATGGGGCTTTTCCAACCCTCTTGCACAATCTTGGAAGGGAACTTTCATGTTTTTCCCTCTTTGGGTTGAGGCCTGTTACCAAATAATCCCTCTGTCTCCACCTCTCCCCTGCAGAGTGAGGACCATGCACAGTCTCTTTTCCTGAGACTCTGGGGGCATATCTAGATGAGCATATACAAGCAGTCCTCGCACTTGCAGTGGGTTACGTTCCTAGAAAAGGCACTATAAGTTGAAACAATGCAAGTCAAATCTGATTTTCCCATAGAAACAATATTATATGGTGTTACGTTCCTGACAAAGGGCCTGATGCCCAACTTTTTATAGAAATGACCATAAACACCATATTTAAATCAACTATAAATGATATACACTGTACAGTACAAAGCTTTCTAAAGTGCAATGGAGAAACTAATCACATAAATTTGTATTTAATCAGAAGGCCATGGGCCAGACACAATCGATTGATAGAACTGGGAGCCAGCATAGAACACTTACCAAAGGTAAGCTCCTCAGTTCTCACGTGAGCCAGGGAGTGGCTCCTCCCTGAGGCTGGGACTGGTTGCTGGCATGGGCTCTGCCGGCTCTGGGGAACTGCTCCACGGGCTCCACCAGCTCCAGGGAAGTGCTCTGCTCCCCAGCCCTGATGCCATGTGCCTCCTCACTCCCAGAGGTGATGTGGAGAAATTCCCCAGAGCTGGTGGAGCCAGCACCTAGCTCCCATCTCCACCTCGCCAGGCTTCTAGGAGCAATGAGGCATATGGTGTCAGAGCTAGGAAGTGGACCAGTTCCCTGGCGCCAGCCACCTTCCCCATCTTGCCTCTAGGAGCAGATGGCCTCAGGGAGGAGTCACTGCCTTAGCTTACCTCCGGTAAGTGTACCGCGCCAGCCTCCGCCGCGCTCCATGCCCAGCTTGTTGCCTCCCATAAGTGTGAGGATCTGGCACTGAAAGTAATGACAGGGGTGTAATTGATGGAGCACCACAAGTGTGAACCACCATAAATCAAAATGCTGTAAGTCTAGGACTGTCTATATGTGCATTTCCCATATAGTTGTGTCATTGCCACTTGTCCCTTGGGAAGGCCTCAGCATGTATGGCAAATTGACCCAGGTGGGGTAGGTGAGGCTGGGGCCAGCACCTGGGCTGGCCCCACCAGCCTTAGCTGGGGTCCTGGGGGCCTCCCAGAGCTGCAACATCAGTAATCCAAGCACTCAGAGCCTGGCTGGCAACTGGAACATGACTCTGCCCATCAAGGTTCTGGTTTTGGGTGGCATGTACAGCAGCCACATTCACCACCCCACTTTTTGTGGACCATGTTTTTAGATAGCAGGATTACCCAGTATCTGAATTTTTGGCTCTGCGCTGCAGATATGCAGGGCAGAAAACTTTTTCACATGTGCTGTAAAGCACAGGTGCATGCTTATCTGGACTTGCCCCATATGTCTAATTCAGGACTATTTCCTCTTTATATACACATACGCTTGCATTTTTTGTTTCCAAAGTTTTGTTTGCTTGAGATACCTTGAAGTGGCCCCACGCTTTCATCCTTTTCTTAAAGGGCTATCAACCAATAACAGTTGGTAATAAACGATCAAGAAGAAAAGAGTAAGAAACCACAGAGAAAAAATAATAGAATCATAGGAACTCAGTTGGCTTCCTGAGGACCTTTTCAGCCCTGATTTGATTTTTTTTTTTTTTTAATCAATTTATACATGGAATTTCTTTCAGTTCCATGAATAATCAACTGACCTTTCAAATTGCCAGAAAAGTATAACAGATTTTTTTTTCCAGACAAAATGGCTTTTTTTGTTTTTATTATTCTTTTATTTTATGTAATTTTAAGGCTATTCCCGAACAGTGATTATATTAGTTGAGCTATCCAAGCTTATCCTTCTCTTGTCAAAACCAATTTAAGCTCCTATACAGGTATTTCACTTTCTGTGGTAATAGGACTCAGTGAAATTGAAAATTGCTGCTTGGAAATAATTAAGCTTGAACGTACTTCTCAGTTTTGATTACTGTTCCATCATTGTCCACCACCATGAGTTCTTTGATCTTTTGTTTGGTTTGTGTGTTTCAGAGATCTTTTTCTCCTAATTCATGATACTTGCATCCGTTCAATGAGTCTCTCTCTTTTTTTTCTCACAGCCCTCATCCCGTTCTCTCTTTATGGTCCACTTCACTATTTCAGTTCTGGAAAATATGACACCTCCTGTCAGAGTTCTGGTGAACACCGCGTATATGGTAACTTGATCACAGAGCTGTACCATAGTTTCTAGAAGCTAATGTTTGGTTCCATACTCAAAGTTTTCTTTATTAACACCTGGTCAGCTTTGGGCCCTCACTTTCTTCCTCCAATGGAAATCTTAAATATTGTTTAGTATCTGACACAGACAAATGATAACTTGCTAACCTTTTTTTATTTAACAAGAAGGGTGAATGGGTTACAAACAGTACAAAAGGAGGCCTCATACTAATAATTTTAAAATTATCTCGCATCCTCATCAGATAACCTGATTCACAAGGATCTTGTCTCTTTCTCTTGTGGATTCCCACTCAGCAAAACACTTAAGCTTAAGCACATGCCTAAGTGCCTGTTGAGCCCTACCCCCATTACATAATGTTTTATTCCATAATACACTTGTCAACAATACTTTTTCAGAACAGGAGAATTATGTCAAGATCACATACCTTTAAAAAAAAAAATAGCTTATCCTAAAAATAGTTATACATTTCTACTTGTTCCTACCTCATCCTATTAGCATCTGATTGGGTTGTTTTTTTGGGGTGTTTTTTTTATTAGCTCAAGATTTGTGTTACATATGATACAGTAGGCATTTTATCAAATGCAAATATTAGAAACATACTTGCTCAGGGAATGACAGGCTGACAGAGAGAAAAGATTCAGTAGTCTTTCAGCTAACTTATTTAATGGTAATGGCTAAACAGTCTTGAAATGCATTGAGCTAAACTCTGTCCATTTTATCATTGCAAACCTAGTAGAATGATCTTGCCTACAGCTAACTCTGTAGAGAGTTATGCCATTGTGGCTAAGAACAAAATTTGGCCCATTATTTGGAAACAAAACATCCCCTAGTTACATGCATGTTGTAATTCTGGGATTTTTATATTTTGTATATTATACCAGCACTTTGAATTTTTATAATTCAAGAATCCTTTACCACAGTGAAAGGAAAATATTTGTAAAAAATAGTAGGTGAGTCAGTAAATTCTTACAGTTGTTGTTTATTTACATGGTGAAAACAATGATCTAGCCCTCTAGGTAACTGTTTACATTTGGCACACCGTGCATTTTCATTCTTAAAAACATACTTTGGATAAACTCCTAATAAATGTGCATTTGGGTTGATGCGTCTTTTGGAGAGAAAAAGATTCAAAGAAAATTTAAAATAAAACAATTTTCTTTTTGAAGAATAAAAACATGTTCTAAACGTTATATGAAATGAAGACCAAAAGAAGATGATTATCGAAGTCAGCTTAACCTTTGTTCAGGAGTTAATTAGACTGCATGGATCAAAAAACACTATGAACTTTGTTCATGGCAAACTACTGCTTCACTTATTCTTTTTATTTGATTTGGCTATGGGAACAAAGATGCCAATGCTTTTCCAAAATAAAAGCCAATGCTATGAATATTAACAATCGGTTAATGGGAGAGATGCATTCAATTATGTACACATTTAAAAAACTGTAAATAAATAATGTATGAAAGGAAGAGTCAGAGCTGAAGTTTAAAGTAAGTTTCTTTAACCACTAGACATGAGGCTAGTCATTACTTTAGCCTTGAAGTAAAAGTCATTAGGTAGCTTTAGTGGTGACTTCAGTGGAGCCAGGATTTTACCCTAAATTTAATCTCAGGATTGGCAGGACCCACAAATACCCAATTTCTAGTCTTGGCAGACACTAAATCACTTTGTGGCCATTACAAGCCATCTGATTTATCTGCCTCAGAATTTCAAATCTGTAAAATGGAGCACTTATCTACTTAGGAATGTTCTGAGGTTTCAGAGACTAATTCTAAAGATCGCTGAGGGTGCATAACACCTTGAATGGTTAATATAGTTTAATTTATTGCTTCTAAAGTCCAGTGTATTTCAATGTTTTTAAGTACATTTCTCTTCCTGATATAAAGTGTGCATGAAAAATAACTGACAAGTCTGTATATTGTGTATATAACCTAGGTAGGATAGGGTGATCCACTGATTAGCTAGTAAAGTATGTAATTATGGAACAAATAAAAAGTACAGGTTGGAACCACTTGCCTGAGTATACATTCAGTTTGACTATAGTGATACACCTTCACATTCCAGAAATGCAAGTAGCAGAATGTATCTTGGGGAGGGAAAAAAAAAAACATGTTTTTCCTTACATTTCTGAATATTAGTTAACACCCATCTGAAATAACAAAATAAGTACAAAATAAGAAAGAAAATTGGTTTAAATCTGAATAACCATAATGATTTGACTTGCTCCTGGAAAAAGACTATTACATTTTGCAACTGATCACTGATGTTTCAGAGGCAAGCAAAAAAGAAACAATGTAAACTGTGAAGTCCTAACCTTCTGCTAACATAATTATTACCTTTGCTTTAAAATAAATCTAGTTTTGGTAAAATACAGACTAGCAATTTTAATGAGTGGAGTAATTTTTTTTTTTAAATACCCCAGGTCCTTGAATTTCTCTCATAAGTGCATTTGCCATTATTACTACTTTGTATGCAGATATGAGATGCATAGTAGAAATATGAAGAACATGGAAGAATATTATTGTTCAATTAAAACAGTTTTATGATTTAAACTTCTTTTAAGATGGTATCATTAATAAAGAACTTGAAAGAATGCTAACAAGAGCAGTTCAAGCAACTAAAATATTTCTGGGGAACAATAAGTGTCATCATTGCCTACTCCTTTTGCTTTTCCTATAATTTTTTGTTTGTTTGTTTCCTGTAATTCAGTTTTTTGATGCAATGGGCTGGGATTTCTAAAATTAACTTTTAATTATGAAGAGCAACAAATTTTAAAGAGCAACTGCCAAGGAAGCACCACAGCTAAGAGATTGCTGCTGCTTTACCAATGGCATCATAAAGACTTTCTCTTATAGAAAGTGAAAATAAGATATGATTCTATGAAAAATCTCTGTGCCACATACGACAGGACATAGTGTCTGGGAGGTTTCTAACTGAGGGGAAAAATCATTTTAGGCCTTGGTCTACTACTGACTTAACAAAACAAAAGAATGACACCCCCACCCTTCCTCAAACTATAGTTCTTTTCCATCCTCCAATGACAATTATTTCTTTCTAGCCAACTTAAAGTCCATTTCTCCTCCACGTATAAAATATACACAAAAAGTGGTCTGATCTTGAAAAGTCAGTGGCAGCTGGGCCATTACCATTCCACTGAATCATCATCAGCAGAAGGCTTTGTATCCATGACATGGTAGACGTCAACATCCATTAAGAAAAAACACAGCAAAACTGTGCGTTAACCTTGCCCTTTACAAGCCTCCAGTTCTACTGCATGAATACTGGATGGCCTTGTGCTGTCCATATCTTCTTACTGCCTTTGCAGCACTTTAATTATGCAAAAGGGAGCGTTCTCAAAAGGGTGTAATGTGAGCTGCTGAGCAATTCTCACTGTCTAGAAAGACTTGTTATTCCCTGCCCCTCTAACCTTTAGCCACCCATTCAAACTAGTTAAAAGTTCATGAACGGTAGATATAAAAAGACTAGCAATGGTGGCAGCAAGGTAAACAGCAAGTGGGAAACAGAAATGAAGATATGCCTTTCTTCTCTGAAAGAAGAAGCTCTAAAGTTGTAGCTCTGTACAACTGAACTTTCACATTCTACTCCTCAAGGAACCATGCAGCAGAAGATAGCATTACCTCTGAATACCATCCATCAAGTCTGTAGACCTTACTTACAGACAAACAAGATGTACGGTGATGTGTTTTGAGTCCCATGAACCCCTGTAAATTTACAAATCTAACCACTGTAACAAGAGGAAGAGTGATGTGTAATAGTCCTTATAAAAAATACTTCAGTAAAAGAAGTTCAAGTTAGGATACAATTTTCTGTAGTTGGTTTCATAGTCATTACTGTAGGTGAAGCCAATGTCAGAACTCCCATTTGGTTCCCCGGGGACCAGAATTTCACTTCATACATTTAGAAAGCAATGATGTTGGACTATTTCCTCCACTCATCCAGAACTGATTTATCAATCTCATGCCTGTTGAAGAGGAATAAGAACGAGATGAATTAAAAAGGTGTTGTTCAGTGTAGAAACTGTAAATAATTTGGTGAGTGCCCATCTTGTCTCACAGATGCATCTTTGAGGCAGATACAGGGAACAAAATGGTGCTGATGCAAGTGGATCAACCCCTCAAGACGGGTGATGATTTCGTAGTCAGGGAGAGCAAGGTTGGCAATACTGAGGCCCAGCATCCGTGAGACCACCTCCCGAAAATCTGTCAACTGCAGGAGCAAAAAGAAAGGAACAAATTAAACATGGAGCGAGGGAGGGGTGTGAAAAAAAAATCTATCTACATCATCATCACCACCAACCCACACAGAAAATATTTGTGTTGAACACACAGAAACACCTGAAGGAAGAGATAGGTGAAATAATTTGGTTTTGTCCATATGCATGAAATAATAAAGCTGAAGTCAATAAAGAGGGATTAAGGGATGTTTTAGGATTCTGCAGTTTCTCCTGACAGCATGAAACATTTTTCAGTGTTCTCCAAATAAATACAGTTCTACACAATTAAACAGGTTTCTTGGGGTTATTTTTTGTTTCGTTTGAGGGGAGATCAGTACGTGACTTGTTTGATTGGACACTGGACCCAAAGCACCTATCACCTCTATGCCTAGTGGTTGAGAAGACAGGACGTGAAGGCTATATGGCAGCCTCTACTTCTTTCCAAAAACGTTTCTCCAGCTCCAAATGGAGAGGCATTCACATAACAAGGCCCCACCTGTGCTGATACCCCCATTGGCAACTAAAGCAAAAAATTAAAACTAGGTGGCCATGAAAGCTGGACTACTCTTCTCAACTTTGTCACAGCAGTTAATTCACCACATAAAACCTAATCAATGGAACACAGCTATCTCCATATTGTCATTAATCTCCAAACAAAATGTAAAATTACCTTCTACTTACATGTGGGTAAGTGACAAAGAACTTGCAGCACCACAATCCTGTCTTGGTATTAAGGAATGTTAATTTCTCAAATCACTTTCGGAGCCAGTTCCCTCAGAACCTTTTTCTATTTATAGCTGCTAAGTTTTATGCAGCTTTTTGTCTTATATTTCACTCCAGGGAGACAGCAAGACAGTTTCAGGGCCACACTAAATAGTGGGGCATTTGGGACAAAGATGACAGGAACCCATCACTAACAACCCATGGAAAGCTGGGTATGTCATGGACAAAACAAGGAAAGAACCAGAGAAGCCTGCAAAGGAAGCCAAAGATACTGGAAACAGAATAGCAATAACTGTCACAGAGAAATTAACTCTGTAATCTGGACTCGTATCACATGACTACAGACAGAGAAATCAAGTGCAGACTTCACTACCAGCTGGTGTGCCTGCTCCTATGAAGATCGGTTTTGTTCCCTTATGGGTCCTTCATCCAGTCCAAAAAATAGTCTGTAAGTGGGTCAAGTACCTGCAGCCTTCCCAGCTGGCCTTGCTCAGTTGGGAGCCATTCAGCCATCCTTCATGACAAACAATAACCCACACTCAAAACAAACAAATGAGCAAAACAAAAACATCTATGTTTCTCCAGGCAGAACTTAAGGGGCCAGACTGCCTGTTACTCAGGGAAAAAGAAAGGCTTGCAGCATTTTATAATTGTTATATCAGTGTATAACAGGGAGGTCTTCTCAGAGTCAGTTAGAAGTTGGCCTGCCCACCTGTTTTTGGGCTAGCCGCCCACCTCTCTCATCTGCCACGCCTTGATGGAAAATGATTAAGATATTACCCAGGTGGGAGGCTGCCCATTTTCTGCCCCAATGCCAGAGGGAGCTATGTGAAGCTCTGAAACATCCCCTATGCTGCAGCCCATGCCTCAGATGGCATCTCAGTTCTTAACATCTCCGGCCCCACACTGGGCCCCATAACACTCTAGTCTGTACCCAAACTAGATCCCTTCCCATCAGGCAGCCTACCCTGCTCTCTTTCTCGGCTGCTTACCTCCCTGCACTCTTCCCCCTCTCCCACTAAGAGGCCCACCAGGCCACCCATTCCCAGCAGTTTCAGGTCATGCCCAGGACCAGGAGCATCCTCCATTGCCATAGCCCCAGCCCATAAACCTCCAAGCTGTTCCTGAGTCTCAGCTCCGCCAGCTGATGTCTCTCTCAACGCTGCCCCCAGCAAACTGCTGATTCACCATATATATCTATATATATAAATATAGATCTATAGATTTATATATCTATAAATATAGATATAGATATATTCTAAATAAATATATATTTATATAGATATGTGTGTATGTGTATGTGCGTGTATGTATATAGATAGATAGACAGATAGATAGATAGATATAGATATATATAATCCTGGGCTTCAAAATGGCCACCATACTCAAGCACCTGGCTGCTGCCTGCTCCAGCCCTTAAAGTGGCAGGCACCAATAGTGCCCTGCTACACTGTGGAATGAAAAAGTCAAAGGAAGTAGCATCCATTACCTACCCAACACATTTAACTAAAAATAGGATTTCCTTTTATAACTCTCTCCTTTTGCAATGGGGATTCACAGGTCTGACCAATTCCCTGCAAGCAGAGTTAATTAAAACCTCCAGGTAAGCACAAGCAGCAATTGAATCCAACACAGGACTAACAGGAGTAAAAGCAAGAGACACCTATTTTTGTCACTTAAGTTGGTAGGTATGATGCTACCTACATGCCGGGAACATATCTGATGAGTAAAGCTGGCCTATTTCTACAGAGTCATTTTTCAAAGATGAAAAGATCAGATTTTTTCTTTCCCCGATTAAAAAGTCTACCTAAGAAAAGTGCTAAGAGGAGAAAGATACAAACTTCTATCATCCACACTGCCTACATCTGTCAGTGAAGAATAAACTTGGTATTTATGTTGCTGTGATTTTTTAAATAAATCATTTTGTTCTGGGCAAATGCAGGGACCCTTTCCCTCTCCCCCATATGCCCCTCAGATGCAACTGAGTGAGAAAGAGAGACAAAATATCTACCCTTCCCCATGCTGTTGTTATTAAATTATATTTCAAATAGCTCTAAGAAGTTCCAAGCTAGACTGAGCCCCATTGTGACAGGAAGTATACAGAGTGAAAACCATGCTTATGCCCTGGATGGTTTGCAATCGTAACTCTAACAATCAGCGGGTTTGGGAAAGTATTACCAGATTAAAAAAAACCCACTATCTAAATATTCTGGCCACTACTAAATTAGAAGCCAGAACTTTAAGGCTATCATATCACATCTAAATCTAATCCAGTTTTCATTCTAAATTAGCTCCACTGGTTGCAAATTAAAAGCTACAATAATGCAGCACTAGCAGGGTGACTGAAAGAGACAAGCCTAAAGACCATGGATTTCTGGTAACTGTAGCAGCATGCTAGAGGAGTATGGTATAGCCGGAGCTGATATTTCTGAATGGCTGGAGATTCCTTGCAGTGCTTTAGATTTTGGATACATAAGCCTCTTGGACAGACAAAGTCCTTTGGGTAAATCCAATATCTTTTATTAGACCAACTCAAATAGTTGGAAAAAATCTTCTTTGCAAACTTTCAGGTATAATTACCCTTCCTCAGGCTGAAGAAGTATCTGAAAATGCTTCCTCAGCCTGAAGAAGCATCTACAGATGGTCTGTGCTGTTTCTGGATGGAGCAGCCAAAAGCTAGTACATATGCAAGAAAGCCATTCCTTCCCCACTCACTCCCCTACTCTCTCTGACCTACTGACTACCTCAATTTACATTTTAACTGACTGGCTTTCTTGTGTATATACTGCCCTCTGGCTGCTTTACTACTTCATCCGGGAAGAGCATAGACCATCTGCAAATGCTTCCTCTGCCTGATGAAGAGTAATTGTACCCAAAAGTTTGCAAAGAAGAATTTTTTCAACTATTTGAGTTGGTCTATAAAAGATACCAGATTTACCCAAAGAACCTTGTCTATCTATGTCCTTAGACCAACACAGCTACAACCTACACCCCTAAGACCACGAAGGGCCTCTTATATGAAGGTGAATTGTACTACTAGTAGGTATACTGATGTTAAGCTTAATCTGATATCGGTCAAAAAAAACCACAGTAGAAACAAGGGCATCATTACAGGCTATGTATGACTGCCAGGGTCCCTAAAGTCATATTAGTTAGCTAGTCTGCCTTGAAGTCCTTGGCATCATGTCTTACTTGTGCTAGCTAAATTGAAATTAGAGTGAGTAAAGCGGCCCACACTACAACTGTACCTTTGTCACACGATAAGCATACCTTCATATGCTGGATAGGCAGACTCCCAAATAACAAGTTGATTGATTTCAGAAAAAATGGATGCATATTAGTGGGTATACTGAAAGTTCCTCACTTTTTTTCCTTTTCTTGCTTCAATGGCCACACTGAACAAGCTGTTAATGTCTTAGAGCATTTATACATGTACTCTGGGAAGGGGAAAGGGGGGGGTTGCTTTAATTAGAGCAACTCTGAGAGCCGTTCTAATTCAAGCGCCTAGAGCACCACATGTATCAGCATCCTCATCAAATGAGCTTTAGTAAAAACTGCCATTTTTCAGCATGGAGACACTGATACACATGATGCTGGAGTCTGGTGGACTGTGGTAATTACCATTCCCCAGCAGACTCAATTAATTGAGTCTGCTCTGATATACTCTAATTACAGCACGTTGGAGCAGCCTCTCTGCATGTGTATACGTGCCCTAGGGATCTGGAAGTACTTACCAGCTTGTAACTTAGTTTGCTGGGCCCAATGAGCCTCCAGTGAAATCTTTTTAATCACACAGTAACATACATTAGAAAGAAATATTTTTTCTTACCCTAATGTTAATAGAAAAAATAACTTTCCTTCTAATAAGACTATGGAAAGGAGAAGAGAAAAAATCTGTATTTTCAATAAAGAGTTGAAAGGAAAGCTAATGGTCCTGAAGAGCAAAATACTTTAAACTGACATATGAGCAACATGATTATAGGTTGTAACCATGTTTGCCAGAAGGCTCCAGTCTGAATGAAAATATTTCTAGCAAAGTGAAAAGTTGAACAAAAGCAATGCAGGATACTTTTTTTTTTTTTACAATTCTACAGTGCCTTGTAAAAGAACTGCATGTTTGTGGTCTACTTTGAAGTACTGCTGTACACATTTTATGAACATCTAATACAATTCCTGACTAAAACATTTACTGCAACTAGAAAAAATATAGAGGGGAAAAAACTCTTCCAATTTTGGAAACAATACAACATAGGAAAATAAAAACAAGACTGTTTGGCTGAAATATCAAAAACTTCTCACCATCTGAAGTTTTATTTAAGGTTTTCTTCAGCAAAAGTTATGTTTCAAAAAGATCATCCTGAGGGCACAGTTCTGAATTTTACTTTAGTTGGTAACAGTTTTCATGAAAGTAGGAAAATAACAACAGAGGGACACAATTTCTCTCTATATGCCCAAGATTTATGATGCAGAAATAAAAAGATAATTGCGCTATATTTTCTTTACACGTCAGCCAAAAGAGAAAGTTGAAAGGGGTCTCATTAGGAAAGGCACAGAAGCAGTGCCTCAAAAGATTCTTACTACAAACAGACCAAAACCATAAACAAGTACTGTGAAATTTACATTCCTATCATGCATTAATTATTGCACTTCAGTGGGCAAACTGAATGATCATCAAAATTTATTTGGAATTTGGAATTTACTTTGTAATTGATTGCATGTAAAGGTCATATAATTATGTCAATGCTTTTTGTGTATACCCTTTAATCTAATCTTATTAAGATAGGTGATATTAGATTGAATACATTGTGGCATTATTCTTGAATGTGCAGCAACAGCAACTAAATTGAATATGTTTTTCCCTTCATTGTACAAACACAGACCTCTGAGGACTACAGAAATAATTATTCTTTCTTTCTTAGAAATTTTTAACACATCCCTCACCTATACTAAGTAGAGCACTCAAATCTTCCATGAAAAGCCAAAAATCCACCCAGGAAGTCTGTGCCGATTTACTACATTTTACCAGGTAAGTCAAAGTTTCTTAAATAAACATTTAAGTACAAACCAGACAAAATGTAAAAACAACCCCAGTGATATATTTGCTGTTAGGAATATGCATGCCATGCTGTTAATGCTAACCAGCAATTGTTATTACCACCTATAATCCAAGTTTTGCATCTCACAGCTTTGACATTTTAATTTTATGCCATACTTTTTTTTTTATCCTGACAGGGACAGAACTCTGGCTTATGTTTCAGTCAGTAAGCTGAGGCACAGGAAGAGGGGGCATTTAAATAATATTACCACCACACCCTACCTACTGTACTAAATATGTTAGCCACTATGGGCGCATCCATACATGCAAGCACGTGAACTTGCAGCAGCTCAAATAGAAGCAATCCAAGTTTGAGCCAGGACTTTTTGCCTCAGCATATGTGCCTAGACACGCACTTTGGTGTGGGGCAAATTGTGCTACTTGGGGCAAAATAACCCTGCCTGGCTCCTCCCAGACCTGCAACCAGGGGGAGCTAGAGACCAGGGCCAGCACCTGTGCTCAGCAGTATAAAAAGCCACCCTGGCAAGTAGCTCAGAGCTACTTGCTCTCAGGAGCTTCTGGGGTCCAGCCACTTCATACCTGGCGACACTACCCCTTGTGCCAGCTGGACTGCTGAAGCAGCCCTGAGAGTTTCCTTCACCCTCTACCCACTGCAGCAGTCTGGCAGTGGGGGCTGCTGCCTGGCTGTGACCCGGATGGGAACTGCACAGCCAGTACAGGCATCTGTTCCTCTGCATCACTACTACCATGTGTTCCCCCTGCCCGGCCATCTGGGCAGCTATCACCCAGAAGATGTTCCCAGTAACGTGCCAACTCTGAGCAGGCTCCTCTGCTTGGGTCTTGCCACTGGCAGGAATTCTGGTATTCCCTATTTGAAAACTGAAAAATCCCTGATAAGAAAATTCCAGTCACTCTGTAAAATACCCCAAAATCCACATGCCAAACTCCATGCACAGATGCAGGAATGTTATTGCTAAATCATCCCTGACCAATGCTTACCGAACAGCCCACTGAAAACCTGCAGTGAAGAGGATTCTACAGTTTTCCCAGGTTAACTATTCCATTGCTCTCATAACAGTAAAGAAGTATTTTTTGTGATCTAACCTACTTTGCTTCAGTTTAAAGCCATTGCTTCCTGTCCTGTCTTCTCCAGCAAGAGAAAATATTTGTTCTCCCTCAAAAGCCCCCCACTATCCCTCAAGCCCTTTTCTTCAAGCTAAACATACTAAGTTCTCTCAACCTTTCCTTGTATGACTTGCCTTCCAATCTCTTTATTTTTGACATCCGCCAACTTCTTCATATCCTTCTTAAAAATGAACACCAGAATTGTACACAATGCTCTAAATGAGGTCTAAGCTCTGCTGAATGGAGTGGTATATCACCTTCGCTGTCTTATATCTGTCTTATACCCCTGTTGATGACCCAAATTACATTTGCTTTTTTTTTTTCCTTTTTTTTTTTTTTAAGCAACTACATTATGTTCCTGACTTGCATTGAGTCTCTAATCCACCAAAACTCCCAGATCCTTTTCAGCAACGGTACTGACTGGACAGTTCCCTCCAATTCTGTATTTGTGCATTTGGTTATTCTTCCCTAAGGGTAGTACCTTACATTTATCTTCTTTGAACTTCGTACTATTGTCTCTAGCCAAGCATCCAAATCATTTATAAACTTGTTAAACAGCACTGGACCTAAGACAGACCCTTGCAGAGCTTCACTTAAAACCTCCTGCCATTCTGACGTTGATCCATTTATAATGACCTTTTGCTTGTAGTTACTGAGCTAATTAAGTATCCACCTTATAGTAACTTTTTTCAGTCCACATAACACTAGTTTACCTAGGGGAGTGACTTCATCAAAAGCCTTACTAAAATCTAAATACACTATGACCACTGTGTTTCCTTCATATACACAACAGGTTAACTTCTCAAAGGAGAACAAGGACAAATCCATTCTGGGTGCTAATGATCAGCCTTTTTCCTCTAGAGCCATGTCCAGACAAGCACACGTGTGATCTGTGGTGCCACAGACCCACCTGTGGCACCACATTGCACATGGAGGCCTTCCCTGTGCTGCTACCTTGCAGCGCAGGGTGTTTCTTTTTACCCCAGGAGATCCCAGGGTCAAAAAAATGCATGCCAAAAAAAAGTGGGGCAGTGCATATGGTGGCAGCACATGCTGCCCAAAACCAGAGCCTGGCCAGCTGGAGCCCAGGCTACCAGCTGCAGGAGCACTGCAGCTGCAGCTCCATGGCCCCCAGGCCTCCAGGTAAAGCTGCTGAAGCCAGCACAGTTGCTGGCCTCAGCTTCTCCTACCCAACCTGGGGTAACCTGCCACACACCAAAGGGCATGTGGCACAGGCATCCCTACGTAAAAAATACATCCATGCTCATGTGGAGACAGACTAGATGTTTACAAATTCTTTTCTTTATAATTTGCTCCAGTAACTTCCCAGGTACTGACATAAGCCTAACTGGTCTATAATTCCCCATGGTTTTTTTTTCTTTTTTCTTTCTTTTTTTTTTTCAAATGGGGATGGGCCCCTTTGTTAGCCCTTTTCCAGTCCTCTGGTCTGTCACCCATCTCCCAAGACTTCGTAAATATTTTTGCCAAAGTCTGATATCCCTTCTGCCTGCTCCTTCAATGTCCTGACATGAATGTTGGTAGGCGGCCCTGCTGTCAAGTTCATTCAAATTAATCAAGAGCTTACAGATGCTCTCTTTAGTGATCATGATCTTTGGCCCTTACCTTTTGTTTTCTGCATTATTTACATTAGCCATCTAGATGCAGCTCTAGCCTTCTTTTTATCTTCTGTTAATAGCTTACCCTGGCTATTAAGCAGAGGACCCAGAGCTTCCTTCGTTTTTCTTTTAAGTAGAATATGACTTCATACAGACTCCCTGGAAGTTTGGGAGAGGGGGGCGTAAAATACCCCTCCTTCCCCTCCATCTAACTCAGTGACTAGATAGGTGCTGGAAGCCTGAGTTAAGGTAAATTGGGGTGCGGGCAGGGTCCATGGAGGGTTCCATGGGAGGAGAGAAAGGTTGGGATCCAGGGGGGGTGATGGGATCAGGGAATAGCAGAATCCATGGGGGAGCATCAAGGGATCAGGTGAGGAAGAGTTTAGCAGGACTGAAGAGCCTCTCCAATCCTACCAAACCCTGCCCCACATGGGCCCTCTTTAGCCCTCCCAGATGCTCCTGAACCAACCTTGATCCCACAAGCCACTCCCAGGGCTGGTTCACCAGTGCCAGGAGCCCAACTGAAGTAAGTTGAGGTGGGAGATGAGGCAAGCAGGTGTAGGGGGACTGGCAGGGGTGGCTAGCAGCTAATATGGGGAAGCTGGTAGAGTCCAGGGGCAGGAGGAGAGGGTTGGCAGGATCAGGGAGGCTTTCTCCTCTTCCTCAACAGGGGCTAACTTTTGCCACCCAACACTCCCACCCCAGAAATCTAAACTGTGCTCCAAGCCCATCTGCCTCTTTCCCCACTCCTACTTACTTCAATCAGCTTCTGGTACTGGGAGCAGCTTGCAGAGTCAGGGGAATTGGCAGTCTCCATTCCAGATGTAGAGGGAGGGGTTACTACAAATAAATCAGTGGCAGAAGGAGGTAGGAAAAATACAGCTCCAGGGTTGGGGTGAATAGCTGGGCTTTCCCAGACCCAGGGCTGCACTCCAAACACATGCAGACATTCAGTTAGATTGGTCTAGCTGTGCCCAGTCTAAGTTTTTGCACCTCTGAGGTACAGTTAAATTAGACTGGGTCAGCCATATTTTGACCACTCTAACCTTCTCTTTAACTAATTAGAACCTGGAACTTCTGTACAGTTTGTATTAACTAGGGTTCTAATTGTAAGGTCTGCACATAGGAGAACTAAGTAAGATTGGGTGGTCATTTTTAATGTGATCTAACCTACCCCTAATCTCCCTGAACATCTTTATCCAGTCTGTGTGTGGAAGCCACGTTTATTGTCCTTAACTTCTCTTACCAGGTATAACTCATTATTTTACTTCGCTTTCCTGACTGTGACTCTTTAAGCCCTCTTGTTTTTTATATAATTCCTTAGTTATTTGCCTTTCCTTCCACTGCCTACTTTTTTTGAGGTATCTAAGAATCTCCTTGTATAATCACATTGGTCTCCTGCCATTCCTTTTTATGGTTTCACTGTGTTGAATAAGCTTCCTGTTGAGCTTCCCCTATTATATCCTTTAGAAACTACCAGCTCTCCTAGGCTCCTTAATTCTTTAATCTGTGTACACATAGGATTTAACCCACTATTTCTCTGAGTGACTCGAAATCTGCTGTTCTAAAATCCAGTATATTTGTTCTGCTAATCTCATGCTTTCCCTTTCTTAGAATTATAAATTACTTTATACCATGATTGCTTCCCTCTTAAGTTTCCAATCACCTCCACATTCTCAAGTAATTCTACTTTACTGGCCAAAACGAGATCCAATATGGATGATACCCGAATCATATCCTCACTTTCTGGAACAAAAAATGGTCCTCTACACATCTTGGGAACTTATTGGTCATTTTATGTTTTTCTGTAATCCCCCATTAATACCATGTCATATTTTTGGATAATCTTATTATCTCCTTGAAGCGTATCTGATCTACCACTTCCTTCCTGACTTCCTTTCCCTTTTTATCTTCACCCAAATACACTCAGATTTGCTTCTTGCTTCCTCCTAGTCCTAGGAACAAACTTACGCATTTGTATATAGCCTGACACAACTTTTTTTTTCCTCAAACCCATACTTCCAAAACAGAGTATACCCCTTGTTGCTGATATTCCAGTCGTGGGAGTTGAAATATCAATTAAATCACAGTTTTCTCTATAGACTACGACTTCCAGTTCATCCTGCTTGATCCCCATACTCCTTGTATTTGTATGTGCATACAAAGTGTGCACATTTTGCATTTTGACCTACTTATTTCCAAATTTCATCAGAGGGCTCCCAGCCTTCGAATCAACAGCATCTTATCAGCTATGCATTTACCTCCATGATACAACATTCCCTGCCTGGGCCCTTACCTGGGCCATTGACAAGAATGCTACCTGTGTATCCGACCTTCCTGCCTAGAACCTTGAAGTTTCCTTTGATCTGATCAGCAATGTTATTGGTTCCTACATGGACAAGCAACAAGCGGTACTGGTCTGAGGGATGGGTGAGCTCTGGCAATCTCTCCAGGATGTGAACTCCAAGGGAGCAGCACACCTCAGGTCTGAATAATAGATACATGTTTCTGTCCCACTCCGGAGGGAACCAAACTACCATCTTCTTTCTCTTCTTCCTCACCATGGTGAGCCATGGTGCTCCATCCCAAGGGCCACAGGATTCCTGCTGTCTGGCCTGTGGGATACATCTCTGGTCCTTGCCAGCTTTCATCTCCTCTGATGCCCATTCTAGCAGTACAGATGCAGCATGCCTGAGTGTGCACCAGTAAGCACCTTCTAGACAAAGAGCCCCAGAGGCATTGGGTCATATGCTCAGGACCTTCCTCATAGGTAGCCAACCAACTAATTATCATGGGAATTAGTACTAGATGAACAAGTAGATGGATAATACTTCTGAGTAGTGCACCAATATGTATCAGGCTTATCTTTCAGAGCTTGGGTTGAATCACAAGCTTGAGATCCTGCTGTTTTGTTTGGTGGAGCCCATCCACCAATCAGAAGGCAGCAAGGGAAATAACATCACACCCCATTCCTGAGGGGAGGAGGAGAAGAGCTCCCCCAGGCCTGATTGAAGACTGCAAACTGTCAGGTCTGGAAGACTTCAGGGGTGGAGCCCTGGAGCTTATAAAAGAAGCTGCGTGCCCAGGATGAGGGGCAGATGCGTCAGGAACAGAGAAGAGCGGGGCTTAGAAGAGCTGATGAGAGCTGCTCAGCAGGGCAAAGCAGTAGCCCAGGAAGAGCCCCTGAAGACATCTATCAGCGGGGAGAGCAGCATGGCTCCAGTAGTTAGGCTCTCGGTGTGCAGCTTGGCACACAGCATCCAGACCCTGGGAGCTGCGTGAAGCAGCTTGGGTCTGCAACCTCTAGCATGCGGCCAGAGACATGGTGCACAGGCTGATGCATGGAGCAGGGTCTTTGGAGCCCCTGGGGTGGCTCAGGTCCTCAACCCCCAGAACGAGGATGGGAGCTCGGTGCAGGAGACACTGCATAGAGGGCAAGAGACCCTGGGAGCCACTTGAGGTAGCTCAGGTCTACAGCTGCTGACATGGGGCAGCAGCTCAGTGCAAATGATGCTGTCTAGAGGGTCCAGGAACAGACTAAGACCTGGTGCTGCACAAGGCTGTCCAGGCCTCCAACCCCTAGCACAAGGCAAAGCTCCCATTACACACAGAGGTGCACGTGGCCCTAAGCCAGAAAGGCAGCAGCAGAGTCAGGCAGCAGGAAAACTCGGTGGGGAGCAGAGCTTGACTTGGAGAACAAGAGGCAACCCTCCAGGACAGTGGAGTAGTAAGTTACCCTGGAGAGAGGGTCCCCACAGGGGAGGGACCCCCCATGGGTTGCGAAGGGGCACCATGCATGCTGTTCCTGGTTGATAGCAGGGGAGCTTAGGAGTCTTTGGGGTCTTCCTCTCCTTTTTGTTTCCCCCGCACCTCCTTTCCTGTAGTGGTAGCTTGGGAGTGGGGCCTCTGCCCTGGAGGGCACCCAGGTAGTCTAAGGACTGCTGATTATATTTGTGGACTGTGCCTTACAGTTTATGTGAATAATTTGAAGTAATAGTTTTCATATGAATAGAGTTATAAGGTTGCCCAATCAATATCCTTTGGTCTGATTTGTTCTATTATTCATCTGTATTTTAAATGATAACTGGGGGGGTGTTATAGGGTTTATTGTTTTGTAAATTTGTACATATATATAATCTATGTCCTTACCCTTTAATGGTTTTGCTGTAATAATAAAGCTATATACAGTTAAGTAATTGATTGACTGGACCTGACTCTAGAGGGGACAGAGGCAGACTCTGGGCTGTTGTGTCCCTCCACAGCACACTGCCCTGCCAATAATTCCTTCAATTGGAGAGGGAAGTACAAACCCATGTACACCCAAACTACAAATATAACCAAGCCCAAAGAGACACAGGCTCCCAGGCTCAGTTCTAGTGCCAAGCCCCACCTTGGCCTAAAGTACCTGGAACCTACAATTACAGGGAAAGTCCTGCTTCAGTAGTAAGCCCTGGAATTTTATCTGCTAAAATCTAAGTACTCTCTCAAGCCCACAAACTACAATTTTTCTAAGGATTATAAAGATCACGTTTGGGTGTGCTTTTGCAGGGCTGCTAAATCTCTATTTTTTTCCCACTGTGAACAGGCGTTAGAGCTTTTCATAGAAAAAAGTTATCAGAGGGTTTTTTTTTAACAGAGGCAACACTTTCTAGACTGATTCTTGAAAGTGACTGAACCATTTTGACTGAGATTTTCCTCCACAAAATAAAAACAGCCTGAGGAAAAATGTGGATCATGGAGAGTCTTTAAAAACAGACTACCAAATGTAATAAACAGTGGCAAATATATATATGTCATGAGCTGCAATTTTATTGTTGTACTTCTCACTTATCTCACCTCTTAGGGCACCTATACACGTGCCAAATGTCTGCTCCAATACATGCTAAATTAATCAAGTCTGCTGAAGCACAGTAATTAGCTTGCTCCAGCAGCATCTGCATCACATGCATTCACTGTCCCTATGCTTCAACATGACAGAAGGGATACTTTAACTAAAGCTTAACAAATGAGCTTCAGTTAAAGTGCTCGTGTTGCCATTTTGAAGTGTGGGATGCTAAACACATGTGATGCTGCTCTCAGAGCCGCTGTAATTAAAGCGCCCTCCTCCCCATCTCCACTCTGTATAACGTGTAAAGACATCCTTAGATTCTAAAATATCAGATTAATGCAGTTTACATCTATGTATTAGAAAGTTCATGGGGTATCACATTTTAAAATCACTTTCACATAACATTTGTTATAAAAAGTTGCATGAGATTGCTTCTAGAAATATTATAACATACTTCAGTTTTTCATGACTTTGTGGCTTGTATTTAGCTATAACATAACTAGATTTTACAAGACAAGATGCATGAAAGACAGAGTAAATAAGTAGTAGTTGAAGTTCTAAATCATTGTTAACATCCAAAATTTGATATAAACTGAAAACATGATGTGAAAAATGACAAAATGTTCTTCTACTACTCTTATATTTGCATAACTCCACTGATGGTTTTGCCACTCACAGATAGTGTAGCCACTGCAAAATCACATCAATAAATCCTGAACACAAGTTTCCAGGTTGGCAGGATAATTAGTCCACGTAGCAAGTTCCCATGTTCTAAATGACATCTCTCAGTTGTCAACCGCATTTATGCCTACCTGTTTCTCTCTCTTCGTTACCTCTGCCAAGGTTGTTTTAAGTGCCTTCACTTTACTGTTTGTTGCTTCTAGCATATTTCTGGCTCTTTCTTTATCCTCCTTAGCTTCATGCTCCATTAAATGTAGTTCTGATTTGACAGCGATCAGCTGCTTCTCAGCCTTCTCTTTCATCTTTCCCAGCTTGCCTTGGGACTTACATAGCTCCTCTATGGCTCTGTTCTGTTCAAGGGTTTTAATCTAAAATAAAAAATCCACAGAGAAATATTACATTCTTCACACTTTCATCAGTGAAAACCAAATATTAAAAATGGCTGCTCAAGAATGTGTATCTGCTCAGTTGAGCTTAAAAAGCCTGTTTTCACTATTATAATACAACAAACGTTTTGAAAACACACAGAACAGTGAAAAAGCCAAAACTTTGCCTGTTTTAAAGTGTCTTCTCCCAGGCTCAAAGTAAAGCAGATTTTCTAAGGTAAAATAAAGCACGATCTTCAGGACTAATTTAAATTTTAGCCATCATTACAAGTAAGAATGTGAGCATGTTTGGTATTTTACATGCCATCATATTAACCTGAAATCTTTTGAACAATACTATACATTTCTTAAAGACGCATGATAGATTCTGAAATATCAAAGGTATTTTGACATTATTAAACTTCTTTTTCCTAAAACAGATAGGTTTACCAGTTCTGCATTGATATGTTTTTTCTTTTGTTAGTCACGGGTGAAAGGTACCCTTGTACTTCACCTTAAGTTCACTGGTTTCAGACAATTTGGCTTTCAAGTCAGTGTTAGATTCTCTTGCCAAGTCCAGCTCTTTCTGTAACCTCTCCGCCTTCTTATGCAACTTTCTGATAGTTAGGTTGGCCTCATCTCTCTCTACAGCCAGAGCTGTTCGCATTTGTTTCTCTTCTTCCAGCTGAGAGATTTTCTGCCGCAGAAGATTCATTTGCAGCTCTTTGCTCTCAAGCTTTTCTTTCTGAGTCTTCAACTGTTTTTAAGAGAACAAGGAAATGTATAGCAAGCAAACAAGAATAACTTCAACACCCATTGCATGTGAATGATCTATCATAGTAAATTTGGTCCTTCTATGGCACATTTCTCTAAATTTGAACTCCTCCTCCTCCTCTCTTAAAAAGCTCTGTACGATTCTGCTCTGGGTAACACTCACTTTTATCTAATTCTCCTGTATGTCAACATTTATCACATCACTGTACTTCCTTCATCATGCCTCCGAGTCATTCTTTATATGGTAAAATACTGCACTCCTTCCTGGATGGTTGAATACATATTGCACCTAACACCTGAGATTGCTTTTACTGTTACTAAATGCAAGATGTCTGATGGTGTTTGACCTAAACCATACAAAGATACTATGCTATTGATATAATCTGTTACCTGTACCTGAATATTTAAAATACTAAGAGAATTAAGGTTTAGGAAAGTTATGTTTTATTGATAACTGGTGAATTTAAAGTGTTGACTGGATTTTTCTAGGTTTCAATAACTTTTACTATTTTTCATATGCTACAAAAGTTGTATTTTTGTTAAGTGTGCAAAAGTGGTGTTTTGTCTTCAATTAACCAACTTCATAATTGTTGTTAGTGACTTGGTGAATATGGAAATGTATTCAGCAAAATCTCTTTAAGGTTGCAAATAGTATCTATGCTTGGGAATACAATGAGGTCCTAACCAGGTTTCTACAGAAATAAAATAATAAGAACATCCACCTGTAAAACAGATGATGAGGTTAGCTTTTGTTCAACTACCTTTCTCTGTAGGTTGTGCGCCATGGTCCTGTTTTCAATTACTGCCTCACCTTCCAGCTTGACCAACTGCTCTGCCCGAACCAGAATTGCATCAAGTCTCATGTCAAAACCAATCTCAGCTGCTATTCGGTCCAACTTCATTTTATCAGAAAGTTGTTCCAGACATGTCAGGTACTGAAACAAGAAATGATAGAGTTAGAAAATATTTTTTTTTCAATTCCCCTCAAGTCCTTGAAAATCTAAACCAATTTCATAGACACAAGGGACCTTGTGAGATCATCAGGTCCAGTCCCCTGCCCAAGAGCAGGAAATCAGCTGAGATCAGATCACCCCAGCAAGATATGCATCCAAGCATTTCTTAAAATTATCCAGAGTAGGTGCCTGCGTCACTTCTGGGAGGAATCTATTCCAGACTCCGAACACTCAAGCAGTAAAGAAGTTCTTCCTTATGTCCAGTCTAAAAATGGACTTCCAGCAGCCAACTAAGACCATTTATTGGTGAAATGAAACAGTATGCTCTACAGATGATGCGACTGTCAAAGATTTCTCAAATTGTTCTTTTTTAATAGGTATTTGTTTTTAAACAAACAAACAAACTCCTGACCTCATTATTTAGCATGTTAGTTATAAGCTATTATGGCATGTGGCACTGGCTAGCACAGCTAGCCCAAGAGGCAGACTTGTATAAGAATGACAGCTATTCTCAATTGTTCTGGAAGGAGAAACAACATTTTAAGCCCATTAGGTTATACTCCTACCCTAAGTCCTATTTCATAGATTTCATAGGCAGTAGGGCTGGAAGGGACCTAGGAAGATCATCGAGTCCAGCCCCTTGCCCCAGGGGCAGGAAGGCAGCTGGGGTCAAAGGATCCCAGCAAGATAAATGTCCAAATGTCTCTTAAAGGAGTCCAGTGTAGGTGCTTGCACCACCTCTGGTGACAGTTTGTTCCAGGCCTTGGGGGCTTGGACAGTAAAGAAGTTCTTCCTTCTTAAAATGGTCTTGGAGGAGTTTGTTACTGTTTGACCTTGTCATCCATTGGGGCGCTTTGGTGAACAGGGATCCCCCCAGATCCTGATGTACACCTTGGTAGGTATCTACCAGGTCCTCCCTGAGCCTGTGCTTTTCCAGGCTGAAGAGTCCTATAGCTCTCAGACTGTCATCATAAAGCCTGTTTTCCTGCCCTCTGATCATGTGTGTGGCTCTCCTCTGGACTCTCTCAAGCTTCTCCACATCCTTTTTAAATTGTGAAGCCCAGAACTGGATGCAGTACTCCAGCTGCGGCCTCACCAGGGCCAAGTAGACCAGGAGGATGACATCCTGGGATTTGCTAGAGAAGCATCTATGGATGTAAGCCAAAGTTTTGCTCACTTTACCAGCTGCAACATTACATTGATGGCTCATATTCATCTTGTGGTCAATTATGATCCCCAAGTCCCTTTCAGCCATGGTGCTAGCAAGCGTAGCCCTGCCAAGCCTATAAGCATGCTGTGGGTTTTTCTTCCCAAGGTGGAGTACCATGCATTTTTTGGTGTTGAATGCCATCAGGTTTTCATCCACCCATTTTCTGAGCCTGTCAAGTTTGGCCTGGATCACCATCCTGTCCTCGGGTGAGGACGATTTACCCCAAAGTTTGGTGTCATTGACAAACTTGGCCAGTCCCCTTCTGACACCAATGTCCATATCATTAATGAAGATGTTAAAGAGTATAGGCCCAAGGACGGAGCCTTGGGAGACACCACTGGTCACTGCACACCATGATGACTGACTTCCGTTAACTACCACTCTGTGGGTCCGATCTTGGAGTCAGTTCCCCAGCCAGTGGACTGTGATGTAGCCAAGGCCACTGTTGGCCTGTTCTTCTATGAGATGATCATGGGATACCAGATCAAAAGTTTTTTTAAAATCAAGATATATGGTGTCAATCTCCTCTCCCTTGTCCAGGTGATATGTCACCTGATCATAGAAGGACATGAGATTGGTCAGGCAAGACCCACCCACAACAAACCCATGCTGGCTATCCCTCAGGATGTTGCCATTGGCCAGCTTGTCAAGAATGGTCTCGTTGATAATTTTTTCCAAGATCTTCCCTGGGATTGAGGTCAGGCCGATGGGCCTGTTGTTCTCCAAATCTATTTTTCTCCCTTTCTTGAAGACAGGCAGCACATTGGCCTTATTCCAATTTTCAGGCATTTCGCCTGAGCGCCACAAGTTCTTGAAGATCCGTGCCTGTGGCTGAGCTATGATGCTTGTCAGCTCCTTAAGTACCCTGGGGTGTAAACTGTCTGGCCTTGAGGGACCCTACAGGTCATGGCACACTACAATGTTTGACTTCATACTATCATAGTATCATAGTACCTAGGGTCAGAAGGGGCCTAGAGCAGGCCATCTAGTCTGACCCCCCAGCAACTGGCAGGAAACGAGTGCCAGGGTCACAGGACCCCAGCCAAGTACCTATCTAATCTACTCTTAAAGACGCCCAAGGTAGGAGCAAGAACAACTTCC
>JAGPOW010003648.1:12674890-12689875 GCA_030014935.1 Caiman crocodilus | reverse complement strand
TGCCTCCTTAAGCTGGCCAGCGAATTGGAGGTCCAGCTCCTCCTTCTGGTTGGGTAGTCTATAGCAGACACCCACCATTAAGTCCCTTTCCCCTCGTCCGTCAATTACCACTCTCTGGGTCTGACCTTGGAGCCAATTCCCCAGCCAGTGGACTGTGATATAGTCGAGGCTGCAGTTGGCCAGTTTTTCTACGAGATCATGGGATACCAGGTCAAAAGCTTTATTAAAGTCAACAATGTCTTCCTTATCCAGGTGATATGTCACCTGGTCATAGAAGGAGATAAGATTAGTTAGGCAAGACTTATCTGCAACAAACCCATGCTGGCTATCCCTCAGGAAGTTGCCTTCAGCCATTTTGTCAAGAATGGTCTCTCTGATGATTTTTTCCAAGATTTTCCCCAGGATGGAGCTCGGGTTGATGGGCCTGTAGTTCCCCGGGCCTACTTTCCTCCCTTTCTTGAAGATAGGCCCCACATTGGCCTTCTTCAAATCTTTGGACAATTCGCCTGAGCGCCACAAGTTCTTGAAGATCTGTGACATGGGCAGAGCTATGATGCTTGCCAGCTCTTTAAGTACCCTGGGGTACTATTTGTCTGGGTCAGCTGACTTGAAGTTGTCCAGCCTCTCAAGGTGTTCTTTTACATGGTCAACATTGATGGAGGGTAACAATTCTCCATCACCCTGGCCATCCCATACCATATGGAGCAGGGCTGTCCCTTGGGGCTGGTGAAAAACCAATACAAAATACCCATTAAGCAGGTTGGTTTTTTCCTAGGCATTGGCTATCAGTTGTCCCATATGGGTTGGCAGTGATCCAATGTTACCCTTGCTTTTCCTCCAGCTCCCCACATATCTAAAAAAGGACTTTTTATTATCCTTGATATGTGTAGACAATAGGAGTTCAGTCACGGCCTTGGCTTTCCTGGTTCACTCCCTACAGGTCTGGACAGGGCAGAATACTCCTCCTTTGAGGTGGATCCAGTCTTCCATTCTTTATAGGTCTCTCTTTTTAGACATAGGAGATCCACTAGTTCCCTGCAGAGCCAAGGGGGCTGCTGTGCCCTTTTGCTGCCTTTCCTCCAAGACAAGATAGACATTGCTTGTGCTTTCAGGATTGCTCCCTTGAGGAGCAACCATTCATCCTGAACTCCCCTCCCCTTTTGGTCCCTTAGGGCCTCACCAACAAGCCTCCTGAGCTTGTCAAAGTCAGCTTTCCTGAAGTTGAGGACTTCTGCTTTGCTGACTGAGTTGCCAGCTTTACAGCAGATGGTGAAGGTGATCAGCTCATGGTCACTGTTTCTGAGCTTCCCTTTGATTGTTAGGTTTTTGATTAAGTCATCCCCTGTAGCTAGTACTAGGTCAAGCAGTGCTTTGCCTCTTGTTGGTCCATAGACTTCCTGAGTCAGATAGACCTCATCCATGCATATGAGGAAGCCTTGCGACCATTTGGATTTAGCCGAGTGCTTATCCCATGAGATGTCTGGGTAGTTGAAGTCTCCCATGACAAGCATGCACCAGGAATGTGCAGCCTCAGGCAGTTCCCTGGAGAATTTCTGGTTGAGCTCTTGATCCTGGCTAGGAGGTCTATAGTAGACTCCTACCATTGCATCCCCTGTGCCTTGTTCACCACGGATTTTAACCCAGAGAGACTCCAGTCATCCACCCTGGATGCCAATGTCAGCTTGCAGGCACACGTAGCTTTCCTTGACATAGAGAGCTATGCCCCTGCCCTGTTTGTCCACACTATCTCTCCTGTACAAGATATACCCATCTATACCTGTTGCCCAGTCATAGGTGGAGTCCTCCATTATCACTATGAAATCATAGTCATTCTTGTTTAGCAGGAGGACCAGTTCCTCCTGTTTATTCCCCAAGCTCCTGGCATTGGTGTACAGGCACATAAGTGTCCCATTGGGGGCCCTTGCCTTCCCTACACATCGTTCCGGCAGGTGTGGGTTCCCTTAAGTGCCTTAGCCTGCTGAATTTGCAAAAGTTCCCCAGTGGGCTTGCAGTGGCAGTAGTCCCCCATCTCCCGGCAGACTTCGTTTGAAGCCTGGTCAAGCAGGTCTGCCAGTTGGGCTGAGAAAAGTCTCCTCCCCAGCACAGTGAGGTGGAGGCTGTCTCTTCCCAAAAGACCACTGCCTCTCTCACCAAAGAGCAGACTGTGATCATGGGAGCCAAAGCCTTCACAATGACATCAGCGCCACAGTCTTTGGTTGACTACCTCAATCCTCCTCTCCCTCCTCAGCGTAAGATGGATAAGAAGCATAGGGTAGTGGTCAGTGGGCCAGATGAGTTTAGCCACGTTCCGGATACAGGCTTCTGGGAAACAGCAGACCCCCTGGTCTAAGGGGTCGGGGCAGCAAATTGATCCCCAGTTCCCCTCAGGAGAGAGTCTCCCACGACGACCACTCTACAAGTGGCCTTAGGGAGAGCAGGGACAGTAGCTATGGGTGAGCCTGCATTGCCTGCAGGAGCTGGCAGCTCTGCAGGCTCTACTGAGACTGCAAGAGGTTCATACTTGTTGCAAAGCTCCAGAGGAGAGGGGATCTTCATACAGCAGACCTTGGGGCTATTGACCACTTTGGTCCACCACCTGGCAGGACAGTATGGGAGATCACCAAGCCCTCCCTTGCCCTGGAAGGTGACCTTGGTTAAACCTCTGTCTTCAGAGGGTGAAGGGCCTGGCAGTAGGGTTGAGGTCCCTCCTTCCCTGCCACAAGCCCCACCTACCTACAGCTGCACTGCGGGGTCCTGATCAGGGTCCCGCTGGGGGGAGTCCTAGGGGTCCCTGGGTTCAACAGGGGTGCAATGGGCTTCCGCCTATGCATCTCACACTGAAGTCGGGGACAAACTGAGGCTTTGGTGTCAGCAGGCCCTTTTTAAAACTGCACGCTTGAGCAGAAGGGGTTGTCGACAGCGCCGTGCCACTCTAGGGGCTAGGGTGTCCCTGCCCCATGGAAGAAGGGGATAAGTGAGTGCCCCCCCCTTCCCCTGACTCATACACTGGGCAGGACCGGTTGCATGGCTCCCTGGGGGCTGGGCCAAGCAGGAGCCAGGGAGGGCACGTCTTTCCTCGAATCCCACTCAGCTGCCCTTCAGCTGACTGGGTTGGGGTCCCTTCCTCCCTGTCGCAGGCCCCACCTACCCCTGGCTGCACTGGGGGTCCTGATTGGGGTGATGCTGGGAGGTTCTGGGGGTCCCTGAGCTCAACAGGAGCCTGTGCATCTCATGCCAGAGCCGGGGACAAACTTTTCAAACTGATTTGAAATATTATGAACAACTGTTGAAAAATCTGTATAAAAATAATATCAGAGACAAATGTGGGTGGGGGAAAAGTACATACTACTGGCTTTAGAGACAATTCAACAGTCTTGCCTAGCCTTTATTCCCTTCTCCACATGATCTTCTCCCCAAGATCAACCTGCAATACAGATTAAAGGAGCCAAACCCAGTTGTGATCCTCTGGTTGAGAGAACAGAATATTTTTTTTCCTAATTAGACCCAGGAAATGGAAAAGGAAGAGGCAAAAAGACTTGGAAAAGGAAGAGGCAAAAAAATCAGTATCTAGCTCTGATGTTGAGTAGGAAAGCCAGAGGAATTATAGAAAAGTTGGACTGGAAGGGACCTTTGAAGGTCACCTGGTCCTACTACCTTTCCTGGACAGGAACATCCCTTTTCAAACCATCCCAAAATAAATGCTTGTCCAAACTGTACTTAAAGACCTTCAGTCATGGCAATTACAGAAATTCTCAGTAAACTATGCCATCAGCTTGGTCCTAGGTATGACCGTAAACTGTATCTGACTGGAGGGTCCAGTGGCAACATGGTGGGTCTACTCATGGCAGGGTAGCTCCTATAAAATACCACCATGCTGCAACCTCCAAAGTAAGGCAAGTATAGGGTACCTCAAAACCCTAACCATCACTGCCTTTTAAGTATTCCTTGGTTGGAGAAAGGCTAAGGGACATCACCCTGACGAAAATGTGTCCTCACTGAGGCATTAGGCAGTCAGCAACAGTTTTTATATGTTGCTCTCTGGCAGAAGCTACAACCATCAAGGCACTGAACGTCTGGATTTGGTCTGATTTTTCGATTCTGTCTCAGTGAGCTAAAGCAGGCGGATGGTTGGTCTTGCATAACCTCCACTCCTCCATACTCTTGCCTACACATACACAAAGGTCTTTGTGATTAGACCTCTTACATGTACACTGTGATCCAGAGGATCGATGACTGCCTAGTATGTTAGTAGCTAACCACCTTCATAGTTAGAGAGATCTTCCTAATATCTAACCTAAATCTTCCTTGTTGCAACCATTACTTCTTGCCCTATTCCCTGTGGACTCAGTGAAAGGTTGATTACCCTCCTCTTTAACAACAACCCGCTTTGTATTTGGGAGCTGTTATCAAGCATCTCCAACCCTTTATCTCCCATTCTTTTCTTCAGACTAAATAATCCCAGATTTTTCAAACTTTTCTTGTATGTTATGTTTCCCAGATGTCTTATCAATTTTTGTTGCTCTTCTCTGGCCTCTTTCAAAATTCTAACTTCCTTATAGAATACTTTTTTGTTGCCTTTTAAGGCCCTTGTTAGCTATATCAATTTGTGCCTTAGCCTTCCAGATTTTATCCCTACATGAGAAGTTGTCTATTATTTTCATCCTTTGCAAATGAATAACAGACAACTTGTAGTCCTTTTTAATTTTTAAGTCATTAAAGAGTTTACTTTTAGCTAACCTGGTCTATCGTTGTTTCCAATCCTTTCCTTTGCGTAACGATAACAAACTCTTGCTCTCTTACTACTGGCTCTTTAAGATACCGCTAACTCACCTGAACTAATTTGTCCTCAGATTTGCCTCCTATGAGATCCTGCCCAGCAATTCCCCAAGTTTAGTAAAGTCTTCTTTTCTGAAGCCAATGAATTTATTCTGCTGCTTTCCTTTCTTCCTTTCCTTAAGACCACAAACTCAATCATTTCATCTTCACTGTGACCTAAGTTACTGTCCACCTTCACATTCTCAACCAATTCCTCCATATTAATAAGTAGCAAGTTACAAAGAGCTCCTCTTGAAGGTAGTTTTGCTACCATCTGCATCAAAAGGATTTGTGTTTACAACACAATCCAAAAATGTGCTAGACTATCCGTACATTGCTGCATTACCCTCATATCATATCATGATATCATGATACCAAACATCATGGAAATTATAGCCCTCACAAGCACCAGGCCCTGTAATTTAGATATTTCAGTGAGTGTGTTTTTTTTAAAGTCTCGTTCACCTTTCACCTCCCACTACTGGTTTGGTTTGGTGGTATATGGCAGACACGTACCAGGAAACTGCCTTTCATCTTTCCTCCTTTTACCTTCACAGAGATTTTCAAGAAGTCAACCTCCCACTTTGTTCTGTACTTCAGAATAGGCATGTGTGTGTTTCCCCCTATCTGTTCTTCCTAAACAAGTTATACCCACCCATGACAGTATTCCAGTAGACCTGTCCCATCAAGTTTCAATTATTCCAATTAGACTGTAATGTTATATATGAACTAGGTTCCCCTTCCCTTTGGCTGATTCCCCATATTTCTTGTACCAACATAAACAGCTTGGACTATGGACAGATGTTACATGTGCACCTATATAGCCTTTCTCAATGCTTTATTACCTTAATTGTTTTATTTTTTACCTTAAAAGGGTTTTTTTTTCACCCTAATATCTAGTTCAGGGGAAGGTAAAATATGGCCTGGGGACCAGATCCAGCCCATGGAGGGATTTTGTCCTGCCTGTGGCAGGTCCCTCGGTACCACCCGGCCCAAGCATGATGGATAGCTCAAACAATAGCGCATGCAACTGGTCCTGCCATCCCCAGGCGCACAGCTGGGCTGAGGCAGCATAGCAGCAGGTCTCCATTTCCCAGCATCCCTGGAGGCAACTCCTTCTGGCTGCCACTGCTGGACCTAGCCCTGCTGCCCAGGTGTCCTCGCCCATTCACTCTGTACCCACTGCCAGGGACGGGACCCACACAGGCAGAGTGCAAGGCCGGAAGGCTGGGATGGAGCTGGGAGCTGGCAGGGGGTGGCATCCAGAAGTGGGATGGGCAGGAAGGACTGGGGAAACCCTGGGATCTTGGGGTGATGACAGCATAGGCCCAGGGTAGAGCCACAATCTGCTGCCTGCACACCCCTGCAATGGACATGAGTTCTGCAGGCAAGGACATGCAGGGAGCAGATTGGAGCTCTGCCCCAGCTCCAACCTTGCACTGTCACCACCCAACAATCGCACCCCTGACCCTGGACACAGTTCCCCACCCACCCTTACATCCTGCCCATGCAGCTCCCAGCTGGTTTTCATGGAGACTCCAGGATCATGGGTCCCTGACAGCACAGGGTTGGGGCAGAGCCCGATGTGATCCACCCACGTTCCTGCCCCAACCCCATGGTGACTGCCTGGGAGCTGTGCGGACAGCTGCATCCAGGGCCAGGGCCAGGATCCTGGGGTGGTGGCAGGTCACATTTCTACAAATGGGAAATAATCTATGCCATTACTTTTTGCTTCTCAGTTTTCAAACCATCTCTCTCCACATCTCCAGATACCAATTCTCCTTCCAGATGCCTCAATTGATCCTGGAGACTTTCAACTTGTTTTTCTGCTTTCCTGGCCCCTTGCAGAGCATCCTGGTATGACCTGGTTTGAATCTCCAACTGTTCAGTCAGCTTAGCTATTTGGGCTTCAAACTGGGACATCATCTAGAAGCAAGCGCACAAACAAGACAGACTAAGTTAACTGATACATAAAGGTCCAAGTCATAAAAATGCTCATCCCCTAAACTATTAAAAGCAGTAGAAAATAAATTCATTTTTTCCCAAATAAAAGTTGTTTTAAAGTAAGGGGGGGAACCTTTGGTGTAACTATAAGAAAAAATTATAGAAGCAGCTAAAAAAGTTGCTTCCGTGAGTCACTGAATCAAAAATAGACAGTAACACTGAGATTATATCTATATGCCCATGAACTGAAAGTAGATAGCTACTTTTTAAATATAAAAACTGCATAAACATTCCAAAGATGTTAACTAGCTTGAATTAATTGGCAAACAGTTACTATATTTACTCAAATCCAAGATGAGGTCCCGTGTCACCCCTTCCCCCACAACTTGGATCAAGTACCAGCCTAGGGCAGGTGGCAGCTCAGCTCCAGCTTTGGCCTAGCCTTGGACCTGAATTCAGAGCTGAACCACCATTTGCCCCAGGCCAGGATGGCTCATTTGAGGGGGGAGGGGACTTGCAGCTGAGGGAGTACAGGGGAGACTGCAGGGTGTATAGGGAGAACCTGCAGTCTGCCCCTGCCCTCCCCTTCCCCCCCCGCACAACACTCCACCTCTGCTCCCATGCCCCTCTTACCTCCTGCTGTGGTTCCTGTCCTGATCTGGCCCAGCCGGGAACAGCCACTGTTTCTTCCTGGCTGGGCTAGGCTAAGGCTGCTGCTGTTGCTGACTGCCCCAGAGAAGCAGAAGTACAGCAGAAGGTGGGATGGGGGCAAGGTATAGGGAGTAGCATTTTAAATTTGAAGCTGTCTTAGATTTGGATAAATACTATAATTTGAGTAAAGGTAGGCTCACCAGGTGCCTACAGAGAGGTTGGGAGGCTGTTCTGACATGCTGTAATTATAGTGCGTAGGAACAGACTCGACTAATCAAGTCTGCTGGAGCATGTAATTAGCACACTCCAGCATCCTCTGCACCTCATGTATTCAGTATTTCCATGCTCCAAAATGGTGGCAAGGTGCTTTAAACCTTATTTGGTGAGCTTTAGTTTAAGTGCCCCTGCTGCCATTTTGAAGCGCAGGGACACTAATACACAAGACACTGCAGGCATTTTAATCAGAGCCACTCTAATTAGAGCTCCCCTCCCCACCATCCCCAGTGCACATGTAAAAATGCCCACAAACTCTAGTCTACACCTATTCTGAAAAAATGTTTTATTAAAGGGAGTTTAAAAATTTAATAGCATCCAGCATAGAATGTGTTACTGCTGGTCTTGGTCAACACTACAACGCATATCAAAAGAAATTCTTGAAACATGTCATGGTGTCCACGTTGGGTGCTAATTGTTTTTGAACAAATCACTTCATTAATTAGGTTTGCTAAATAAATTTCCCCTAGTATAGCTAAAGCCAAAACCAGAGGAGACAAAATTGTATGATATGACACTACACTAACAATGTGAAAGCTATACATACAAGATTTATTTCAACCAATTAGCATAATTCAAAATTAATCACTCATAACCTGGTGCTCAACAGCAGCAAATTGCTAATTAAAGAACTGCCAAATATTTAATTATTTGGCCATAGTCAAGAAATTGCTTGCTTTTTTTCCTACTTTTACAGCCATATAGGTAGTTGGTCAAATATTTTATTATCTGCTCAGTTGCAATTTCACACCCTGTTATTTATCCAAATACTTCCTTTATTTCTCCCATCTGCTGGCCTTGTGTTCACAAAGTGGCCTGCGCAGGCACAGAAAACTATGATTAATTCTAATGACAGTTATCGCTGCATCAAAGTTCACCTTAAGATCAGCATTCAACTCCAACAGCATAATTTACACAGGTTGAAAAGGTTTTATGGAAATATAATTGATTGCAAACAGAGAAAAAGCAGCAAACAAAACAGAACTGAGATAAAACCACTACCCACCCACACGTTATTCAGCATCTTATCTCATTATTCAGCATCGTATCTCTTGAAGGAATAGATCTAGTCCTTTATGTCTGGCCCAGGAAAGATGTGCTGGTGGAACCCTCCACCAGCTGACCCCTTTGTGGCTCACTATGCATAATCAGATCAGTCCATCCTCACCCTATTTCCCCTTCTTCTCTGTATACAAATGGACAGCTCCTTAGGCACAAAGGAAGGTTTTGTATTATATAAACACACAACCACAGAAACATTGTTCCTGAAACAGTAAAACTACACTGAGTTTGCAGAACACAGGTCAGCCATGGCAATGATAGAAAAAGTGTGAATTCACCCTTGGGTAGTGAAATCTATATCTAATAATGCTAACTTTGAAATCTTTGGAAACTGGGTTATTTACTTCAGTGGGGAACAATTAAGGCTTGAATCAAAACCTATTAGTGTCAACAGTAATTTCCAGACTTTAATGAGCTTTGCATCAGGTACAAGTGCATATCTATGCAGCCATCATGAAAGTGGCTACATTGTAACGTAGAGATATAGGTGAAAAATTGAAATGAGCTAACTTGGGTAACATTAGCAATCTAACAACAGCTGCAGAGATCAGCATTGGATAATTTATGTTGAAAAGCTTACTGACTCACAGCTGAAGGTCATTTTCTTCAGGCTAGTACAAACTTTTGGGGAAGGGTAGGATCTCCTCTGTGATATATATCACTGAAGACTCAGTCATTCCACTGGATACCACTTTATGCATTGTACATTGTACAAAAGGGATTAGTTCACACTGATATAGTGGGATTCTACTTAAGCAAAAAATATCAGCACAGATGTAGAATTTGCAAGAACAAGGGCTTTATTAAGTAGTTTGCTTTATGATTTGAGTAGAGAAGAGCAACTCACTACATAAAAGAAAAAAGGAGCCATACACCAGCGCTCCAGGTTAAAAACCATTTTTGATGGAGGAAGCTTTACCACAGAAATAGCTCTAAAAATGCACAACAGCTTTTGTACGTTGGGAAATGATGCAGTTAGAACATGCTCAAATCCATTCCGACATAGTTACTGCAAGGTTTGATCTTAATAAAGAACCTCTCCTGAGAGCCAAAGTCATCAAGAGCAGGTTTCACTTCGGGACAGGGCACACAGATTATTTCCTTTTTCTCTAAACCTAAGGCTCATGGGGACATGGGGCTGAAACACCAGGCTTTCCTCACAAACATGATTTTTTTTTATTCTTTGGTATTTACCCAAGTTCATCTGTAAAGCCAAGGGAGCTAATCATTCCACCCCAACATTTTTTAAAATGTGATTCAAATGATTAAACTAACCACCTAATGGCCACAGAAGATAAAGAGAGGAGAAAGCAAGGTTTTACTCTCTCTTCCCATTTTACTACGTTAAAGTTGTAACGTAAACACTGTGGAGGTAAAAAGTGCATCTCCACAATTTAACATTTGGATGGATTTTACATTTATCCTTTAGGCTACATTTCCTGGGTTTATAACTCTTGGCTTGAAAAAAATTACATCATTCCTGAAAATATTCTTTGCTTAAGAATGAACATAAGAACATAAGTAGCGTGATACTGGCTCATACCAAAGGTCCACCAGGCTAGTATCCTCTGACTGTGGTACATACCAGATGCTTTAGAGCAGTGATTCTCAATGTTTTCAGATTCAAGATACCCCTCAGAAAATGTCAGGTCTTAGTTTTCACTCCTTGTTTGATTATGGAAAAATAATAAAGTAATTGTTCTGCTGTAAAAACGGTGAAAGACACCAACAGGAGCTAATAGACACCAACAGGCCCAAATGTTTTTAACACTATGTATTCCTATTTGAAATTTACCTTGTGAATCATGTTTCCCTATCTCACAATGATAACATGGTAGGGCATCCCGTAATACCCTTGAAAGGATCTCAAGGCCCCCCAGGGTGCTGTAGGACCCTGGCTGAGAATCACTACTTTAAAGGGAGAATACTTATCTACTTAAGTATTTACTCAGATCAAAGATAAGATTGTTTTCCCCCATTCAGCATGGAGAATAAAGCTCCTTGTCTTGGATTCAAGTATAAACTTGTACTCTGGTATCTTAGGGCCAGAGTCAGAGCTGCAGCAGCCTCTGTTCCTTCTCTCACTCTCCTGCTTATCATCAGGGCAGCTCCAGTTCATTCCTTTCAGGCACGGAGCACATGGAAACTCTGTAGCCTGCTCAGCCATGGTTGCTGCATGGCTGGGCAGAGGTGCAGCTTGCATGAGCTCTGTGCCTAGAAGGGAATGAGTCTGAGCTATGCCAGATAGAAAACGAAAGGGGAGGAACAGAGACTGCAGGAAGGGGAGCACCTTCAGGGAGCAGGGGTGCAGGCACCACCAGGGAGGGAGACAGGTTGCAGGGGGGACAAGTCGGAGCACCACCTGTCCCACTGTTGCTCTTCCTGCTTTCCCCACTGCAGTGGTGGGGGAACAAATTTAAGACAACCCTTCAATAATTAGATTGTATACATGGGGAATTATAATACATTTATAAATATTCCATATATAGAATCTAATTATTGCTGGCAGGGTGCTGTGCGTGCTGACTGAGGCTGGGGCCACAGTGTGCTGTCATGGTGGAAGTGGGTGGGGCTGAGCCCCATGCCAAGTGCAACAGGAGCAGCTGCAGGCCAGGCTGAATACAATTAATTGGTGGGCACCTGACTGCAGGCTGTATGAAATCACCTGGTGGGCTGGATGCAGCTCACAACCTCTGCTCTACAACCTCCTGTGTCAATGAGTTTCATAAGTTAACTATGCATTGTGTAAAAAAAAAAAAAAAAAAAAAGAATACTTTCTCTTTTTTGTTTTAAACCTGTCTCGTGTTAATTTCAATAGTTCTGCCTATTTACTGTATTCTGGAACTTGGGACTTGACACCTTATCCTGCCCTCCATGATTTTATAAACCTATATCACATCCCTCCACCCAGGGCCATTTCTTGGGGGATGCAAATTGGGGCGATTGCCCTGGACCACGCACTTTGGGGGGCCCTGTGGAGTCGGGCAGGAGCCAGGCAGAACAGCCATGACCCTGCCCCTCGCAGTGTTACAGGGGCCACACACAGGCTAATTTGCCCCAGGCCCTGCACCCCACTACGGTTGTCTCTGCCCCCACCCATAGCCTGATAATTTTGGTCACCCTCCTCTGTATCTTCTCCAATTCCATTACATACTTTATGAAACATAGAGACCAAAATTAAATGTAATATTTAAGATGTGGGCATGTCCATGGTCAGCAACCTACAGTCCATGGACTAGATCCAGCCTGCAAAGCCACTGTGGCATAGGGCTTCACTGGCATTTAGCACCAGGGGCTTTGGCTGTGGGTCCTCTGCCCATGCTGCCACATGGAGAAGCACTGTCTATGGGCACTTTCCCTATGCCGCTGTGGACAGGCCACAGTGTCTACTCACCTCTGTCCTGAGACTAAGAAGTGATCAGCTATGGATACTCAGAGGAGACTCCCCGTATCCTCTATGGTAAAGATGGTTGCAGTGAATTCATTTAGCTTCTTGGCTATAGCTTATCATCCCTCATTGCCCCTTTTATACCTTGGTCATTTAATGGTCCCACAAATTCTCTAACTGGCTTCCTGCTTCTGATGTATTAAAAAAAATCTAGTGATCTTTAGCATCATTCACAAGATGATCCTCAAATTCTTTTTTGGCCTGTCTTATTACCTATGTACATATGACCTGTCAGAATGTGTGTGATTTCCTGTTTTCTTCACTTAGGCATGCTCCAGATTGTGACTGATGCCTGTTTGCTTTTGATAGCCTCCTTAACTCTGTCATTAAACCATGCAGGGTTTCTACTGGATTGCTCAATATCTTTTTAATTTATAGCATACACTTTTCCTTAGCCTCTAATATGATGTTTTTAAACAACTTCCAGACTGCCTGAAGATTTTTATACAATTTTTATATTGTTGGCTGCTTTTCAATTTTTTTTTTAATCTAAATTGCTCATTCTTATATAATTTTCCTTTCTAACATTAAATATTAGCATAGTAGAATTTTTGGCTCACACCCTCAGCAAAAGCACTGAATCTCATTACATTATGATCATTATTACAGAGCAGTTCACCTACAGATACCTTTTGAACTTGGTCCTGTGTGTTAATCAGGGTTAGAAGTGCCTCTCCTACTGTGGGTTCCAAGATTAATTGTTCTAGAAAGCAGTCATTTATTATATCCAGAAATATTAAGTCTATATCTCAGCCTGATGAGGTATTTACCCAGTCTGTGTGAGGCACAGAAAGACATACTTGAAATACCATGGTTCTTACCTTGTCAACATATTAAATCAATTTGTATGCTTAGTGCCTGTAAGAAAAAATAATGGCCTAAACTGGAGAATTCACTCCCCTTTGCCATAGCTACTAAACCATAGCAACTGTAAAAAACAACAATAGTGACACTTTATACTAAAAACTATTCTTCTTTCAGAACTCTCCAATAATTTTGGCCTGTAGTTTTAGGTACTCTCTCTTGATGGCTTGTCTCTTTTTCAATATGGAGACCTATGTCTTTCCAACAGGAACCTCAACACCTCTATGTGCATTTACTGTGTGACACTCCAAATACCAAAAAGGACCATCTTCCTTGCACAATTATTTAAACAAAGATGACAGCCCTCCCCTTATTATTTGCCTTGTATTTGGATTGCCACATACTTAAATATCTACCATTTTAAAGCTTTTCTAAGTAGCTTCCAGTGACCAATTTAAGTTATTTTAAATAATGTTAATTAAACTGTTACATGACAACAAGAATGGATATCACAAAATAACAGATGCATGGAAATAAATTATGGGAAAAAGGTTCTATAGAAAAATTGAGCAAAAAACTGCCAAGTACTGAAACACTGTAGGGATTGGACTAAGTGAACCTTGAGGTCAATTCCAACCCAGTGATTCTATGATTATCCACAGCATACCAGGAAGTACCTTTGCTCTCTCCCTCAGCTTAATGCTGTCTTTTTGAATGGCCTGGAAGAGAATTCACTAAAATGGTAAGCAAGGTGCACTGGAGCCATCCCTGGGCATATGGCCTTTTGCTGGGCTAATTTTTCATATCATTTCTTCATCTCTCCAGCAAAAGAATTAACAATTATAGCAAATCCATATATTTTACAATAAAATTAAATAAAACTCTTTTTGAAAATAAATTTACACTGAACAAGGTCTCTTTGTTTCCCAAAAAAGCAGAAGAAGAAAGAACAGGAGGCAGTATGACTCTCTAAGCCAAGTGAGAATTTCTGGGTTCTGGTCTTCATGTCCCTTCAGAGTAGAAAGTCATTGGTTAAAAATCACTGGAAATAACCCGGGCAGCAGTGATCAGAGGAATGCCCAGAGGAATACCCTCATCCTTATGCTACAGTCATACTGTTTTTTCTCTTTTGGACTATGATTTGAATTTTTGGCTGCAGAGTTCCCATAGGAGGGATGGAGAGTGCTTTTCCCAGCCAAGAATATAGCATAGTGATTAGGGCACCTTCCTGGGAGGTGGGAGATGTGGATTTGAATCTCCTCAGGCCAAGAAGGCCTAGAATACAGGTCTCCCATTTCCTGAGCAAATGCTGTAACCACTAGCGTATTATGCAAAAGATGTATGGCACCCCACCATGAGTCAGGAGGAGCTTGGGGTATATTCAATATCAGTAGAGTCCATCAGGCATTTGGCATGCCCTGCCAACATCTAAAAGAGCAGGTGGACTTCTTCAGAGTTGAGGTGCCTCCTAGCACCAAACTAGTTTAATTGGAAGAGAGCTTAGGCAGGAATCAGGCACCTTGACACATGATCTTTATTACTCTGAGCTTAAAAGACAAAAGATTTTTTGAAGCCTGTTACTTTCCAGACATATATACATGAATTTCGGAAGCCATACAGGCGACCCTCACCATTTGCAGGGGATACATTCTCGAATAAAGTGTATATAAAATGTTGGTTTGTCATTTGCAAATATTTGAAACCATGACTGCTGAACCCGCAAATAGCAAGGGTGTCCTGTATTTTCATTGTGGTCCTGAGCTTGGTAACAAATTCTAGGAATATTTTTTCTGGTCCAGCAGCCTTGCCAATTTTGATTAATATAATATCTATGTTGAATTTGTCAGAGATGGGGGCTGTTAAATTAAGGTTGATGTTCAATGATTTAGCCAGAGGGGTTCATGTGTGGTCTCGGTCACACGTGAGCCCTTGCAGAGCAGAGCAGAGAGCAGAAGGAGCAGCAGCTGAGGACAGACAGCGGCAGCGAA
>JAGPOW010003648.1:12647252-12674790 GCA_030014935.1 Caiman crocodilus | reverse complement strand
GTCCTGTGACCCCAGCACTTGTTTCCTGCCATTGGCAGGGGGTCAGACTAGATGGCCTGCTCTAGGCCCCTTTTGACCCTAGTTACTATGAAACTATAAGTTGTTCACGAGCATGATGTCTTATCACTTCTGTGTGTTGCTTGCTTGGGTTACTGTATTTGCAGCTGTTACACAGTATTTTCATTAACACAGTTTAATTTTTCATAATCTTGATTTTGCAGTCTTGTGATAGCTGTGCAGTATTTATAGTTGAACCATAACAACATTTGTGCATTTTTATAAATCAGTTACATTCCTCCTGTGAGCTAGCCAGTGCAGTACCAATACTGCACCAGAAGATGGTAGATGGACAGTGTAGGACATTGGGAGCCAACCTTTCCAGCAGGTGTCCCACAGATCAGACCTGTACCTTCCCCAAGTGCCAGTCTGGTCCCCTGCCTGATCTGCTAATCTGCTTTCTGCCCTATGCTCCCTGTCCAATCTACCTCTGTGTTTCTGGCTTCTTACTCTGGGCTTTCTACCTGATCTGCTGTTCTACTTTCTGCTCCTTGCCCTACCTGCCACAGTGCCACCTGTCCCCTCCTCAGTTTGCAACATGCCACACACGCAAAGTCTGTCCATGCCACAGGTTGGCCATCCCTGGCATAAGAGATGTCATATCTATCTACTAGTGCACCAGCTGCAGAGCAGCCAGGATTTAAGAATTTCTCTTCTGCTGTCACAACTGCTACCCAGCTAATCAGACTTCAGGATGGGAGCAGGATCTGTCCTTTTGCAAGTTACCGATATCCTCAGAGAATGCTTGAATACTAAAAAAAGTTGGAGGACTTGAAATAATTTATAATTTCTGACAAAGGATAATATTTAAAAACTTGCAATCAGCTTTTACTGAAATACTGTATACATACATTACCAGCAACCTCTGCTGGCCATCTGATGAAGGTAAAAGGCAGAGATCAGAGGACAGAAGTGCATTTAGATGTTTGGGCTAATCCAAAAACCTACCTCCATCCTACAAGCAGTGAATTTATGGGGAATCTTAATTTCTAATATAAACCTAAAACATTGCAAAGAGAGAATGAAAACCCTTAACATTTGAGTAATAACAGAGCCCAGCCTTGATATTTGTATCAAAACAATGAAAGGAATGTACATCACGCTGGATTCCATCAATACGGATTTTTTTTAATGTTAGACCCTAACATAAAATAATAGATGGAAAAGCATTTTAGTTCATTTCATTTTTTAAAATGGTTGCTTGCAAACATTGCTATTAAGTTTAGTGATATTTCAGATAACAACTTAGACTTGTTTTACTAATTTATAGGAACTATGAGTAACTGTTTGGCAAAGGCCATATGAACTTGGTAATAGTGGGTAGCGTGCCCAACGCCTGCTCCTTCTTAAGGATAAGAAAAACGAAAGCAACGTTTCTCTACAGTGATAAAGATAAAACACTAAAATATTCCTGAAGACAAGAAATAAGACAAAACAACATGAGTAACATGAAGTTTTATCATACCTAACAGTGGTATCAAACACTATATTCCTTGTAGTTTGTCTCACAAAAAAGATCTAAAACAAGCAAGCAAACAAAAATAAAAATGCATTGCATTGTTGTCCAAGCAAGCATGGTGTATTAACCACCTTACAGACAAAGGCACCAAAAAATGACATTGCCCTGTGTCAGCGAAATGCACTTAGAAAATACTGAGTAACAGCTGCAAATACTGTAACCCAAGCAAGCAACACACAGAAGTGATAAGACACCAGGCTCATGAACAACTTAAATCACTGAACATCAACCTTAATTTAACAGCCCCCATCTCTGACAAATTCAACACAGCAATCGAGACTGGCAAGGCTGCTGGACTAGATAAAATATTACCAGAACTTGTTACCAAGCTCAGAACCACAGTGAAAATACAGGACACCCTCGCTATTCGCGGGGTCAGCATTCATGGTTTCAAATATTCACGAATGCCAAACCCACATTTTAAATACACTTTATACACTTACAGCAACTCCTCAGGAGCTCCACGCTTGCTGCCGCTGGGTTCTCGCTGCCAGGCTCCCCCCCGCCAAGCCACCGGGAGCACTGTGTTCATGAATGCAGACTGCATTCATGAACGCAGTGCCTTATTCATGGATTTCGCCATTCGTGGGGGATAGAAGAATGTATCCCCTGCGAATGACAAGAGTTGCCTGTATGGCTTCAGAAATTAATGTATAAATGTCTGGAAAGTAACTGATTTCAAAAAATCTGGAGAAAAGCTGATGTCACTACTATCCTGAAACCCAATAAACTACCAGAGGACCCAAAGAGCTACCGACCCATCACTGATCCCCAGTTCCCAAAGAACAAGCTGGCTTTCAGAAAAGCCAAGTATAGAAAAGCAGTATACCATTGGCCAAGTTACATTACTTGCATCTGAAATAGAAAATGGATTTGAAATAGGGTAAAAAATAGGTGCAGTCTTTATCAACCTTACAGCTGCCTACAATTTGGTATGGCACCAAGGCCTCAAATATAAACTGCAGTCTATGATAGATAACTGCAAGCTTTGCACTTTCATCATGAACATGATCTCCAGCAGATAATTCAAGCTCACTACCAGCCAAGGAGAAAAAAGCAGAGTATAAACTTTGAAGAATGGAGTCCTGCAAAGGTCAGTGCTAACAGCAATACTTTACAATGTATATATCTCAGACTTCCTCCATACAACATCTAATCTAGCAGCTGCCAAACTGTGGGTCACGACCCCAAATAGGGTTGCAACATCAGTGGATGGGGTTGCAGAGGAGGAGGGCTATGGGGTGGAAGGAGCCATGCTGAGGAAATGGTGCCATAAATGAGGTCATGGTGAGAAAAAGGTTGAGAAGCACTTGTCTAAGCAATACATGTACACTGATGCTGTTGCCATAGTATTTCAAGGAATAGCCAGTAGGGGTGTGCAAAGCTTCAGTCTCTGATTTGATTTGGACAAGATTTGTCCTGATTCGGTGACCAAATCATCGAATCCAAATCAAACTGGGAGACGCATTTAAAGCTCCGACTCAATTCAAAGCATCTGAATGGATTCAGAAAAGATTCAGCAATTCAGAAGGTGTTCTTGCTTGCTGGGAAACAGACACTGAGAAGAGGAAGGGAGGGGAGGAGTGGGGCAGGACTGCTCTGATATTGACATCTGTAACGGGCCAGTGACTGTGATCTTTCCCTGAGTTCCCTTCCAATCTCAGTGCTCTAGGGGAGGTACGTAGAAACAGCATATACGGCTCTGTGTGAAGCCTCTCTCTCCTTTTTGTGAGCTGCATGTCTGTGAGCAACAGCGTGTCAAAAGTCCTGGCTTCTTAGTCAGTCTCTTGCTAGTCTCTCATCTTGGAAAGGATTGAATACATCTTACTAATTACCCTTGCCTAGAATCCCTCTACTTATCCATATCCAAGGGAAAGCACAGTGTTGTTGATGTTGGTACCTATATATACATACATATATACATATATATATTACACACACACACACACACATTAAACACATACAAGATATATTACATGCACACACACTTTCCATATATTACACACAGCAAACATTATGAAGCGTGCTGGAAAGGCAGGTGCCAGGTTTTCTGGCAGGGGTAGGGAGAGGGGATAGAGGGGGTAGGGGAGCAAGATCCCCTGCATCCAAACTTAGATGCACCCTCTTCCCTAGCAGCCATGAGGCTTCTGCTGCAAGTGGGAGCAAGAAGGTCCCTGCACCTGCACCACCTCCACTAACACCAGAAATAGCCACCAGCACCAGCATGACAGTCTCCCTAACCTCAATTTCAGCTCCCAGCATGAGCCTCCCAGTGCCAGAGGAGGAACTGGATCTGGAACCAGGGGAGCTCAGTGCCATAGCCAGGAAAATTCTGGGGAAGAAGGGGGAATTTGAGTTTGTGCTACATACTCCTCAAAGTTCCCCTATAGGCAGGTCTCTTCCAGAAGGCACTTTGGAGGAGGTTGTGGGGGCAGATGGCTCAGCTTCCCCTGTTGTTGTGCCTCTGCCTGCTGAGGAGGGGAATAAGGCAGGATCCCCACCCTCAACCCAGAAGCAGGGGGGTAGTGTAGTATGGGATCGTTTTCAGTTAGCAGATGATCCCAGGTATGCTATCTGCCAGCTCTGCCAAAGGCAGATCAGCCGGGGCATGGATGTGAAACACTTCACCACCATGGTGAAGGCAGCACCCCCTTGCTCTTGTTCTTCCTCAGCTTTTCACCAGTGGGAGCATGCCCCAAAAGAAGTCCCCCTCTTGCTTCAAAGCCTCCATCCCCATGAAACAGAGGCAGGCCACCCTGGAGTGGTGAGGGAAAGCTGCAGACAAAATGGGGCACATTGCAAGAGCAAGCAAGGTCTCCCAGAGGATTGGGGAGATGCTTGTTCTGGATAGCCATCCTTTCTTCTTTGTTGAGCATCCAGGGTTCAGGTAGCTCATGTCAATCATTGCCCCACCCTACCAAGTGCCCACACGCACAGCCTTTAGCAGGATGGTGGTGCCCTCCCTGTATGAGGCATGCAGGGAGTATTCGAGGGAAGAGATGTGCAAGGCAGGTCCACAGGTATCCTTGCACTTTGTCTCGGACATCTGGAGGAGCTGGGGTGGAGATCATGCCCGCCTCTCCCTCACAGGGCAATGGTGTGATCAGTCAGGCCATTAGCAGACTCTCTTTCAAGCAGAGGTGACGGATGGGTCTCATGCAGCAAGGGAGATCATGATGGCCATGAGTCACCTGGTGTTGAGGTGGCTCATTGGGCAAGGCAAGCTCACCCATGGGTTCATGGTCACAGACAATGGGGCCAACATGGTCAAAGTGGTCCATGATGCCAACTTTGTTGGCATGTCCTGTGTTGCACACAAGTTCCACCTCATATTCAGGGATGCCTTGGATAGGGACAGGGCTGCTGCTGGTGGTGCCTTCACTACCACTACCAGCCAGCTCATTTCAAATGCAAGAAGGTGGCAGGCTACTTCTGCCAAAGAATCAAGGGGTGTAAGATGCTGCGGGGATCAAACAGACAGAGCTGAGCATCCTGCAGCACAAAATCATGCAGGATGTGAAGACTCAATGGAGCTCCACATACCTGATGCTGGAAAAGCTAGTCGAGCAACAGAAGGCCATCCATGAGATGGCCTTGGTCGGGAAGACTGGGATCAGTGGCCCCCTTAACAAAACTGAATGGAATACCATCGCCCAGATCTTGGTGGTCCTCAAGCCATTCCTCAAGGACACTGAGAGCCTCAGCACTGACAATGCCCTCCTTAGCCAGGTGATCCCCATAGTGCAGAAGCTTGAGAGCCAAGTGGAAAAGTTCTGGAAGATCAGTTTTCCTGGCTGGGCAAGCCGCTGTCACCAGGGGTGCAGGCACCGGTGAAGCAGCTGAAGAAGAGCTTCAAAAAACAGATCTATTGTGGTTCAGTACAGTCCAAGTGCTGGCAGGCATGTGCGATGCAAGAGTGGAGGGGAGTATCTGCAGCAGCAAAACCCTTGATTACTGGATGGAGGCATTAGTGAACAGAGTCAGGGAGGCAGAAGATGGGAAGATGTGGAAGAGTGGGATCCACTGTCCCATGCCAGCACTTCATCCATAAGCCAGGAACTTCCACCACAGGCACTGCCATTGTGCACCAAGGGCACGGCTTCAATGGTGGAGTCCAGAGGCACCAGACCCCATCATCCGGTACGTAGTACAGAGGCCTCGGTGGCTACCTATCTCACCGAAGATGTGGAAAGGCTGCACTATGACCCCTTAGCCACAGTTCCCCGGGATCCCCTGTCCTGTCAACCAACCAGTGTTCCAAGCAAGAGGGTGTTTCAGCATTGTTGGGGATGTTATGACACCCCACTGCGCCTCCTTGGATCCTGGTTTGGTGAAGCAGCTGGTGTTCCTGAAGGTGAACCTGCCACTGCTGAGGTTCTCCAAACTCCACACGCACATGGAGTGAATGCCACCCTCCTCATTATGCACCTATTTGCTTTTTTTATATTCTTTGATAACCATTTAATGCCCCACTCACAGCGGTGGAAGCCACAGTTTAGTTTATCACCACCCAGTAAGGGAAGAAAATTTCCCTGCTGAGCTCCAATGCCAGGATGAACTTGGAGGTATGGACTGTGGCTATGGGGAAGGAGAAAGCCCCAGGTCCTGGGCATGACCTAAAACTGTACTCTGCCAGGGTTGGGAGGTCTGGTGGGACTGTCAGTGGCATGGCATCCCCAGGAAATTCCTGGTGAAAAGTGGGTGGGGGGCATCTTACAACCTCCAGCCACCACACACACTCACAGTCCTACCTAGGGAAAGCCTAGACCTACAAGATCTTTGAGGCCTGAGGCTTGCTGGTTGCAGTGGAGTTGTAAAGGAGGGAAGGAGGAGGTAGCAACCAGGTAAAAGTGGAGGCCTGTCTACAAAAGGTGTTTTGTAAATTCCCTTTGAGGATCAGGACAGAGAGATTGGAGAGAGAGTGGTTTTCTTGTGAGAAACGTGCCACCACAGGTAATTGGGTGTTCTTGTCTTTAATAAATGTTCAGTGTGCATTCATTCTAGTGCACATTTGTTGTTTGGCCCCTCCTATGTATTTTTCATCAGGGAATTTGGTGCACTGGATGAGATATATAATGTTTTTGGAGATGCAGCTGTAAGAACCAGGAATGGTGATGGTTCTATCAATTGTGGGTGTACCAATTGTGGGGGTACTGGAGAGATGTTGGCAGGTTTTGCATTTCTTGTCATGGCATAGTCTGGATCCATTCAATGCGTCTTGAGCTGCAGGAAGTTTGTTTCTGGTGATGAGGTTAGCGAGGTTCAGTGCTTGTTTGAATTTATAAAACACCTTTTGTAGACAAGCCTACAAACAGCACTTCATAAATCTATTAGATATAAAAACTCATGGACTCAATATAGACATTGGATTTATGACACATTATAATTTGCCTGACATCTGACTCCCCAGGTAACTCTCCACTTTTACTTGCTACATCCTCCTTCCCCTTTCTTCACCACTCCCAGCCTGTTGCTCACCCCCTGACACCTCAATTTACATTTTCACTGACTGGCTTTCTTGCCTCTGGCTTCTTTACTATTCATTCCATCCAGGAAGAGTGCACACTAACTGCAGATACTTCCTCAGCCTCACAAAGGGTTTTTACAACGAAAGTTTGCCAAGATATGTTTCTCCAACTATTCAGTTTGTCTAATAAAAGATATCAAATCTACTCAAAGAGCTTTGCCTTCCTAGTCCTTAAATCAACACACCTACAACCAGAAAGCCAGTTAACACACGTGACACAAGTTTTGCTTTCAAAGGTTTGAGGTGCAGTTTCACAGAAACTCCTGCACCTATCTCCTTGAAACTTGGCAGACTTCATGCCCTCAGAAGGGGCTACCATCCTTGTAGTTTTCATCCAATTCTGCAAAAAATGACAAACTTATGGGTATTTTAGTGACCCCCCATTACAGTCTATGGCCAAATCACTGAATCACTCTGAATTAGCACTGAATCTTTTGAATCCAATTCAGCCAAATCGATTTGGGACAATGATCCAAATCACCAAATCAAATCACTGTCCCCTGAATTGGGAAAATCTGAATCGAATACTGGCCACTTCACACAGGCCTAGTAGATAGGACAGAACTGGAAAATAAACTGAGTATTGACATGGAACTCATCACTGACTATCTCCATACATGGCACTTAAAACTGAGCATCAATAAATCAGTATCATCACACTTCCACCTGGACAATTGCCAAGCCAAGGGCACACTGAATATCAGAGTAGATAACCACATACTTCCCTATGATCATACCCCAACTTACCTGGGAGTCACATTATACCATTCCCTCACCTATAAACATCACATGGAAAAAGTCAGTAGTAAAGTCTCTGCACAAGTAGCTGCCTAAAGATGTTTACCCAGCTGTAGCTTCCTGCGTCTTTCACCTGTGAATCGAGGTTGTGTGGATTTTTCTGGCTTTGCTGTAGTTTTAAGGAAGGAACAGGATTGTTAATGTACTGGACCTCAGTCAGGATCCCAGGGGGGTCTCTCCTGCCATGTCTTGCTGGAAAATTGTTAATGGGGAAGAAGACAGTCTATCCCGTCCCTCCTGATACCTTCCTTCAGTTGTTCCAGTTGTCCTTCCTGCTCAGGGCTCCGCCTTCCCTACACTGCGCCTAATGCCAGTCAAAGATGTTGTCGTCTGGGCCACCAGCATTGGTTTTACGCCACTTTGCATTCTTAGCCCTTTTCATTTATTATGGAGAGATCGGGATGTTATTTGACCCGATTATTCCCAGCTGCACTCTGCCTTACTTATGTGTCTTGTCGGTCCCAGTTCGTTGTGTTCCTTGGCTTCTCACCCTTGATCCGAATTTTATGCCGACCATGGGTCATTTGTTCATTAGTCCTTTCTCTATCTGGTCCTGCCAGGATCCAGTCTGTGCTGTGGATCTTTGAGATCCACAGAGTTTCCTCTGGTAAGTTATAGAGCCATCTCTGGCTCTGACGCTTCAAGCAAACCCCCTCTTGGGGCAGCTACCATGTCCCTGGGCTGGGACTGTATTCAGTATCTGGCCCCTCCATGCCGGTCAGGGACCTCACTTCCAGTACCTCCCACTGATTCCCTGCCAGTCCTTTTATTTCTGCTTCAGGGTTCCAGGCAACGAATCGCCCTGGCATACTGTTATAAAGCATGCCCATGCTGACGTGGGAGCCAATCCCATCTCCTTCCACCCCAGGAGTTTTTTTTCCCTTTTCTTCCTTTGCTGCGGTAGCTGGGAATGCCATGGTTTTACTTCCAATTTCTGGCACAGCATCCTTCTGGCTCCTCTTCTCATCTGACAGAGAATAAGTCTTTTCCACACCAGCACAACATGGGGTACCAATTTCAAAGTGCTTAGAACCACTGCACTTGCAGTGGAATATGCCCAAGCAGAATATTGTGCTCCAGTATGGTTCAGAAGTTGTCATGCTAAAAAGCTGGACACTATACTTAACAGTCCATTAAGACTCATAAAAGGCTTTACAATCTATACACATAGGTGTACTCCCTGTATGCTCCGGTATTAGACCAACTGATACAAGAAGACAGATCCTAACACCATGACTGGCAATAAATGCAATATATGACAAAAATCACCTACTCCATGAATTATTAACTGAAGACCAGAACAGATGAATGCTTAAGATGCATGAAAGCCATAAACCATTTATACATAAAGCCCACAAGCTCCTTGAAGAAATTGCGGATGCTGAACCAAATCTAGGGGCGGTAACAAAGTAGGCTGACCATTGGAAAAGGTCAACTCCTGGACTACTGCCCCCCTATTTACTTTCCCAATTAAATGATTAGTAACATTTATTGTGAAAATAAAGTAGAAGTCACATGCAATGTTTGGCTCTTACTTTCATATCCTGTATCACTGGACTCTAACCTTTACTGAAAATCCCACATACTGAAGAACAGAAGGAACCAAGTTATGCAGAAAACATTTGCAACAGGAGACTGCTTATGTAAATAATGAAAAAAACTTCTAACTTTAAAACCCATTGTCTTGCCTTTATACCAATGTCCCAGTTCTGCTTACATATGGGAGACTCAACCAATTATTAATATATCTTTCCTGTATCTTGATTTTGTAGAAGAACAGCTACAAAGAAAATGACAATTGGGTCTGCTGAAAATGAGGAAGGTTGGAGTGAAGTCAAATGTCACAGTGGTTTAATGCTACTCAGAGGAAAATCAGCTTCGCCATTACAGCCTGAGTTCCTCTTTTCCTTCCACTGTGCAGGAGGATGTAAACCCTAGGCAGGGGTCCATGGGAACTAGCTATGCTGCCATAACAGAATGGTTGAGTGACCCTTTAACCCCCATCTAACACACACAAGAATTTCAGTAATACTGAGAGGGTCAGGTTCCTGAGACTCTGGTCTACAGCTTTCCAGAGGTCCCTGACATAGATGGGCAATGTGCATAACATTCTCTAAATATTTTGCAAATCTTCTCAAAGAAGGAGTAATATAGCACATGAAAGACTTGCACCAGCCAGTGGATTTTTGGATTATGAGTTTTCTTTTTTCTTCTAGGGAAGCTTTCTTGTGGGAAAGATGAGCCTCACATAACATCCTCTTCCAGAAGAGAATAGTTCCATCATTTGATAAGAGTTAACATGACTCCTACTTTCTGTACAAACTGATTATACAAGCAAGACGGTTAAAGCAGGCACTTGCACATCACTGTTGTATTAAAACAGTGGTTTAAACTAAAAAGAACAATACAGAGGCATAGCAGGGCGGCCCCAGGTCCAGGACAGGTTAGACACACAGGGCATAGTTTCATAGTGCTTAGGATTGGGAGGGACCTAAACAGATTATCAGGTCTGACCCCTGGAACAGGGTAGGAACGAGTGGTGGGGTCATAACACCCCAGCCAAATATCTATCCAGCCTCCTCTTGAAGAACCCCAAAGTAGAAGAGAGCACCACTTCCCTTGGGAGTCCATTCCAGAGCCTGGCAGCCTAACCGTAAAGTAATGCCTCCTGATATCTAGCCTGAACCTTCTCTCTAACAACTTGTGCCCATTATTCCTAGTAACCCCTGGTGGTGCATGAAGGAACAGAACCTCATCCAATTTCTGTTGAGTTTGTAAACAGCCACCAGATCCCCCCTCAGCCTTCTCTTGTGGAGGCTGAATAGATTCAGGCCCTTTAACCTCTCTTCATAAGGCCTGCCCCACTGCCTCCTGACCATGGGAGTGGCCCTCCTCTGGACCCTCTTAATGCTAGCCACTTCCCTCTTGAAGTGCAGCACCTAGAACTGGATGCAGTACTCCAACTGCAGCCTGACCACTGCTAGAGTGCCAGCTCTAACAGTGCTGATGGCAGCAGTGCAGTCAGCCATCACTGCAGTCAGCCATCATTGCAGCTGTGGTTATTTTTGCTTCTCTCTGCTTGAAAAGAGAAACTAGATCAATCTGTTTCATTTTTTTTAATTGAAGCCAATTTTACTTGTAGATTTTCATGAGAAAACATGTTTTCATTTATTTAATTTTATAAGGTTTGTATGCCATTTAACCTTCTTATTCCTTATAATGCCAAGCTTAAATCTGTTCATTCAAAAACATCCAGATCTAAAAACTCCACAAAACCAAAGTGGGTTAAACTATATGACAGCAGAGATTCAAAACTGATGCCTACTATATCTTAGTTACAAGTTTTCTTTTAACACTTGTACTTAAAATTCTGTGACAGAATCATATGTATATAGAATCATAAATCAGAAGGATGGAATGGACAAAGCTCAAGATATTACCTGTACTAGGCAGGATCAGGTATGCCTAGACCATGGATAAGCAACCCCTGGTATGGGTGCCAGAGCATGGCATTCAAAGGCATTTTATTTGGCATTCATGAATGACAGGGAAGGGGCCATGGCTGTGCTGCTACAAGGAGCAGACCCCTTGTGGCTCCCCTGCTTTCCACCCTGCACACTAACATCTCACAAGTCAAGGTTACAGATGTTCTTGGCACTCCACCCAAACACGTTACTTACTGAGCCCTGGCCTAGACCATAACTGCTGGATGTTTGTCTAACCTAGTCTTAAAAGCCTACAATGAAGAAAGGCCCTCAGCCTACCCAGGTTATCAGTCTTCTCCTGTCTAGACTAAATAAAACCAAATTCTTCAACCTTACTTCATAGACCATGTTTTTAAACCTTTCCTTATTATTGTTGCTCTCTGCTGGATTCTCTCTAGTTGGTCTACACTTTTCTTAAAGCATAACACCAAACACAAGACAGGATTCCAGTTACGATATTCTTTAGGATCAAGTACAGTGGAATTACCTCTGTGTCTTACATAGAGCACATCTGCTAATACATTTCAGAATGAGATTTGCCCTGTGTTGCAAAAACATCCTATTTTTCCACTCATAATTCAGTTTCCTATCTCAGGCAGGGAGTTGTACATGACCTGTGGGGTCCTTTCCAGCCCTTCTTTATGACTGTATAATTCTCTATGACTGTGATCTAATATAACCCTGAGACCTTTTTCTAAAAGTACCACTGCCCAGAAAGTAATTCCCCATTTTGGATTTCTTTTTCAATTAATTCCATTTCTTTTTATGCACAGCATTTTGCACTTGCTTTATTGAATTTCATCTTGTTTTCAGACTCCCTCTCTAATTTGTCAAGATCATTTTTCATTAGTATGTTTCCAGTCAAAATATTTGCAGCTCCTTCCAAAGTGGTGTCATCCAAAGTTTTTATAGACATACACTACATTCCACATCCAATTTGTTAATGAAAATATTGAGCAAAACAAGAGCCAAGAGATCTCTTAAGAAACTTCCTCCAAATCCTCCCCAGATGGACAGTGAACCATTAATAACTATTCTGATTTTTCACTTCTGTATCTAGTCTTATGGGGATTACATATAAACTATAAATCTTGACTTGCTTATTAGAACATCATGCAGAACAGTAACAAAACCCTTCCTGAAGTCCAGGTGTAGCACACCTTTATGAACTACCCCCATTATCCTGTCAAAGGAGGAAATTAGTGTGGTTCCTCCTAATTTGCTTTTAATGAATCCATGTTGGCTGGTTTTGCTCAAAAATACATTTTCTCCTTTCTCACAAAATGAAGGAGCAGAGCTCCAAACTACCGCAATAATCAAGATGTTTCTAATGTGGTTAGAATTAGAGCATGGGTCTATTGATCAAAAGACTGAATTTTAGCTCTGCCCCTAGCACAGCCTCACCATGTGGCCACTGGCTAACTGCTTAACATTTCTGTGCCTCAGGTTCTTTTTTTTTGTAAAATGAAGTATGCTAAGATATCCAGCAGATGAGTGCTATTATCATCATCTTTAACAAAGTGAATATCCAATCAACAGAATGCAGCTTTTAATAGCAAAATGCTGTTTGGGGAAACAAACACATGACTCCCAAGCAACTGAGAAAAGGCAGTATCTGTAATGAAACATAGACTAAACCTGCTGCCTGCCCAATGGAGGATGAAAAACAATTGTAGATGATAGCCTAGCATGATCAGTTAGCAAACCAGAGCAAAGTAATAGCCAGGAACAATAAGTGGTGAAGCAATTCCCACACTTTCTGCATGTACTGTACCACCGACACAAATAGACCTAAAGTGGCTGGAGAAGCTAAAGGACAGATGCAGTGTGAGACTGTCATACAAAAGACACAAATCATTTAAAGATAGTCTTTTCCATTAATTAACACTGGGCTTAAATCTGTTCCTTCAGAAGCATCTGAATTAAACAACATCCCACTCAAATGGATTATCCAAAAGACAGCAAACAATCAACAAACATGCACATGAGATTTTCATTGGAACTAGAATACTCATTGGAGAAGCATGCCAGTGGTGATGACAATACCTCATGGTGGATTAGTATAAGAAAAACTGAAAGGACACCTCCATTAAAAGTTGCTCTCACACTTCCTTTCCAAAGGATCCTTTTCAGTTGCGTATAATTCTCTCAAAGACTTGGTTACACTAACTCTCAAAAAATCAAGGAAAAAGTTTCATCAAAATTCAGCTACTTTGTCAAGGACAAAGTAAAAAAAATTCTGCCAATAAAAATCTTTTCATAACTTAAAAAAAAGTATTGCCTTGGTGGACCATGCTGGAAACTTAAAATTTGGCAGGGATACAGACCCTAAGATGTTTTTCAGTGATTCAGTGAAAAATAGTTTTTGATTTGGCAGTTATAAAGGTTTTAAATTGTATTTCCTTCATATGTATTTCCTTCTAATTTTTTATTAAATGATAAAACCCATCTGCCAATGTTCCCTTGGCACTACACATGCACACCCTCATAAATGGAGTAGAAACTTCCATGGCAGTGATGATTTTTGTGCAACCATGTGCCTGGAAGCACAGCAGTACTTCAGTTTTAACAGACTCCCCCCTTGTAACCCAAGTGGCTAGTCAAAAGTTGGGATTTTGTAGGACATTCAATTTTATAGACAAAATTGGTGATTGACATTGACATTTTGGTGTGATTTAGTTTGTTCACAAGAATATACGAAGTCCTGCTTTCTTGAGCACAGAAGAAACTAGGGGCTGTTTCCCTCCTTGAAGCTCCAGATGTCCTCTAGTCAGCACCCCAACCCAAAAAGGCCTACTGTCTAGGCTTCTTCCAAGGTCACACATCACTGGTATACAAGCTGTGGTTGAAGACACCTTCTCTAATTCAGTGTACTGTCCTTTGCCGTCTGAACTCTCTAGCTCATCCACTTATGCCCATACTCCTTCCTAAATAACACCAGCTGAAGTCCCACAAAAACATTCACATTTTTGAGCAGGCTTCCATTTCCCTTGCTTTGTGTGAAAATATATACCTTGCTATTTCTTATAGCTACCACAAACAAAGAGCTGCATTTGGACCTATCATGCATGTCCCCACATGTAGGGGCATGCACTAGTGTGACAGAGGGCCTTCCCAAGGCCAGTCCAAATGTTGGCCCTCCCACCTGTCTAGGGCAGTCCACTCACCTGACTCACCTACCACAACTTTCTTGGAACTGACTAGTTCTTCATAGGCAGGAGGCTGCCCATTTATTGGGAGATGCCAAGAGCATAATACACAGCTCCAAACCTCTCCTCATACCGTGTCCCATGCCTCACAGATGCACAGATGGCATCCAAACAGTTGACTCACACTTAGCCCTTTCCAGGGCGAAACTCTGCCCCTATGCTGGGCCTCTTTCACGTCCCATAACTGGATCCCACTCACAATGCCCCTTTTACTGGATCCCACTCATTCTTGCACTCAGCCTAAGGCCCACTCAGGCCTCCAGTGTCTGTTGACATACCTGGACCCCAAGCCTGTCCCCTCTACAGGATAACCCACCAAGCCAAGGGAGCTGAGGCTTTATAGCACCCCATCCTCACCTTTCACTGGGGAGGCACAGGTGTGGCATTTCCCAGACACTGCCCAACCACAGGCAGGCCCACCACACCATTCAGCCCCAGCAGTGTAGTTTCAGGTCTTACGCAGGACCAGGAACTCCCTCCATCCCCATAGTTCCTACCCTAATCTCTACATGTTCCAGGAGCTGTAATCTTCAGGCTAAGTGATGTTGCTCTTCTGGCTCCCTAGGTGTACCTGCCAGCTCTGCTTCTAGGGTCTGGGCTCATACTGAGGCTGCCCAGCCCACCTCCACCACTCCACCACTCTGGTGGCCCCCTTTTGGTCATGTGACCATCTAATTGGGCCAAACTGCACTTGTCAGCTAATCAAAGCCTTCCAGAAACCTCTTAAAGTAGCAGGCACAACTTGTGCTCTCCCACAACTTGCAGCAGCAAAAATTTGTGTTGCTACTTTTTGCCACAGTGCACATCCATGAATGTGCACTTTGGTGTGGGGCAAATAATTCCACTTTGAGAAGACTGGCCTTTCCTGCTCCTCCTGGCATGCTGGACAAGCTAGAGGATAACTAAAGAACTGGAGATGCTCTGGCCAGCAGCCAGTGTACCTCTTGGGAAGACCAAGCCTCTGTGTCTGCTAGCATATACTCCTTTCACATGTGCCACACTTTTTTCATGCTGCTTTTTTTTTTTGCTACAGTGATTTCCCAATAGCAAAATTTGCAACACAGGGAACATTTTAATATTCAGGGCATGCAGTTTGTAGTGCCACAAAGAGGTTTGTGATGCCACAAACTGCACATGCCTACACACCTGGATGTGACTATCAAGTTTATCTCATCCTAAAATAAGATTTATGAGATTATGGAATATGGTGTACACAGGGAAGCAGGGCCCTAAGTGACAGATTAGGAAGCATTAAGAAGGCAGTTAAAGCTGCTACATTTTCTATTGCATATTATGGCAATGTACAGTTTTCTACTAACACATAACAAATAATTTCACCTGGGGGAATTTTAGCTCTTTCCTTTAAAAAAAAATGCTAGAAATTCCATTAAAATGATGATACAATAAAGCTATCTTAAAGGAAGCAACTAAATCTTAAGTAACACCAAAATTAGGATCATGCATTATTAGTGCTAGATTCTATACAGATCATTTCAAATGATGCATTGGAAGTGAAAACAGCCACATGTGCTTCTTGTCAACCCTGCTGGTTCTAGGAGATAGGACAGTCCTTGGAGCCACCATTATGGCAACTTCCCCATGGCTGTCAGCAAGCTGCTTCTCATCTTGAAACAGCTGTAGTACTGAATTTTGTGGTCACCCCACAAACCCAACACTATCAACTCCATGTGGTGCTGCAAGAATGGGGAGGGAAGAGATGTCAGAACAATGTACAGGTATCACAGAAGAGGCTATCATTTGGCCTTCATCCTATAATCCTAGGATCATTCACAAATTTTCTCTCTGAAGAAAGTAGGATTTATTCCACGTGCAGAATGGACAGTGCTCAGTAGATGAAGCAGATATTTAAAGTTAATTTTTCCTCACTGTCTACTTCTATGCCATACCACATGAAAACTCTACTGTGAAGGAGGACTTTTATCTTTTGCTAGGGCTCCCTAATGATGCTTATCTACAGCCACATCAATACAACTGTGAACACAGTGGTGAATTTACCTTCAGAATAAACCAGGGAAGAAGTTCTATCACCATATAGCTAAATAATCCAAAAGAGATTAAGATATTAAGTAAAAGCAAAAAAGATTAAATACATGATTATCTAAAGTGTCCCCAAAAAGTTTTTAGGAATAGAACCCAATTCTGTTGAGGTCCAATTCCAGTGTCTCAACTGGAAGACTACCCTACCTCTTCCTGGGTGCATCAACGCATGCACTTTACTATGGAGTTGACTAATTAGCTCTTTAGTAAAGTACCACTGGTATCAGGGTGCAGTAAACTGATTAACTGTGCCATAAGACAGTACTGTCAAGAACAGTACTCTCTTATGGCAGAGTACTTTACTGATCTGAAACGAACATGTAGATGGTGACTGGGGGTATACATTGTGCACAGTCAACCCAGATAGACAGACTTGCTCTGCCCCAGCTCAAATTCCTGTTGTCCCAGGCACATGTGTAGACAGTGCTTGGGAGAAATTTATTCCAGCGTGAACTGCTCTGAAGTTTACTGTACTGCATTAACTGCATATGTAGATGCATCCCCATGAGCAGAGGCATGTGGTTTCTGCAGGAATAAAAGCAGCAGCACACATTCATGCCACTTTTTGCCCTGGCACATGCCTCTGTACGTGGGATTAGCACAGGGAAAAAATGCTCCTGGTGGTGTAGGGAAGGCTGGGGCCAGCACCTGGGATCCTGGGAGAAAGCAGTGGCAGTCTAGGTGCGGGGAGCCTGGCCAACAGCCAGTATGGCTCTGGCTGGCCAGGCTCCAGTTTCGGGAGGCGCATGCTACTGCCACATGTTCCGCCTCACTTTTTTTTCTGTGTGCTGTTTTTTGATACCAGGATTTCCCAGTATCTAAATTGGCTCAACGCTGCACATATGCAGTGTGGAGAACTAAATCACATGTGCTGGGTATGTTTTTCAGCACCTTAACAGCCTTTGAGGTGCTGCAAAATGCACACATATGCTCATTTGGACATGGCCCCTGAATACTAATCCTGTTTCACTCCCTGTAAATATCAGCTTCAGGGCACTCTCCCTCATCACTCTAAAAATCTATAGGGGTTGTCACGCATACCCCCAGGTGTATTTGGAAAGGCCCTAAGGGGTACACACAGGTGGGCCTGGATGGAGCACCACCACCCACTGCCTTAAGCCACCATGTCTCAGGAGTAGGGCTGGGGAGGGGTGAGGGCAGCAGCACCCCTCTGTACCAGGCCAGATATTGTGGGGAAAGGGGCAAAAAGGGAGAGAAGTTTGCACACAGCAGAGGCTGCCGCCACCACCATCTCCCCCTGCCCCCTCCCCCAACCACCCCACTCCACAGTTTCTCCTGAGTACCCCCCACAGATGAACTGTGTACCCCCAGGGGTACATGTAGCGCAGTCTGGAAACCCCTGACACAGAGCAAGTGCAGTAGCTCTTGACTTACTGTCTTTTTGCTCTCCACACTGTGGCTCATTGCTCGAATCCTCTCCAAGATGGCCTCCTCAGAGGATTTAACTGTTACAGAACTGCTGTGGAGAAGAACAGCTATTTGTTCTTTGAAAGTATTCAGCATGCTTTGGGCAGTTCTTGCCTCTTGTATACTGTTCTTCAAACTCCCATCCAGTTCATTAGAACATCTCTTCAGGTGGTGAAGTTCCTGCTTTGAAGCTTCCCATGCCTCCTGGCTGGCAGCAAGCTTATCTTGGAGGATGCTGATCTCCAACTCTAGACTTTCTTTGGCTGTTTTAGCACTGTCCAGATCCTATAACAGGGGAAACATATCACCAGGCTTTTAATTTGGGTAGAAAAGTAAGAACAGAGAAGAAGCAATGATATCCAGGAAGACTGGGACAACATGCCAGAAAACTCAATCCTTAAGGACCTGCTCCACAACTTGTCCAGGAACTGAAATGAGACCAACCAGTCTGTAGTTCCCTGGATCCTCCTTCTTTCCTTCCTTAAAAATAGGCATTATATTTACCCTTTTGAAGTCATCTGGGACCTCTCCTGTTTGCCATGAGTTTTCAAAGAGAATGGCCAGCAGCTCTGCAATCACACTGGCCGACTCCCTCCATACCCTCGGATGCATTGCATCAGGCCCCATGGACTTTTACATATCCAGCTTTGCTAAATAATCCTGTAGAAGGAACCCAGTTTGGTCCTGCACTTACTGGGATGACAGTTAGTGTGATCCACAGCCAGTTGGATCCCGGGCCACCCCAGTAGCAACCAGCAGACTTTCAGGTGGACAGCATGCCCCCCTGCATACTCACTCGCCAGACAGGGCATAGAAACAGCAGGTGGCACACCCCCACGCACCCATCCCCCAAGCTGGGCTAGGAAGCAGGGCCCGACACATGCCAAGAGCGCAGACAGAGCCAAAGCTGGGGTGCTCAGTTCCACCTATAGCCAAGGAGCAGCAGCTGCAGACAACAATGAGCTTGGCAGGGGGTCTTAGGATCTGGCAGTGGCCACAGAGCACATGGGGGCCTGCAGGGGTACAGATTGGCCCAGAACACCCTGGAAATTCCCACCCCAACTGGAAGGAGGGGCGGGGGAGGGGAACAGGACTGCCAGCATAGGTTCCTGCACTGCATCCCTCCACTGGAGCCTAGAATGCCCCATCAGAGGCTCACCCAACCTTTGCTCCTAAGACTGGAACTGAACAACCTTGCAAACACTGGATACCAGGTATCTGCCAAGGGCTAATGGGAGTTCATAGTATCTGTTGCCCCAAACCACCCACAGGGCTCATGACCAGGGTGCAAGCCCTAAAGAGCCTTAGATGCCTTAGGAGAATGTGGATACATACTTCCAGTATGAAGGCTGGACCACAAATGAATGATGGACATGGCTGCCTATGTTGTATTTCTTTATTAATACCTATACAGTATGGACATCAGTTGTGGTAAACCCCTACCATAACAACACAGCCCACCCAACTCACATCTGTCCCAGATTGTTCTGTTTCCTTTTTTGGATCTTTCTTTTTACATATGAAGGCAGGCGCCTAGGGGACCCAGTGCCTACCCCAATAGCATTACAAGAACATCTGAGAGGAAAGGGATGGGATGTAGGAGAGGTGGAGCTCCACAAAAGATGCCCAGACACTGAGATCCATGTGCATCTCAAAGTTCCCTACTACGGTCAAGTACTACCTCCTGATATCCTTCTTATTAACAAGTCGTGGCAGGAAGGATATAGAGAAGGGGACTAAACACCCATTAAGAATGTGGCACCTGGGCCCCACCCTGGTGTGACCATTCAGCCCAGGTCCCATTACAAGTTCCCAACCTTTTCTGTCACCACTGTTGGCTGCTCACCTCCTCCCCAAACTGTGCTACCAGGTGCAGTAGTCCAGGAGTTGACCTTGCCTGTGAAGACTGAGGTGAAAAAGGCAGATTACTTCAGTCCTTTCTGCATCACCTGTCATTAGGTTGCCTACCCCATTCAGTAAAGGACCCACTCTTTCCCTGATCTTTTTTTTATTGCTGACATACTTGTAGAAACCCTTCTTGTTACCCTTCACATCCATTGCTAGTTGCAACTCCAATTGTGCTTTAGCCTTCCTAATTTCATCTCATCATGCCCAAACAATAATCTTATACTCCTCCTGATCAAGTTTAAAGACAACAAAACTGGGACAGTTTGCAAACACTTTAGAAGACAGTATTAAAATTCAAAGGGATTTTGATAACTGGAGTCTGGGCTATAGACAGTAAAATAGAATCCATAAACAGACAACTGTAAGTAGTTCTATATAGTGAGAAAAAGACAGATGTTCACGTATGGAATGTGGGGTACAACTGGCTTGGCAACAGTACTGGTGAGAAGGCGCAAGGAGTTATAATGGATCACAAGCTCAATATGTCACCAAAAAGAAAGGAAAATGCGCAGTATTAAAATAGCAAGTTATGCACAAGAGACACTTTACTTGGTTTATTTAAGCTTCAGCTGAATAATGTGGCCAGTTTTGGGTATAACATTTTAAGAAGGATGTAGAGCAATGATTCTCAATCAGGGTGCCACAGCACTATCAGGTGCTTTAAGATTCTTTCAAAGGTGCTGTGGGGTGCTGCAAAATGTTAGCACTATTAAGTGTTCAAACATGATCAACAAGAAAAAAACAAAACAGTTTTTGCATAGGAACTCATAGTGCTAAAAACATTTTGACCTGCTGTGATGAGACTTCTTTGCAATACAAGAATTGCTCTATTATTTTTCTGTAGTCCAAAAAAAAGAAGAAAAAACTAAGAGCTGACATTTTTCATGGGATGCCTTAACTCTACCATGCAGTACCTAAAATCTGAAAATGTTGAGAACCCCTGATGTAAAGACACTGGAAAAGATCCAGAGATGAGCAATGAAGATAATAAAGGGGTTGGAATGCATGCTTTATGAGACAAGATTTAAGGAAGAAGGTGTGTTTAGTCTGGAGAAACAGATATTAAAGCAGAATGCTATAGAAGTTTGCAAATATCTGAAAGGCTACCATAGAGAAGATAAAGGAAAACTCCTTTCCCTTGCCACAGAAGGCAGGATGCTAGGCAATCGGTTAAACTACAGGTAAGCAGATTAAATCAAATATCAGGACACACTTCCTAACTGGAAAAAATGGAGAATGGAAGAAGCTGGCTAGGAATGTCCTTCACTAGTTTTAGAACATTCAATTTTTCAAGAAAAGGCTGACGGCATCAAGGTAGGATATATGACAAACAACAAATCCTATTTGTGATATCCATCAGGGAATATAGAACCCCAAAGGGCCTTTAAATCCCCATTATTCTATCAGATCACACTCTATTTCCTGTTTCCAAAATTAAAAATAGGGCTTCCCAAACCAGAATGTATTGGACCTCAAATTTCTTTCACATGCCATGTGGGTCAGCAGGGAGAGGGGAGGAAGAAGGGGTGAATACTTCAAGTTTTCTGCATAATTTGTCCTTTCCTTTCTTATGATCCAATCTCTGAAGGACAAATAAGTAATAGATGTGAAAAGGGTATGTAAAATGCTGAACAGTGTAGACAAAGCAACTGAACAGAGCTTTGTATCATTATCCATAATATAAAGGATGAAGAGAAGGAGAAGGGAAAAGAAAACCAAAAAAATAAAAGGATCCATACTTCATTTAACTAGACCATGAATCACCACCCCAGGATACTAGTGAAACAAATAATTTAATATGACAAAAAATAATTCTATAATGGAACAAAATTTGCAGTCAAACCAAAGAGTACAAAAAAGATGCAAGAGTTTAAATCTCCATACTGAGGACTTTGTTTGTTTGACATCTAGTAGGAAGTAAAACTCCCCTGCTAGATACAGCATAGCAATTTCCTTTCTACAAAAGAGGCAGTTTCCATACACTGTGGGAGGCATGATACTTAACAGGCTAACATAATAACAACTGTATTACAAACAAACTTTTTTTTTAATTAAAAGCATAAGTAAAACCCTCTTGATCAGTCAAATATTTATCACTCAGTACTAAAATGAACTATAGAGCTGCTTGCCAACTGAATTTTGGCACAGTTTCATTTCCACGTTTCCATTCTAAACAGAGCCTTCTAACAGACAAACTGCACCAGTGCTGAGAATTAAATTCTAGGTATTACAGCAAAGAATGGAAGTGGTTTATTTCAGTTACAGCACATTATTTCACCAGCATGAAGATTTCTTTTCAGAGATACTATCCAGAAGTAGTTTGCTAGTGTCAATGTGAACATAACAAAATACATTTTTTATGATCTCAATTTAAAATGTGCATACATAAATACAGCCAGCCAAATACTGAGAGAAGTACATAAAAGAACATATTTCATACTGTTTGTCTCATAGTCTATAGCAAGCCATACTTGTTATTAAGAAAAAAATTTCAGCTTTTAACAAGTAGTGTCTACAAGTTGCTTGATGCTAGGTCTTAAAAAATAATTGCAAAATAAAAAAGTAGTAAAACTTTATTTTAGAATTAAACACTGAACAACTGAAAGATTGTGTTGCAGAAAATTTGGATTAGCCTGTATTTAAAGATTGTGTACAAGCCACAGTAAGAAAAAATGGTTGTCCTGTAATAATACAAAATATTTAGACCAAAAAGTATTGGCATATCATAGTATCATATATCAAGGCATTCTGTACTATGGACATAAGCTTTTCACATTATCAATGCTGTTGTGTGTGGCAATAATAAAATTCATGCACTTGAAATCTCAGAGTTTTGTGCATTATTTCTTAATGATATGAAGGAGGAAGGAGAGCTAGCACTTCACTGCAACATTAGATAGCTGTGAAAGAGAAGATGCTTGAAAAATGTTGGAAATTGAAATTCCTGGTGCTTATGTTTTCGGATAGCAATGGGGAACTTGCTGATGGATGTAGGCTCCCAAAAGACAGAAGCTCGCTTTGTGACCTAGCTTTCACTGTGGATATCAGCAGACATCTTAATAAGCTATGACTGCAGGACAGATAAATACTTTTCCCAATGAAATTCAGTCTCATTGCTTCTTGTAAAGCCAAGCTCACAAATGGCTTGTCTCAGGAAAACACAGATCATTTTCTTCACTTTCAAGAATCACAGCATGCTGGTGACGTTGTCGGTAACTTTGGAAAATACACAGCCGCATCTTCTTTTCTCTGAAGTTCATTTGAAAACTATTTCACTGATTTTGTGGCAGATCAGAAGTATGTGAAACTTTTTAGTAACCTATTTTCCATCTTGGAGAAGAGATTGAAAATTATTCATCTGAGACACAGCTTAAAATACTGCAACTGAAACACAATTCAGGAAGTTTGCCCATCACCAGCAAATGAAGATCTCATACAGTCTAGAAATTCATACCCGTGAGCAATTTGCCTCATTTATTATGTGACCTGGCTCTCTGGTATGTGGCCAGGTTTGGATCAACATACATCTGTGAACAACATTTGCAACAATGAACTTCAGAAAAATGAGTTTCATTCAAGGCTGACAGATAATGATCTGAAAAAAATGGACTGCTCCTGTCTAATTCAAAACAGGACACAGATCAAAAACAAGTACAAAACTGTGTAAAATGCCTTATTTACACGTATAACCTTGACTATGTTAGATATGTAGTTATGAATATATTCTTTGTCTGCACAGTATACATGTTCAGAAGTTTTGGGGCTACTCATACCTGTTTTTACTTTTTGTGAGCCCGGGCTTTACTGTTTGGGATGGGATCAGTTGAATAAGATGTTTTGATCTCTGGCTCTCCCTTCCAAAACTGTGAAGTTGGTAGACACACAAAATGTGCTAATAGAAAGCTGCACAAAGGTCACTCTGGCTGTTTTCTTGGAGATGTCTCTCTTCATTTCTTACTCCCCTACTTTGGGGTTTCCCTTGCTGCATGTCTGCCATGCCTTGATGTTCAAAAGGAAAAAAGAGAAGAGGGAAATGAGGTGTTTGTTACAGTTAGTGGTGGGAATTAGAGGTCTTTCTTCACAGATCTTTCTTCTCCTCTACGCCCTGCCCTTACCACAGCTATATGAGCACAGGCCCATGATCTCCTTTGGAGTCTCATTCTCACATTAAATATGATCTGGGGCCTGGCTGCTGACCAGTCATCCTGGTCTTCTCCTGCAGGAGCCAGCAGTTAATAATCCTCTATTTGCTGGCTTAGGCCACCCTTTAATTATCTTTTAACTTTCTTGATAGTAAGTTCTTTGCCACCAGCCCACCTAATAACTTGGGTACTCTTATTAATACTGTGCTGCTGGATGAATTTATTATTATTTGAGTGATCTTCATTTATCTCTTTCCAGTTAACAAGTTTATCCCCATTCAGTTGGTCCTTATTTATATTCCTTCAACTAGCATATATTGTCACTTAATGAATCCTCAGTTACATTCCATTAATTAGCCAGTTTACCAGCATTCTGTTAATCAAATTCTTTTATATTTAATCAATCAACTTGCTGGTTAATTAATAAGTTTATCAGCATTCAATTAATCAATTATTCTATATTTATCTTTCATCAATTAGTTGAGTCCATCATGATCCCATTTCTCATTAAGCTCATTGGTAACAGGTCACCTCACTCACAGATTCCCCTACCAATTAACCAAGTCTAAAGTCCTGGTGATTGGCACTTTGAATTTGTTTGATTCACTGGTCCAGGTAGCTCTCTCCCTCTGCTCTGGTTCTCTGTGCTACCTCTCCTGTGAAGAGGTTGGTTCTCCCCTAGTTTGGCTTTGTCTCTGGCTCACTGTTCCAGCTCACAACACTATCTCTGTGCCTCCGTGCAGCCCACACAGGCTCAGCTCCTCACATGCTTCCCCTCTCTGGGGAAGTTCAATTGTGCTGGTGACTCCTTTTGGCATCTGGCAGAACTCCTGTCGGCTAATACGAGCAGGCTCCAGTCACATGGGGCCCCACACAGCCTGAACAGACTGGAGGGGACACCGTTCTTCCTTGGGCTACTGGCTGCACTGCTCTGGTAATTGCACCACCGTCCCAAGGTCCAACAGTAGGTTTTTCAATGGGCTCTGGTCCAACGGGACAGCCTGGAATGTAACAGGGCCTGATGCTGTTGCCTGTTACAGTCACCCAAACATCAGCACTCACTGTGAGCTTGTGGAATACCCCCTGCTCGAAAGGGAAAGTGTTTCTAAGCACAAATCCCTGTAGTGAGTTCAGGTGGAAACCTGATACTACCCCTAAAAATGCTGATAATCCCTGAACCTGCAGTTGGGTAGGACAGGGTCTAAAGGAGACAGGGTTGCAGAGGCAACCTGAAGAGGACCAACAGAAAACATTGTGACCCCTGATATCATGGACAGCGACCATGGTAGCAGTGAGAACACTGATTGAAACACCTGGTAGCACTGATTGAAACACCTGGTAGCAGAAGTGAGTAGTGGTGATCCCAGTGGAGCAGCAGTGGACTCTCAGCAGTGACAGAGCACTGATCCCTGGCAGCAGGGCAGCATACTCCAGTAGCAATCCCCAGCAGCATACTCTAGCAGCAATCCCCAGCAGAAAGTCCAGTGTGAGCCTCTACCTAGTAGCTGCCTCTTTGGCTGGTGCAGGTGATAGCGGCCCAGAAGCAGAGTGGTAAGTCCCTGATGGCAAGGAACAGCAGGGTCCTTGGGTATGGTTCTACCTACCCAGCACCTGTCACTGTTGGCTGGCATAGGTAGCAGAGCCCCCTAACAGCAGCTTTGAGTGAGTTTCACATCCCAACAGACTGGGCTATGTGGTAGCTCTCCTGGGATACTTTGTCAGTGACTGAGACTGTTAATAGTTTTGGGTTTCATTTAATGTTTAATAGTTAAGGCTTTCTTTAACTTGTGTATTTGTGCTCCCTCTCCCCTCCCTCCCCGCCCAGGCCATAATAAACTCTGTTATAGTTGCTACTTGCAAGAGAAATAGGTTTACTTTAGAACAACCAGTCAAAGTTGCTTTTCCAAGGTTTTCGGGTGGTGGCTTGAGTCAGATTTAGAAAGTTGGTGTTAAACCCTTAAATTTGAACCCAACCTTTGTCCGTCCAGTGTCTGGCAGAAGGGTTACATAGTTTATTTATTTTCCAGTAGTAATTCCCAACTGTTTTATTATTGTCTAATGCTAATTATTAGAATAACACTATCCCATACTTCCTCACACTTGCAAAAAGGCTGGCTGCCACTGGTCTATGACATCAGTTTTGAACAGTTCCCTAACATTCTACCCCTGGAGCATATGACTAAGTTTCCCAAATAACACAGAAAACATATTATAGGCTCAAATGTTGTAGAAATAAGGTGCTTTTCTCTCTTACTGCTGACTCATTTAAAGGATGCCTGAGCAATCACAAAGGAAGAAAGTAATGGGAGCAAAAAGAGATGACATCTGGGCTCATGAAAGAACAGCATACTACAGCAAGTCAATTAAATGCACCCACTTTTTTCTCAAATTCTTACATTTTTCTATTATAGGCCTTTTAATGAAAGACCTGTCCTCTTAGGATTAGACCATGTATTTCCCCAGAAGCATTTTAATGAGAAAAAATACCACATAAATCAAATTCAAATGATTTAAGAACAGGGGTGCCAAAATCATCTGGCCCCATGGACCAGATAAGTATTGCTGGATCAGTCTGCAGACCAGACCTGACTGACCCACCCTGTCTAGTGCCTGTGGTGCTGGATCCAGCCTGCATGCAGCATGTGTTGGCCCCCAGAACCAGCACAGAGCACATGCAGGCAGCACAGGGGTAATCCAGACTGCTGGTTGCAGCCTGAGCCCCAAACCTTGTGCTGCCTACAATGCTGTGTCCAGCCCACACACTGGGGGAAGCACATACCCCATGCTAGTTCCAAAGGCTGCAAACACACTGAGTCCTGGGGCCAGCACATGTTGCATTTAGCAGAGACCCAGGATACAAACTGCATGCAGTACTCTGTGCTAGTTCCCTGTACTGCAAGCAACCCATACAGCAGCAAATCCAGCTGTGTGAGACATGCAACACATGAGGCAGGGACTGGCTCATAAGGTCAGTCCAGCAACCCATGGACCAGGTCCCACAGCTCCACACGCCAGATCCAGCCTGCAGACCACATTTTTGACACCCATAGTTTAAAATATTTAAATAGATATGATCAATTGTAATTTAAAATCGGCATGCAGGAAACTTCCATTTAAAATAAACTAATTTTGTGTTCCATTTTGTAATTTTTCCTCATTGGTTGAAATGAAAAACATGCTAATTTGCAACCAAAAATTGCCATGTATCAAATTTGGTGGTACCTTTTCCTAACCCGAAAGAGACACTGTATCTAAACATAAGCAGTTAAACAATAGGATGTCATTGTCATGGGTGATTTCAATTACCCGGACATCTGCTGGGAGGAGCAGTCGGCCAAGTCTGAGAAGTCCCGGAGGTTCCTGGCGGAGCTGCAGGACCTCCACTTGGTCCAGGAGGTGCATGGCCC
>JAGPOW010003648.1:12615535-12647152 GCA_030014935.1 Caiman crocodilus | reverse complement strand
CTGTGACCCCAGCACTTGTTTCCTGCCATTGGCAGGGGGTCAGACTAGATGGCCTGCTCTAGGCCCCTTCTGACCCTAGTTACTATCAAACTATGAATACATAGTTAGATTCTTAATTCTTACTATATTTCACTTTTAAAAAAGGGTGAATGATACATATCCATTTACTTGAGATTTGTGTCGATGCACTCGGATGCACTCAGAAATAATGTATACAAAACAGAATTTTAAAAAAATGTATTATAAACTACTTAAATTTGCTTGATACATAAAACAGGGACAGAAAGTGTAGGGATCAAGTAAGAGTTGTCAAGAGTCAAGCTGAAGACATTAAAGGAATAGAAAATTAAAGCAAAAAACTAAAGATTTCATAGATTTTCATAGAAATTCGGACGGGGAGGGACCTCAGAGGATCATTAAGTCCAGCCCCTTGCCCTAGGGGCAGGAAATCAGCAGGGATCATAGGATCTCAGCAAGATAAACATCCAAATGTGTCTTGAAGGCGTTCAAAGTGAGTGCTTGAACCGCCTCCAGCAGTAGTCTATTACAAACCTTGGGGGCTCGGACAGTAAAGAAGCTCTTCCTTATGTTCAACCTGAATCAGTTAAAGCATTAAGATGCTTTAATCATGTACATAAAAAGAGAACAAGGAAGTAAGTGGGGCTACTGTGCAGGAAAAATGGGGCTGAAATTAAAAGTAATGTAGGTACAGCCCAAACATCATGGCTGATTCAGTAAAACATGAGGACTAACTTGGAGTGGCTAATGGAAATTAGTACTTAGAAAAGGAAGATATCATACCTGAAGTAGAAGACAAACTCAGAAATCCTAATGCACTCAAGAGCCAAGTACTTTTTCCAGTTATCCACATATATGTCATGTCAACTATGTACATCCTGCCTACTAAATTTTAAAGAGTCATATCACAGACTTATAAAATTATTATTTTCTCTGGAACACCCAATAAGAAACTACTTCCTAAAGGGGTGGGTATCTGTAGCTCGGCAGACTATTGCTTGAGTCAGACATGAGAGTGTAGGAGGCTAGTGGGTCTTTAGGCTGACAGCTTCTAGTTTAAGTGGCAGTGGCAAAAAGCACCAGGAATCAACGCCTTGTCTAAGATAGCGGAGCCACTGATAGACTAGAGGACTTTTCTCCCCACAACAAAATACCTTAGTGTAGGCAAGGCCTTACTTAACCCTCTTATGGATAGTTTCACATAACCTTATGAAACATCCTTTGTTTCCAATGAGATTGACATTAAGGCTCCTTGCAGACATGAACAAAGAAACAAACAAAACACACTTTACTGGAAGAAGCAATGTGTTAGACCCAGCTCTACAACATCTGTATAGATTGGGCTTTTTGGTGTTTTTAGCTAAAGCTGATTCAATCAGCAATTAAATAAAAGTGCCAAAAAAGCCCCACTAAAGTGCTGCATGCTGTACATGAAATGTGTACAAATCCAGTTGAACCGGGCACATATTAGCCTGATTTGCATAGTGCACCTTTTTTGGGGAACTAAATTAAATTGGGCTGGCCACTTTATGTTTGATCTAAACTCCCTGAATGCATGTACAGCTCAACACTTAGATCAGCGGTTCTGAATCTTTTTCAGTCAATGTACCTCAGGGTCTCAAAGTGAGACTTCACGTATCCGCTAGGAGCGATGTTTCCAATGCGAGGTTGAGGCATGGAGCAGGAGTAAGATATCTGTTGTCAAGATTTTTTTAGGCCCTTAGACCTGTGTTAGACAATGTATGAAATATATCTCATGTACCCCCTGGGGGTACACATACCCCTGGTTCAGAACCGCTGACTTAGATCAACCTTACTCTACTTAGGTCAATTTAAGAGTAACATCTGCATGAACTCTTTGAGAAAATTAAATGGGAAAGATTTTTTTAGTCAAAAGAAGAACATTTTCTCTTATAATACATTGCTATCCTTATCTTCATGGAGCCAGGGCTTTCTCAGGCTTAGACACTTCACAAACATTTAGGAAAACATAATTGCCTGCTTATACAGAAAGCAGGTTAAGCCTACAAGAGCTAATTATTAAAGCACACGTATTCTTCTTGAACATAGCTGTTGCGCCATAAGCTTTGACAAGACAACTTGTTCTTATCCCTCATCTTACCTGACAGTACAACCTAGCTAATATTTGTCAAGCCTGAAAACTCGATGGACCATGAAATTTTACAGAAATCTTGCCCATATATTTATTTTCTTATGATATATCTTATGAACAAAGAAAGCAGTTCCCCTACTGTGAAAGTCAGTATCTTATCTGTTTAGAAGAGCAAAATTCAGTCATTTGTTAACTTATTTTTGTTATGTATACTCACAGAATGTTAGTACAGTATAATTAGGAATATTGTTCTTTCCTATATTTTCTCCAGTTCCAATGCTTATTCTTAAACTTTTGCATATTTTTACATAAATATAAAAAATAAGTCTGAATACAATTAGGTTGGCATCAATAATTCCTATAAATCAAATATTTTAGCAATTTTTAAAATATCTGCTTAAAAAATTAAATGTTGAATAAGTATTTAAATAAAAATATAAACTATCACATAGCAATATGATAAAGTACTAGAATGCAACTTTGCTATAACAAATTGTGCCATACATTTTTTGAAAGACCTGTGACCTCTTTGCTTTCTCTTTACTAGATAAAATATCTTTCAGAAAATAACTGCTCTATTTTGGCACACTATACAAGTTTTTAGCATCCAATCTGACAAATTTGGCTACTGTCTGAATTTCTCTCTCCAATAACAATGGATTTGGTATTCAAAATTACCCAGAGAAGGTTCAGCAAAATATTTATAGAAATCTGAGAGCAGGCTGGAATATCCAATTAGAGAATGTAGGATATTCATATTTCTGGAAAGACAGACAATTATCTGAAAAGAAAGCAGGACTGAGAGTTTGTTTGCATCAAAGGCCACAGCTGATGAAGCATATTTTTGTATTTTACCATTTCATATTTGTCATCTGAAACTGTTGTCCTGAGTCAGCTACTTCTCAAATAATCATTGCTTATTACAACACAAGATGCTAGACCATATTCATAAAAACTATACCACAGTTTATTCTCAAGCATTAATCTGGCATCCTCTTCCATCCGCTTCCGAACTGAGCCAACTCAAAAAAACAGAAGTTGTATTCTCTGTGATTAATTTTAGAATACAGTAATTTTTCATTACTTAGCTATTATGAGGGAATTAAAGTCTTCCTATATTTTATTTTCCCCATGGCAATGTCACATGTCTATACATGCGCTCCAGCGTGGAAGGGGAGAAGCATTTTAATCAGAGCAGCTTTCAGGAGCCGCTCTAATTACAACACACGCAAGGTCTCATATTCAGTGTCCCAAGCTTCAAAATGGCAATGGGAGTGCTTTAACTAAAGCTTGAATGAGCTTTAGTTAAAGGGCCTCCACCACCATTTTGAAATACAGGGACACTGTATACACATGACGACAACACTGCTGGAGCATTCTAGTTAGAATGCGCCAGCAGCCTTGACTAATCCTGCACATGTGAACAGTCCTTTAAAAGGAAACAGGTCCAGTTTACCTGCAACTACTTAACTGTCTCCTAAGGAAGCCTAGGAGAAGGCACCTGCCTGTTATAAAGACAAACAGCAGTTAGAGAAAAGGGAAGCAGTAAGAGAAGAAGAGTTATCTAGTGAGAGCTGCGTGAGGTCCAAGAGAGCAGTCCTGGACAGCTGTGAAGGAAAAAAGTTAGCATAGAGAAGCTAACCCAGAGAAAGTATGGAATAAAATTGCTGGGAGAGTGCTGTGAATGAGAACTTTGTCTTGTTTTATTGCGTTGTTGAATGGTTGGGAGAGAACTGACAAAAAAAAAAAAACCCCAGGAGAGCCCTGCTGAACAAATTTCTGTTCTGAGAGAAGGCTAATGGAAGCCCACTAGTAAATTAAAAGCAGCAGCTCAGAGCAGGCCAGACTCAGAACAAAAGGGTTAATTGTGGAGGGACACTCACGGGACAAGAACTTAGCAGGTATGGAAGTCTCAGGTGAAAAGGGCTGGGAAGCCCTTTCTCAGAAGCTTTGGCATGATGGTTATGGACAAAAGCACCAAGTGCAAAGGATTGCCAGAGAGCTGGAGACTACAGGGAGGAATAGGAGCACAGATCTAAGGCAGTGCTCGGTAGACTATGGAAAGTTGCTAAAGAGGGGCACACAGTTATGCACATTATCTGTTTGTAAGAAGTAAACAGTGCATTTACTACTTCTAACAATAAGCTATCTGCTTATTTTCTTTGATGGTAGGGATTTCCCCTCTATCCCCTGTTGAATACAGACAGTGCAGTATATGCATTTGTGCTCCTGCAGTCTAATATATGATAAAATCAAACATATTTTAGAAAACTGGAAATGCTCCTGAGATAACCTTGAAACCAACAGAGCAAGAAGGCAACAGCCACAGACAACATTATACATTTTCCTCATCAAAAGTAGTTCAAAAGCCAGTTTTGTACTGCATGGATACAAAATGATTTAATACAGTGAGGATGCAAACTCTTCTCAACTTTCCACATATTTCTCTAATACTTGCATTTTTTAAATGGAACTGAAGGAATGCTGCAAGACAACCACCAGGTAAGAAAAACAAAAGATTTATCATCATGAAAAGGCAAGAAGAATTGCCATTACAGGATCCCCTTGTATCTTCGTCATTCAACCTAGTCTAAAAACATTTCTGTAGAATAAATTAAATAAATAAATAAATAATGTGTTTGACACCTGCATGATAAATCGCAGGCAGATACTTTCATACAACTAGCTCAGTTTAGGAAGTATTCTGGCAGCCAATGCACACTTGCAAAACAGCTCAAATAGGGCCATAATCTCAGTTTAAAATGACTCCACGTTGAACCTTAGCCTAGAAAATATATTACATCCTTCTCATATCCTCTTCTACATTTTATTTGAGTGATGGGAACAGAAGGGAGCATCAGGAATAAAGCTATTTAATTTTTCACTGCAAGCTCTTTTACTTGTATCCAAGCTTGGAATAAAACATGTTAAATGATTGACTAGCAGTCTTTTCAGCAAAAACTTGTATAGTTACTGAGTAAACACATCACATGATTCTTACCATCTTTCTCCTCTACATAATAAAAATGATGCTGTCCAGAGTGTATTTATCAGCTGTTTTTCCATCTCCAGGGTACCGTGTGTACAACTAGATGACACACTTTCCTTTCCAAGAATTTCTGCTTTTATGGGTTACAACTGGAAACACTTATGGATGCGTCAGTGGTTTTTTGTTCATAAAATAATGACAATGCAGTTTTTCATATTTTGTATTTTAATTCCTCTAAAAGGTCATTTTACAAAGTTCTCTTAAGAAAGCCTTGCTAACTATTAGCCCACTAAACTACCCAACTTTCTGAAAAATCTGCTAATTGAATTTGGTATATTCAAGATTTATTACAGTTTCACTCAGATTTCTCAGTTGAACATCACCTCTTCTCCTACACACATTTTCCCTATCAATTTTCTTCTGCTGAATGAAGGACAGCAAGATAATGTTTTTTTGATGGAAGCCATGCTGCTAGCTAAAATTTTTTTGTATGAGTCAAATCAATGTTTCTGATTAGGAAAATGAATCGATTATGTAATGACAATAACCAGGTGTTCCACCGCTAAGACACATTATTTTCATTTTTAATGGAACCAAGAAAACATTATGAGTTAAAATAACAGCAATTTTTACAGTTTTAAAAATTACAGTAATTTTAAAAATAAGCAGAGTTGTGAGATGAGAGAAAAATACCTGTAAAAGTCTAAAGGTTTATTTCTAGAAATGAAATAAGAATTTCTAAGTAGGCAACTCTTCTCATGTACCATACTTGTCTTAGAAATACCAAATTGATCTGTACTTTCACACACTGCCTGACACATCACTTGCCCAATTACAAGTTTGAGGTATTAATACAGGTGCGTAGAATTGTTGAACAAGAACAAAAACTCTGGTGAATAGGAAGGCATCAAGGTTAGAGCAGGGTTCTCAAGCACAAGTCATTTCTTTAACCTCCCACTACTACTGAGATTTCAAAAACTTGAGGCTGGGAAATATTTAAACTTTTTTTAATAAAGCAAATCTTCCAACTTCATAGGCCCAAACATATTTCCAAAGCACATACTGCTAAGGATATATATTGAAATCTTACAACCATGTTCTTATTCTGTTTCAAAGCATGCTCTTCTATCACAAAATACATTTTTCATTTCCAGAAAATATCAGTATATCACACAGGCATGCACAATACAAAAACAGTGTACCTTGTTAAGCTTGTCCATGTCTTGGGAGTAGGCTGCTGCCTTTTTCTGCTCTTTGCTCACTTCTGAAACAAGCCTCATGATGGTTTCTCTGCTAGCTTTTGACTCAATCTCATGAACACTGATAGCTTCTTTGAAAGTAGTAATCTGCCCTTTTAACATTTTATTTTCTTTATGCATTTCAGTGAGCTGGAGAGAGAAAAGTTAAATAAGTATTAATAAACTTCTTATACCACTTCCAATTAAAAACTGTCTATATTCATTTCAACTTGTTTCCTGTTAATCATCATCATAAAATTGCCATCGTATTATCTTTTAGGGTGAGAACTAAGATTCTGTTCCATTATTTATTTCTAGCAGTTCCTCCCAAGGGAAAAAGAACCTGGAGCACACACTATACCATAAGCAAATTATGTCTTCCTAGTCAATTGCCCATCAAGAATGATTTGGGGAGGGGAAGACGGATAGATAGAGCACTACCACCCACCACCCCACACTGCCACCACTCTGCCTTCAGCCCCATGTACCCCTGCCACCAGTCTGGCTCCATACACCTCCCCTCGACCTCACCACCTCCCAGGCACAGGGGAGGGAGGGAAGCTTGCATACAGCAGCCACAGTCATCACCCTGCGCTGCTGCCACTGAGCATCCAGCCATGTACAACTCTCTCCCCCTGCCTCCCCTTCTTCCCACCTGGCTGTTCTCAGGGCCCAGCAGTAGTGGTGGGGCATCACCACTGTGCCCCGCCTCACCTTCCCACTTTTCTCTCCCCCTACCCTGCCAATTCCCGCTTCCTGCTGGCTTTTGTTGGGGCCTAGCAGCAGTGGCAATGGTAGCAAGGCTGCAGCGGGGGGGCAAGGCACTGGCCTTGCCAGTGCTGCACTGCAGTGCTGCACTGCCAGGACCCCGTGCTGCTGCCTCCAAGGCTCCGTCATGGCAGCGCTCCATCATCCCAGTCCATCCCCACCGTTGCCCATCATGACTGGGGGGGGGGATGGAGCACTGCCACCCAACACCCTGTGGTGCCACCTCTCTGCCTCCACCCCCGTACACCCTCCCTACCACCCACTTCTGGTCTCATGTGCCAGAGCAGGGGGGAGAGGCTAGCATTGCACCACTAGCACTCCACGCTGCCACTGCCTCCATGGAGCAGGGCTGGTAGTGCAAGGGTGAGGCCAGCAGTGCCTCACCTCCCACTCTGTCCTCTCCATCCCCACCATCCTGGCAGTGCTCTGTTGTCCCAGTTCATCCCTGCCATCCCCGTCTGCCTTCAAGGAGCAGGGCGGGGGGGAGGGAGGGGTAGCACCACTGGCCTCGCCCCCTCCCCCACTGTCATGGCGACATTCCGCCATGTGTGTCTGTCTGTGCAGAGCACTCAGATTGGTTGTTTCAGACAGCATTGTGACTGGCTGCCAAGACAACCAATCAGAATGTGAATAAAGCGTTACAGGCGGACAGACAGACTAAGACTTTTATTATATTAGACAGATTATAGCAAACCTTAATGTGGGTTAGTCTATTAAACACACACACACACATATGCTCACGCGCGCGCACTCAGTAATATATCAAGCATCTGGAGGGCTGTTATCATTTCTTCTTGTCCACGCTGTTGGTAAAGCAGGGCAAAAAATGAAGAAATCATATGACTATGTGTAGGTGGGAAACAGGGGGGTTTCTGTTAGATTTATGGCTGTCATGCCTTTGGAATGGGAAACTAGCATAGGACATGCTTGAAATGTTATGTTTGAAATGTTCTCAGACATAAGTTTTTATATTTGCCAATGCTGCTTTCTTGAGCATAAGAAATAGTAGGAACTGCCAGGGCATGAGGCTAGGGAAGGGTAAAGAATAGCCCATGATACGTCAATTATATGGGTAGGGAAAACATGTTCCTTTCATTCTACTGATAGAATGTTTCTTAGTTTAAGCAACTCCTATTCTATCTTTAATTCAAATCTTTATGGAGTAAAGTGAGAGACCCTACTAAGACAAAAAGGGTAGATATACTGTGCACTATACTTGGTAAAACCTCAAATGTAATATTTTATCATGAGAACAGGATTAAAAAAAAACCAATTTCATAAGCTAGTATGAAAGAAATGGTTCATTTATAGTTACTGCTCATCTATTTTAGTGGCAGTTGGCTTACTAGTGACAGGGATTATTTTTTCCTCTATGAGAAAACACTGCAATTTGGATGCACTTTGATTAAGATGACATACTGTAAGAAACTTTTGTTATATACATATAAAGGTTAAATTTAAGTATTTTTCTTTTCAATGGTAAAGTCCAGATTTCCTAAAATATTTGTTATAAATGTAAATAAGGCAGTATTTCACAAAGTGACTTGATAGCAGAAATTGGAGTACTATAGTCAGAGGCAACCCGAGCTGGGTGTGGGGCCTGGGGCAAATCAGCCCATGCGAGGCCCCGCCCCCACTCCGATCCCATACTTGAAGAAGCTCAGCAGGGGGAGGGGGGCTGTTGGCAAGCAGCTGGACACGGAGCCACCACTCCACCCAGCTCTGCACCACTGCTGCCCGACCTGGCTCTACAGGGCCCTCCAAAGCACAGGACCCAGGACAGTAGCCCCGATTCGCCCCCCATAGGGACAGCCCTGAGTATAATGGAATTAACCAAAGAAAGCAAAACATGCATAATTAAAATAAGTTGGCTTTTCACACCAAATAGCAGGCCTAAAAAGAAATTGGTTTCATTTTCTTGAATGAGAATTCTACTGCCAAAAGTTTGAAAAAATCTAAAGAAACATATCAGTTTCATACAGCATTTTAAAAGAATGCTATATGATGAACGATTAAGGTTAAATTATGAATGGCAATAAATGTATTTTACTACAGAGTCAGAGTTAAGGTTGCTTTTCAGTGGCACAATTGAAAATGTCTTTGTTTAATGGGGTATGTGCATGCACTGAGCATTAGAAACAGTGCTAGAATTTTCTGTCACATTGGATAGATCTATAGCATGGCAACAGTATGCCCATTCTTACTTCTCAGGAAGTAAGAAGCATGTCACCCTGGAAATTAGCCTATTACAACACCCTGAGGGGTGACCCCAGTATTGCACTGAAGATGAGGCTTGTCTGTATGCTCAGAAGCAACGTAGAGCTAAGTTCATCTCCTTCCCTCCCCCATGCCAGAGTGTCATTACTGGCTCATTTGGGGATTTTTTGTGGTAGCATCTAGGCAGAATGTATTTGCCTGGCAGCAAGACTAAGCAACCTGTTACCCTTGTGACTTCAATAGTTTATAATGTTTTAGACAAGCAGTCAATTACATGCCTTGCATGCTAAAATTTGAACCTAGTAACAATAATGATAGTTGTAAGTTAATGTAATCAGAAGGCTTCACTGAGTTCAATGAGAGCAGAGGGTTTTCAGTATCTGTTGAAAATTAGGCTATTGTTTGTAAAAACTGTTTTAAACGGTTTCCAACTTCAAAGTTGTAAAAGTTTGCTAAAGTTTGTTAAAGTTACTTAGAGTTTTTGAAGTTCTGTTGTATTTCTTCCTATTACTATCAAAGAATACAGTGCTATTAAACTATCCTACAAATGGATTTGTATATTTTGAAACAAATAATTCAAAAGGCAACAAAGCCCTATTATATAACTGTCCAGTAGAGCAAAGCAATACAATTAAATATCTAAGTAAGTCTCTACAATAAAAATATAATTGCATGTAAAAATATAACTGCACATAAACCAATAACTGTACATGAATACCTTGGAAATCAAAAGGTCTTGTGGTTCTCCTTTTCCTCTGATGTCTATGTCCAAAATCCCAGAAAGATGTGCTAAGAATTCACCATTCTTCCTGCTGATCTCAGAAACTTGATTCTTGCTTTCTTCACACTCATCCATATATTTTCTGAAACAGATACACATCAGGATGAACACACTTAGAAGCAATAGTTTCTGTAGCAAAAGGTAATATCAACCTAAGCTTATTGTAGGTTTCTATGTATTCTACACAACCTTCATCAATTAAATTGTGATTCAATACATATGCTATTTTTGTATTATACTTTCAATCTTTGATCTTGACTGGCATTTCAACAAAGTCCTCAACAAACGCAACCCCATCTCAGCACCAGACTTGATAGAACATGTTAACCAGACAACCAAACACTTACATCATTCCAGTAGGAAAAATCAAAAGTACAAGCTGCAAAAAGAAGCTGAAAATAATAAAGCTGCAGAAGACAATCTAATTCTCACAAAAATGCTAAAAGCACTTGACATCAGCTTCCTAATGAAACTGACAGAGTCACTGTCAGAAACTATGTTAGGGAGACTTCTGACTGTAGAATCTGCAGAGCAGAACCCATTGTAAAAAAAGCCATTTGCAATGTGTTACTAAAACTGGGTGAAAAGGATGGAGTAGATGAAGGGTTTAGGAAAGATGAGGCTGAATTAGGCCCAAGAGAGACTGTGTAAACCAGATATTCATACTGTTGACTATCACTAAAAAGATGCATAGAAGGGCAGGCTGTCAGGACCCAGTCCCAAACCACTGACCCCAAGGAATGAGCACCAGCTCAGTCCTCCACTAAGCCACAGCTTATGGAAAAAGGCAGAACAACAAGGAAAGAGGCCCCACCAGGGAGAGGTCTCCCCATCACTGACCCCTGCTTGGCCTGGGGCTCCTATCCCCTGATTGGGTCTTCCCATCTATACAAGGCTTCCTGATTCCTCGGGAAGCTGTGTTGATCAGCATTTCTCAACCTGTGGGTTGTGATCCAAAAGTGGGTCACAAGAATATATGAAAAGGTCGCAAGCAAACTTTAAAAAACGGATTCTACTTTAAAAGAGAAAAACATGGTTTTTCCCTTGCAGGCTGGCAGAGTTCCAGCCTGCAAGGGGCTGCTTGCTCCCCAGCTCCCTCACACAACCACCCCTTGCCCCACACATGGTGGGGGCTGCGGGCAAGGGGCAATGGGTCAGGAGTGAGGGACATTGAGTCAGGACTAGGAATTGATGTTACAAATGGGTCCTGGTACACAAAAGCTTGAGAATCCCTAGTCTAGATAACAAGGATCCTGCCACCCTTGGATTACTCTGTTTCCTTGCCTCTGTGCCCTGCTTCTAGACCTGACCACCTGAGTTAAGGACAGAAATTACACATAAACTGGTATAAGTAAATCGGAAATTGCTTCAAATCTGTAACACAACAAAAGTTCAATGTATATAAACCACTTTCAAAATGGCCAAACCCCATTAAAGATAAACTTGGATAGATGACGCATCAAACTTAACTGATTTAGGTTAAATTGGTTTACTGAACTTCTGTCCCAGATCTCCTCCAGATTCAAGTTAACTCATAGTCCCTGCCAGCACCCCAGGATACTTTGCACCTCCCCCACAAACCCCTCCCCCCCACAAAGTGGGCAGGTTAGCTTTGGCCCAAGCTGTCTGCTACAGCCTCACATACAGACATGCTCTAGTACCCCTGGCTTCTGGCCTGAGTCACTGCAGGCATGTGGCTTCATTTCCAAAATCAAAAGTAAATGTCTGTTCACTTACTTATCAGTTCATTTTACACAGTTTAAACTAACCTGCAAAGATTGAACTGATTAATCTTGGGCTTTTTAACTGTTTATACTTAGCCCCATTGCTGACTCTGCTTGGACTTTGACCACTGCCTCTGTGTGACATCTTGGACTGTTGGAACCTGGCTCTCACAGGTATCTGACCCAGCCTGTTCCCTGATCTTGCTCTGCCTAGTAATTTAGGTCCCAATTTTGTCTCTGACCCTCTGGCTTTGACCTTGGCAACCCTTAGATCTTGGGCTAACAGCTTGAGCAACTTGCCAGTCAGACTACCTACACCATGATGCATGACACAGGCTCATCTGTCACCATCAATTTCACTGACGTTTTATAGGGCATTTGACTGCTTGCACAGACCTACATTATGAAACATCCTTCAATTCCATGGAATTGCAGCTGAAGTCATCAAAGTACAGAGGCACAAAATATTCTTTAAGGAGAAATGATCAAACAACAGTGGTTCAGCTGGATACTTACTTGAACAAGTGTTGCATTCTTTCTCTATTGTTGCCTGACATTAACATAGAATAGATAACAAAGATATATACAAGCAATACATACAGTAGCATAGCATGGACAGAGAGTAAATGGATCAAGGTTTGCTGATGGCATTGCACCACTGAGTGACACCACAGAGAAGGCACAAAGACAAACAAAACTAGCAAACAAGCAGTTAAAGTGGAGCTCAAAGGGCATGTTTACATTGCTATGACAATGTGTCTAATCCTAACTGTTTCTGAGCATATCTACCCCTTGCTCCTAGACATATGCTCCAGACACAGGAATACACCTTTGAAGACACTCTAAGATGTGCACCACACTTCAAGCTGGACATGGATAAGCTCAAGAGGGTACAAAGAAGAGCCACCCACATGATCAAGGGCATGGAGGACAGGCCCTACAAGGAGAGACTCGGGGAACTGGGCCTGTTCAGTTTGAGTAAGAGAAGGCTGAGAGGTGATTTGAGAGCCCCCTACAAGTACATCAGGGGTGAACACCAAGATTTAAGTGAGCAACTCTTCAGGAAGGCACCTCAAGGGAGGACAAAGACCAATGGACATAAGCTTATAGAGGGTAAATTCAGGCTAGATATAAGGAAGAACTTCTTATCTGTAAGGATCACCAGAATCTGGAACACATTCCCAGCAGAGGTGGTGCAGTCACCATCCTTGGAGGTGTTCAAGAGGAGGTTGGATATGCATCTTGTTGAGCTGTTCTGAGTCCAATAACTTCCTGCCCATGACAGGGACTGGACTTTATCTTACAGGTCTCATCCAGTTCTACAATGCTTTGATACTATGACTCTATGTGCTTTTGTGGCCACTCAAGACCTCAACCTCTGTCATGTTTGAGAGTGGCCATTGGGGATGATCCTGGAGTCTCACTGGAGTACTTTTAGGTTTGGGGCATGCATGCAGAAGAGTGTGGGTAGGGCATACTATGGAGCATCATGGATTACACACGCTACCCCCAAATTAACTATGGTAAAACAAACATCCTTGAAATCCAGACATCAAATAGCAAACTTGCAGTAGGAGGCAAGAACATCAAGGTCTCCAACCCTATCTAAATTATACTATATTAATCAATGGAGACCTCAAGGAAGAAGTGACACTGAGGATAGGAATTGCTCTACAGAATTTACTGAAGTTAACAAAGCATGGAAATCCAAGATTTTCAGTATCAAAATTATGCTGAAACTCTTTTAACTCAAATTGTCAGGGGCCCTAACAGGCACCTCAGTCTGGGTGAATTGCTTACTTGACCACATCTGCCTGGGGCTCTGATTGGAAGCCCTAACCTCAGCATATGATCCAGCTGGCCACTGTAAGGACCTTCTGATTGGCTGCTGGGAAGTGTTCCACCTGTGGCCTCAGCTATAGGCCAGCAAATAATTCTGCCTGAAGGTCTGCTGCTCTGGTAAGCCTCTGATCCTGTGCTCCCTGGTTTTCTGGTTCCTGACCCTACTCAAGTATGTTATTGGACTCTGGTGTTTTGGAAATCATCCTTGTACCTCAGTATACAACCCTTGTACTTTGGCTCAGTCTGTGATTTGGACTCTACCTTTGGATTTCCCACCTTGGATATGGTAACTCAATCTCTTGAGAACCTTGAATTGGTCTATAACTTAGATTCTGCTTCTGTAATCTCCCCTGGTATCAGCTAACTTAGATTATATTTCCTGCCCTAATCACTAGGCAAGACTGCCTACAACCTAGCTCTTGCACAAATATAATCCAACTACTAAAAAACAGCTGGAGATCTATCAAAACCTTTAAACAGGAAATTAGAGTCCCTTCAAAACAAGTGCCTACAAAAGATTCTGGGTACTGGATGGAAAAAAACTTGAAAAAGAGAGAATCGTAGAAAAAAGTAGGGCTAGAAGGAGCCTCCAGAGGTCATCTAGTCCAACCTTCTGTCTGAGGCTGGATACCCCTATCACAACTACCTTATACAATTCATAATCTAAACTCTACATAAGAACTACCATCAACCCTGACAACACAGATATGTCACCCTAACCTGCCACAGGTAAAATAGGGGCACCACTTCTACATTCTGCTTCTATGAACTCTTGTCAATACGTACTCAAGATATCCTGGATAAAGGGCCATGCCCTCTTGTCTTCTTTCTCCTGTACCATGGAACAAGAGTATGCATTTCTCTTGCATACTCTTGTTCCATGAGATATACAAGGCACACCACCACTTTTCTCCCAACCCTACTCTTGCAAACTAGAGTGTAACCCTCCAAGTTGACTTTCCAGTCATAAGAGCTGTTCCACCAGGTCTCAGTGATGCCAGTTAAATCATAGTTATTTTCACAAGCTGCAGCTTCCAGCTCATCTTGTTTATACCCAACACTATAGCATTTGTATCCTTGTATCAGATGTACTTTGCATTTTGACCTCACTTCCTTTTTGCACCACTTGCTACAGCCCAGTAGCTCTCTGACCCTCCTTTCCCAGAGTTAAGTTGTTTCTTGAGTCTTTTCCCTTCTGGACTGTGTGCTCTCTCGTTGAAGAGGTTTGATCACCATCCCCCATGGAACCTAATTTAAAGCCCTCCTTAGTAGGCTGATCAGAAGATACCCAAAGATGCTCTACCCCGTTCTTGTCAGATCCCATCTTTTGATAGCAGCCATCCTCCCAAGAACATCTGCCTATTGTTGAGAAAGCCAAAGCCTTCATCATCTCAGGCAAATTACACTTCCAGCTCACTGCCTGGATTCTTGCCTTCTATGGGAAGAATGAACCAGAGCATAACTTGTGCTCCGTGCTCCTTAATCCTCCTGCCAAGAGCCTCATAGTTTCCTCGGATCTGCTCAGTGTAATTCCTGGCAGTATTGTTGCTGCCTACATGGACAAGCAGGAAGGGGTAGCAATCCAAAGTGGCAGTCTGAATTCAAGCTCCAGGTAGGCAGCATGCCTCCCAGACCCTCAAATCTGGATGACAAATTGGTGCCCTGTCTCCTGGCAGCAGTGGCAATGGTAGCAAGGCTGCAGCGGGGAGGCAAGGCCAGTCACCTCGTTGACAGCCACCACCACACTTCTCTTCCTTTTGGGTGCAGTGGTTCTGAAGCCCCTGTCCTTGAGGCCTTGCACTTGCTTGCTCTTTAGGCTGCTGCCTCCTCAGCCTCCTGCAGATGTTCTCTTCTCTGCATTTTCCTCAGCAGTTCCACCACAGTGCTAGAAAGCAGTTGTTGACTTCAGTCTGCTGCTCTTCTATGGACTCTCCTTCTTCAAGTAGTCACATGCTGCCACTTCTCACTGCCCTTTGGCCTCTCCAGGACCAGTCTCTCATAACACTTGTCCAAATAATTTTCTTGATCCCTGATAGAATGTAATATAAATACCCATGCTTCCAGTTTTTGAATCTTCTCATCCAGTGCAGACCATCAGCCTGCTGATGAAGTATTCCTGACCCTCTGAGAGGAACATGAATGTGGCACAACCCAAGCAGGTCACAACAGCTGACCCAAACTCCCTAGAGAACACCTATGCTGTAAGGAGGGGAAAAAAAAGAGCAGGAAGGGGGAAAAAAGATACACCACAAGAACCTGCATACCAAACACCCACATCAAGACCTTTGCACATGCAGTCCCCTGCTCTCTGGCTCCCTTTTCAGGCAAACTCCCTAAGCAAACTCCCTCTCTGTTTGCTGCCCTGTATTCACTGTTAACACACAGTTCACTGTGGGCTGTTGTTTTATAAAGCTGCCTATCCCAGCTCTACCCTTCAGTTACTTAAATCAGACACATCAAAGCAAGACCTGTCACTCAGGCATTCCAGAGGGGGGAAGAAAAGAAAAGGAAAGAGGGAGGTGGGGGAGGCAAGGAAGCAAACACATACACAGGGGAAAAGAGGGGATAAAGGCCAAACACATAGCAGGCACTAGACAAACACTCTAGTACCAATCAGCCACTCGAAGTCACAAGCACAGAGAAAAGCCTCTTCCAGACAGTCCCACACCTGATCTGTTTATCCCAGAACAACTGCTTTCTGCTCTGTTTGCTCATCACCAACCAGAAGCCTGCACTAAAACAGGAGGAAGGACTTAAGTGGGGCACATATGCCACATGACAAGACATAAATATATGGGGATATTAAGTTGTGAAGTGGAAACCAACTGATGTGAGAAAAAGAGAACACCTAAGAGAAGACTTAGGAAGAACGTTTAGCAAGTAGGACATGCAGCCAATATCGATATCATCAACCTTTCAACTCCATGTACCAGAAGAATGGTGCAGAGCGAGTCCACAGGATTGATTCTGCACAGTGTTGAGCCCTATGCACCCTGATCGGGCCCCACACACCTAATCTCACAAATATGACCATACTATCTGCCTGCAGGGTTCCCCAAAGGTCCAGAAGTTTAGTAGCATGGGAGCAACAATTAATGCTGGCACTGTTCCCCTGCAGCCCATTTTCAGACATGTAAGGAGCCCTGAAGGACAGATGACACAGCTCTACAAGCTGGATCTGGTGTGCAGGCTGGGGGCAAAAATGCAAAGCAAACAGAGGCAGCAGGAAATAAGAGAGGAACAGAAAAGACTAGCTTCTAGTGTGCTAATGGTAACATGGGAAAGATGTAATGTAACAAAGCAATGCATCTATAATGGACAACCATGCATAAGCCATTGCGACTTTCTCCAAGCTTTTTCATCCCCTCTAATTAACCAAAGAAGTAGGAGGCCCTGTTTAGCCTGTATGTTTTACTGCTGCCTTTGATAAAAGTAAAGCAGAGACAGAACGGAGGGAAACTTCAGATACCACCCACACACATGCACCTATCCACAGAAAATACTGAGAGAATCAGAAATTGCATTGTAACAAACAGCAAAATACCGTAACTGAAATCAATGTAACTGAAATCAAACATTTTCTCTATTTTGAAACATAGCGGGCGAAATCTTGGCCCCGTGTAACTTGATGTAAATATTTTAAAGGACATCCGTATTAGTAAGAAAAACACAATTTTTGTATTTCTGATGGACAAACCTCTAATCATCAATCCAAAGACCCTATTCTTTTGCCCACAGAGACTGTATTCCTTGTGCAAAAAGACAGAAGCCCACTAGCCCTGTAGACATTTAAAGCTTGCTGAAAGAAAGCTCTTGGAAAGTGTACTATTGAGAATAACAGTCCTGCCTAGACAAAAAGATGGATTAGATCATCTAAAAAAATTCTGTTCCTGTTTGCTACTCTTCTGATCTATAAGATATATTGGTGGGAATTCATTAACCAAAAGAAGCATATGGCCCTAAACAGTATGTTGGCATATTAAACCTTCAAGTCAAAATGAAGTTTTTTACAACACTAAGACATTCAAGTTGCAGTATTTTGAAAGTCTTGCCTTTAATGGAGCCATAAATGGTATGTGCTTACATTTGTTCTATAAAACTTGTGATTTGTTCTTTCAAAAAAATAGACTATTTTACATAATTTAACTATGTAGTAAAAAAAATGGATAAACTTTAAGGCCATTGGGTTGGGTCTTAAAGAAACAAATTTTGCAGCAAGCAGATTTGGAGTACATATAATACAAGCACATTTATTGAACATTTTTATTAAAATCTTTTTCATTTTAATTCTCTGAATCACAAATACAAAATGCTATAAAGGCTACTGATCATTAAAGTTCAATAAAGATCATTAAAGTTCTTGCTGTAAAAATTATATGAGATAGGTCACAAGCTTATTTCTGTCAGTGCTTGCTGCTTCAAATTCATGTAGTTTATATTTTTACTGAATTCCCTTGACTACCAGCTATACAAACTCAGGCCTGGCTCTGAGAAATCAAGCTAGTCTACACCATGTACTGACTGCCAGTAAGAAAGGTTCTGTAAGTCAGTGTATACCTTCACTGACACTTATGAACTCCCCCTCTCTTTAGAAGGTGTAGGTAACTAGAAGCTATATTCTGAAATATTTTTGTTGTGTACAGGAATTAATATAATCCAGTTCTCACAAGGTTGGCTAGTTCCATATGCCTAACAGAAACATATGGTAATAAAAACATGCTTGAAAAAATACAATGGCAGTAGATCTGCTGAGTGAAGTGGTGTCATTTTTAACAGGAGAGCTGTCCTATAAAACTAACAGTACGCTTCAGTACCTTGATTTCTGACAGATTCAGCATTTAGGTATGTGAGGCATGATCCATGCCTGCTGATCCCCTTATCTGTTTTCAATAGAGCCAGGGAACTCCTGGCTAAATCTGTTCCCTGTTAATGATTCAGGCTCACTAAGGGTTCCTAGACTGGCTGGTCTTAACTGGGGTCATGGCCTTTTTTCACCTTTGAACCACAGCCTGCTGTTGTGACCGTCATTTGCAAGATTCTTCCTGTCAAGACAGGCAGTGGTGTCATTACATTTGAGCACATTACATTGCACAATACAGCTTCTCTCTCTTTTAAAAGATAACTTTATGACACTCAAATCCATTATTTCAAGTCTGATGTTTAATTCACTATCAATGAGTCATAATATATCAATTAGCATAGCCTTCTTTCCTTGTTTGTCCTGGGATTTCAATCTTTGAGATTTCTGACAGTCAGCAACAATCAGACTTCACTGAGGTTGGTAACAAATGCATGCTTTGATATTAATTTTTATGACTAGCAAAATTATTTTATGAGTACCTGCAAATTCAGAAAGCAATTGAAGAACTGTGCAAAATATTGATTTGAGAAAATAAAACATCTGGTATATACTTTCTATTAGAATTGGCTAGACAATGGTAAAAGATGGGTTAAATGTCTAGCTTGAGTGTCAGTCATGTTCTGCCATAAAATAAGATGACCAAAGTCCCCATAAAGAGTTCTGCAATACACTGTAAGCAACAATTCTAACCCTGCACATTTTTAAGCTCTATAGATCCATTTATTCTAAGTTCTACTGTGGGTCCACATTACCAGTATAAGACATGAACCATTATCAGTAAGAATACCAGAACTGATGGGGCCTTTGACAGATATTGACAAAAATTTGAGAGCTATGGGCTGGTGTCTGTGAACAACCCATAACACATTTTCCACAGAGGTGCCCTTTCCAGCCAGGGAATGATATGGGACTGGCTCCTTAGTTCCCCTCGACCCCAGGAGAGATTGGTAAGACTCACTAATAGGCTTGGTTCCATCAGTTGTTGCTGTCATAGAACAGTGGATTGAAGAAACCACTGCTGTCCTGGTGCTCTCCAGCCCCAGTTCCTGCCCTTTAAAGTTCCTAATGTGCAGGTAGCCTGAGACCAAGAAGCACCACTGGGGCTGCAGCATCGTTGTCTGATCTTGGGTCGCCTGACAGCTAGGAACTCTAAAGGGCTGGCAGCTAGCCTGATACTGGAGAACAGAGATTTGTAACAGACTTCTTGCCAGCTCTTTAAAGATCCCAACTTGCAGGCAGTCTGAGATTCAGTAGGATGGCCTTCAGTATGAGGACAGATTATCCGTGAGACTGGATAAGGGGAAGCATGCTTGGTGTTCTGACAATTCATTGTTGGAAGGGCTATCAGGGAGCAGGGCACTCTCTCTCCCTCCTCCTTGGAGGGAGGAGTAGAGGGCCATGGGATACTGGGAGTCTTTTGGCCAGTACTGTAACTAGCCAAACATTATTGTTGTTTCAGCCAGCAACTTCTTGGGGGCAGATTTGCCATTTCTGCATTGGATACACCATTTTAAACCCAGGACAAACTGCTTTAATGTCTGTTTGGTCACAATTTATTAAAGGAAAGTCACATATAGTCACAACAAATGTAATGTCTAACAGAGTGAAAAGTGAACAAATATTCTCTGCTCACTCCAGGAAATCCTTAACATAGTAAGAAACGCCATCCATGATGGAAGGATGGCCCAATGCACAAAGCAAGTCAGGAATTTTCCTTGCTTGCAAATATAGGGACTACAAGGTTGATTTTTGCAGCCCATGTGTGCTGGAGGCAGAGTCAGGAGAAAACCCATAGAAAACACAGAAATGCAGTGGTAAATATAAAAGCTAGGATAGAAAGACTAGTAGCACACTGCTTACCATGGATTCCTAAGTCAGCTGTTTGTTTTGACAGTGTTTAGGAAAACAGGGTTTTGGGTACATTACACAAAAGATTATACCAAAGATTATAACTGATTCACAGAATCAATTTTCCTCCTAAAAGAAGCAAATTCTCAAGGCCCAAGTGGAGAAGCAATATATAAAAGCAATAAAAATCAAAGCTGTTTGTGCTTTGAAATTTGTCTAAGTAGGTAATTTTCAAAGCTGTTTATGCTTTGAAATTTGTCTAAGTAGGTAATTTTCTTTCAGCCACTACAGAGCTCCAATATTTCAACCCAAAATTAAGCCACCACTTGTAATCTCTTACTTAAGTTTGACTTCTTGAGCACGGATCTTCTCCTTCAGTTCCCAATTCTCCTGGAACACTGCCTGTGCTGTTAAATCAGTCTGTTTTTTGGAAGTGGCAAACACATTTGATTCCTCCTCTGCCTCCTGAACTCGGTTTTGCAGAGATGTAAGCAGAGATGATTGTCGAGCATTGTTTTCTTTGTAGCTTTCCACTTCAGCTTTCAACTCTTGGAATGATGCTTCCTTAGAAGCCATTTTAGACCTGAGTTCAAGAAGCTATAGACAGAAAAGGAAGAACAGAAAAAACATACAGAAGGGAACAGGAATTTAGTATAGACTAAAACATCTGATATTAAACATTTTTGGATTATAGCAGGAAATACAGTGTGGAACCAGATTTTCCTATTAGGATCTACAAGAAATGAGATAACAAATAGCTGCCTTTTTTCAGTATTTCCCAACTGCTTTCTGTTAACTTCAGCTCAGGATTTTGAAGCAATAAGTAACTAACACAACTTTAATTAATATCAGCTTCAATGATGCAAAGAAGGAAACAAAAACAGCCACTTTGTTTTCAATAGAACTAACAAAGGCTGCTTGCAGATGTTAAAAAAAAAAAAAAAAAAAATCAAACAAACAAGCTATGACTTACCAGAAGCAGCAGTACAGTACTTCAACCTGGGTCTGGAGCATCTGTATAGATCAGATGCATCAGCAGGGCTTTTTGGAGCCTTTACCTAAGCTGAGTTATTAAATAAAAGAGCCAAAAAAGCCCCATTAAGATGCCTAATCAATACAGACATTGGGCAAGCTGGGTCCAGTTAATGTGTTGCCTCTTCTGGGCATGAGCTGGGCTTGGTGCGGGAGCTCTGAAGCTCATAAAGGGTCTAGAGTTTAAAGTAAACCATCATTTTTGTTGGGATTTTTTAATGCCTACAAGCAGCCAAAGTTAATAAGAAAAAGTATTTTCGAATATCTAAAGTACATTGGAAAAAACAGACTGAAAAATAAAAAACAGAAAGGTTACTGTTGTCTTTTTAATATAAATTACATTAAAGAGCACTGTGCAGGGACTGTGGTACATCATGTGGAGATGAGATGCTAGAGAATGTTGCTGCCAATCACACCTGTACATGTGTATGACCAAACCTGATTTTCAAAGGCTTAAGAATTCAGCTAAATTCAAATGATTAACACTGGAACAAGAAAAGGATCTTTCTGATCTCATATGAGTATCCCCGTTCCAAGGCAGGAAGATGCTAAAGCTTTACAAGACGGAAGAATTTTTTGTGATACCTTCTAAGGGATGAACTGTATAGTTCAGCAAGCTATTAGACTAGCTTTCCGGCTTGAAGTGCCCATTCCTCCGGTTCTGATGTTAAAGCAGTTTCTCAAGGGATAAAAACTTAGGTCCTGAGGAAAGGCACCTGATAAAAATCTTGCACAACAGCTCTCAACTATACAGTTGGTCCAATAAAAGATACTACCAAAAAGCCTTGCCTCAGACACATTTCTTAGATCAGAGGTCAGCAACGTTTTTGAACAGAGTGCTAAAAACACCTGCAACCTCAACTTGTAAGATGTTGGCATGCCAGGGGCGGATGGCAGGGGACCCACAAAGGGCCCCAATCCTTGCTGTGGTAGCGCAGCCCCAACCCCTTCCCCCACCATCCACCCTGAGGTGCGCGTGCCAAGCAAAATGCCTTTGCATGCCACACCTGGGACCCATGCTGGGGGTTGCTTATTCCTGTCCTAGACCAGCACAGTTACAACACTCCAATCCTACTAAAGCTTTTCAACTCACAGCATTTTGTTGGTGTTTTTCCCCAGTAGGAAATAACATATTTCCTCCCCAACCTCACCCGAGTCATTCTTGGAAACGCCTGAGCCATTTCTGCTGAAAATTTCTTCCCAAAAAAATCATCCTGGAGGCAGACATCTGATGTAAAATTTCAATCTAACTCCCCAAAGTATGGCAATGTTATAAACAACAGAAAGCAGAGTCTTACAATAAAAAAATGTTAAGCAACATTTAGACATTGTTGCCAGCCCCACTTATAAAGAACAAGATGAAACATGAAGCATTTCATTTTGAACACATGAAGATTAAAATTATGCAATCAATTAAACTATGTTGAGTAGTTCTTAGATGTTGTTTCAGGGCACAGGCAAAAGAACAAACAACTGTGATGTAAATGAGGGATAGATTTCCTGTGTGTCAAGCTTTCCTCCGTTAACTGTCTATGTATATGCTTTTCCTCCATAGTAAACAAAAACTAATCTGTGGTAGTTTAGCCCTGAATGAGAGAGATAGATTAAAGTATCTTGCTTATGGTCACAAAGGAGAAGTCTTGCACAACCACAAATAGATCCAAATCTCCTGAGAGCTAGTATAGTGCTTTATACACAAAACAATCCCTCCTGAGTTTACAAAAAGACACAACTGAGGGGACAGGCACACCAAATTCGAACAATCAATCAGTACCATCGTTCTTTACAGAGCATGTTGTAAAGATGCATGCACCAATGAGTTCCTTGGTGGTCACAGAGTCCAATGTGTGACTGACAGTTCCGCCCACAAGTAGGGCACACTCATGCACTAGCAATGCTCTGAATCTGAGCCACAGCTTCCTTCCTCCTCTGACACTGGTCATCACAAAACTTAATCTAGTCCACCTCACAGCGCCTCGCTCAATCTGGAAGCTGACCCCACCAGCCAGGGGAGCATTCTGAACTGTGCATCCTTTGGAATCTCTGTGGATGATTAGGACAGAAGTCATCTTGCAAGCATCCTGAAATTTGCACAGTGGTATGCCTTTCTTTCTAGACCCTTCGCAAACTTCAGAGTACAGCACATGCTACAAGATACTTGAGATCTAGCATTTCATGACAACCTAGCCACCTGAATCTTTTCTTACTAATCAGTGTTCCCATAAATGACATACCAGCATGATTTAATACTTCCATATTTATCACCCCGCCTTGCCATTTTATTCAAAGAATTTTACACAGGCATCTGATATAAAAGATGTTTAGTCTTTTGGTATGTCTGGCATAGGTCATCCATGTTTCTGAGCCATACAAACAGTGGATAAAACTTGTCCAAAAATATGAATTTTCATGTTAGTTGACAGTTTGTTATTGTTCCAGGCTCTGTCTTGCAAAAGATCTACATTGCAAGATCTACATTGCTGGTAACAATAAAGTCAAGGTAGAAAAATTGGTCAACAACATGCAGACAAGTACCATCTAAGGTGATATCTGGAAATTACCACAGGGTAAATGAGGGTGGGATTTGCAGTATGTTAGCTACTCTAAATTAAGTGCCTGTGCTCCTGTTTTACCCAACAGTAAATTAAAACAGGCCACAGTATGTTACCGTTCCTTTGAAGTGCGCCCACAGCTTCAGTTTCTTTTAATTAATGAAGAATAGTCTACATTTAAGACACTGGACTGAGCTTAAAAGGTTTGAATAAATTCCTGGCTCTATCAGAGACCACTATCTAATCTCCTGTAACTCACTTCTCCTATAAAATGAGATAATAACGCCCTTCTCCCCCAACTCTGTCCTGTTAGTTTAATTAGTAAGCCAACTGGAGGACAGAGCATCTCAGAATAAGAATTCTGCACAGCATCTAATGCAACAGAAAATTATCTCAGTTATTATCATTTAATAAGTGTTATATTCAGCAACAGTAAATTTGGTATTTTGGAAGAAAGGGATGGTAGATTTCTTGATGCTTATTCTGTCTTTTCCAAAAATATCACTGAAAAGAAGTCTATAATGTAATGCCATGACAATAAGTAAATAAAATGCTTACTCTCACTGATGAGTCACATAAGAGATCACAACTCTTATCTTCCTTAACTAAGAGGAAATGTAAAACAAAGGTTCTAACTATGTTCATTAAAAACCTGAACAGATTTTACAATAATGAGAGTTAACCAGCCCAATTCCAGCTCAGTTTCAGACAATTACATTTCTATAGATCTATATTTTGCTAATGGTTTATTGTCTTGCAGTGTAAGAGTAAAATTTCATGTTACAATTTGATCATGTTAGAACTTGAATGATCACACATTACGTTTAATTAACTAGTAGGCCTGTGCGAATAGATAAGTATTCGATTTGGATTCAGCCGATTCGGAGGACAGTGATTTGATTCAGAGATTTGGGTCACTGTCCCAAATCGATTCGACCAAATCAGCTTTGAAAGATTTGGCACTGATTCAGAGAGATTCAGTGATTCAGCCACAGACTAAAATCATTGAAATACCTACAACTTTGCCCTTTTTTTTTTTGGTAGATTTGGATTAAAACAGCCAGGATGGTAGCTCCTTCTGAGGGCATGAAGTCTGCCAAGTTTCAAGGAGATAGGTGCAGGGGTTTCTAAGAAACTGCATCTCAGGCTGCTGACAAGCAAAACTTGTGACGTGACTTTGTGTTCATGTTACAGTGCAGCAGGATGAAATCAGCAGGAATGGTAGCCTGTAACAGGGGGCCTTCCTGGTGCTGGTTAGATCTCCGCCCACCCACCCATTTCTGGGCCAATTGTTCGCCCCTCTTTTTCCTGCCATGCCTTGATGGAAAACTGATTCAGATGTTTCCCAGGCAGGAGGCTGCCCAATTAAGTGTCTTAGGGTGCAATCCATTCCGCAACTCCATACCTCCCCTAACAGTGTGGCTCATGCCTTGCACATTGCATCCTTCACCCCCTCCAGCTGTGGTCCCCTCTCTGGGATCTTTGGCTCCCCCTTAGGGCCTGGCCCCACCTTCAGGCCAGCTGAAATCCCGAGCTCTTGCTCTGGACATTCCTCACAATGGGCCCCTGACCTTTTGACCTCCCTTTGGATTCTAGCCCCAGCCTGGACCAGTTGAGGGTACCTCTGATATCTTTTATTAGACCAACTGAATAGTTGGAGAACTATATCTTAGCAAGCTTTGGGATTTAAAAACCCTTTGTCAAGCTGAGGAAGCATCTAGTTGATGTGTGTGCGCTCTTCCTGGATGGAATGAATACTGAAGAAGCCAGAGGCTGGCATGCAATGCAGGCAAGGAAACCAGTCAGTGAAAATGCAATTTGAGGTGTCAGGGGGTGAAGGACAGGCAGCGGGGAAAGGAGGATGTAGCAGGTAAAAGTGGAGAGGTACCTTGGGAGTCAGATGGCAGGCAAGTTCTAGTATGTCATAAATCCAATGTCTATATTGAGTCCATGAGTTTTGATATCCAGTAGGTTTATGAAGAGAAGTTTGTAGGCTTGTCTACAAAATGTGTTTTATAAATTCAAACAAGCACCGAACCTTGGTAACATCATCACCAGAAGCAAACTTCCTGCAGCCCAAAACACATCAAATGGATCCAGATCATGCCATGATAAGAAATGCAAAACCTACCAACATATCTACAGTATCCCCACAACTATTACATCCCACAACAAAACCATCACTACTCCTGGATCTTATAGCTGGACCTCCAGAAGCATCAAATATCTCATCCAGTGCACCAAATGCCCTGATGGAAAATACGTAGGAGACACCGAGCAACAACTGTGCACCAGAATGAGTGCATGCTGGAAATTTATTACAGGCAAGAATACCCAACTACCTGTGGGGACACATTTCTCACAAGAAAGCCACTCTGTCTCCAATCTCTCATGCCTGATCCTCAAAGGGACTTTACAAACCATCTTTCACAGACAAGCCTATGAACTTCACTTCATCAATCTCCTAGATACAGAAACTCATGGACTTTATATAGATAGACACTGGATTTATGACACACTATAACCTGCCTGACATCTGACTCCCCAGGTACCTCTCCACTTTTACTTGCTACATCCCCCTTCTCCAGTATCCCTCCCATCCTGTCCCTCACCCCCTAACACCTCAATTTATATTTTCAGTAACTGGTTTTCTTGTATGCATACTAGCCTCTGGCTTCTTGCAGGCTTCTTACTAGTTAAGCTCACACAGAGCCTCAAAACACCACTGCAACCAGCAAGCCTCAGATCTCTCAAAGATCTTACAGGTCTAGGCTTTCCCTAGCCAGGACTCAGTGTGTGTGTGCAGTAGCTGGAGGTTATAAGGCTCCTCCTACCCACCTTTCACCAGGGAGGTCTGTAGTCCTGGCATTTCTTGGGGGCTGCTGTGCCACTGGCAGTCCCACCAGGCCTCCAGACCCTGGCAGAGTGCTGTTTTAGGTCATGCCCAGGACCTGGGGTCTCCTCCTTCCCCATAGCCCCAGCGCATACCTCAAGGTTCATCCTGGTATGGCAGCTCAGCAGGAAGATGTTCTTCCTCTGCTGGCTGGTGATAAACTAACCTGCCACCTCTAGCTCTGAGACCGGGGCATTAAATGGTTGTCAAAGAAAATTAAAAAAGCAAATAGGTGCATAGTGAGGAGAGTGGCACTTACTCCTTCTGCAGGTGGAGCTTGGAGAACTCCAGCAGTGGGAGATTCACCTTCAGGAACACCTGCTGCTCCATCAAACAAGGATCCAAGGATCCAAGGAGGTGGGGGGGAGGTGGGGGGGCATGTCACAACATCCCCAGCAATGCTGAATACCCTCTCACTTGGAACACTGGCCAGTAAACAGAACAGGGATTCCCAGGCATCCATGGCCAGATCCTGCCACATCTGGCTTAAGGTTGCCCAATAGACCAAGGAGTCGCAGTCCAGTGGCTTCACATCCTCAGCGAGATAAGTACCCACCGAAGCCGCCATGCTACCTGCCCCAGGCTGGCATCTGAAGCCTCTGGACCCCAACATGGAAAGCCCTGCCCTTAGCCCACATTGTCAGCACCTGTCATGGAAGAGACAAGCTGCTGCTGGCAGTGCTGGCACAAGAAAGTGGATCACCCTCTTCCACATCTCCCCACCTCTGCCCTTCTGCCTCCCTGACTCTGTTCACCAGTGCCTCTGTTCAATGATCAAGGGTTCTGCTGGCGCACACGCTGCCTTTCACCCTCAGATCGCACATGAACCATACTGGACTGCAACAGATCCAGCTGTTTTTTGATGCCCTCCTTCAGCCATTTCACCAGTGCCTGCACCTCTAGTGACAGCGACTTACACCAGTCAGGAACACTGATCCCCTGGAACTTTCCATTTGGTTCTCAAGCTCCCTCACTATGGTGATCACCTAGCTAAGAAGGGCATCACTAGTGCTGAGGGTCTCAGTGGCCTCAAGGAAATGGCTTAAAGACTACCATGATCTGGGAGATGGTAACCCACTCTGCTTTAAGTGGGCCGCTGATCCCAATCTCCCTGAGCAAGGTCATTTCATGGATGGCCTTCTGTTGCTCCACCAGCCTTTTGAGCATCAGATATATGGAGTTCCACCAAGTCTGCACATCCTGCATGATTTTGTGCTGCGGAATGCTCAGCTCTGTCTGTTCGTCCCACAGCATCTTGCCCACCTTGATGCTCCAGTGAAAGTAGCCCGCCACCTTCCTGCATCTTGAAATGAGCTAGCCAGTCATAACGGTGCCATCACCAGCAGCCCTGTCCCCCTCCAAGGCATCCCTGACTATGAGGTGTGTGCTACACAGCAGATGCCAACAAAGTTGGCATCACGGACCACCTTGACCATATTGGCACCCTTGTCGGTGACTATGAACTCATGGGCGAGCTTGCCTTGTTCAACAAGCCACCTCTACACCATGCGGCTCATGGCCACCATGATCTCCCTTGCCGTGTGGGACCCATCCATCATTTCACTTGAAAGAGAGTCTACCAACAGCCTGACTGATTTCATCAGTGCCCTGTGAGGGAGAGTTAGGCATGATCTTCACCCCAGATGCTCCAGTTGTCCAAGGTGAAATGCAAGGCTACCTGTGGAACCACCTTGCACAGCTCCACCCTCAAATACTCCCTGAATGCCTCATACAGGGAGGGTACAACCTGCTAAAGGTCGTGCAGGCGGGCACTTGGTAGGATGGGGCCACGAGCACCATGAGCCTCCTGAACCTGGGATGCTCAACTGAGAAGGGCTAGCCATCCAAAGCAAACATCTCCTCAAAGTCCAGCTGACCTTGCTCACCCTTGCAGCAGCATCGCCGTGGTGGTGAAGTATTTCACCTCCTTGCCCCAGGTGATCTGCCTTTGGCGGTGTTGGCAGGTAGCATACCTGGGATCATCTACCAACTCAAAATGATCCCACACTACACTACCCACCCCGTTTCTGGACTGAGGGTGGTGATCTGCCTTATCTGCCGCCTCAGCAGGAAGAGGCACAACATCAAGGGAAGCTGAGCCACCTGCCCCGACAACCTCCTCCAGAGTACCTACCGGAAGAGACCTGTCTGCAGGGGAACTTCATGGGGTGTGGAGCACAAACTCAAATTCCCCCTTCTTTCCCAGAATTTCCCTGGCTATGGCAATAAACTCCCTTAGTTCCAGATCCAGCTCCTCTGGCACTGGGAGGCTCATGCTGGGAGCTGAAATTGAGGTTGAGGAGACTGTCATGCTGGTGCTGGTGGCTATTTCTGGTGTTAGTGGAGGTGGTGCAGGTGCAGGGACCTTCTTGCTCCCACTAGCAGCAGAAGCCTCATGGCTGCTAGGGAAGAGGGTGCATCTAAGTTTGGGTGCAGGGGATCTTGCTCCCCTACCCCCTCTAACCCCTCTCCCTACCCCTGCCAGAAGACCTGGCATCTGTCTTTCCAGCAAACTTCAAAATGTTTGCTGTGCTGGAAAATATGTGTGTGTTTATTATATCTTCATCTATCTACTTACTATATCTTCTTCTATCTGCTTACTAGATAGAAAAGACTAGATAGAGAGACTAGATAGGGCCACTAGCAAAAGAGTGAGGAGGCTGACTAAGAAGCCAGCCATTGCAGCTAATACCTTTCGCATGCTGCTGCTTCCAGACAAACAGCTCACAAAAGGGACAGAAAGGTTTCACACAGAGCCTTATATGCTGTTTCTATGTCCCTGCCAGAGAACTGTAACTGGAAGGAAACTCAGGGAAAGACCAGTCACTGGCCAGCTACAGATGTCTATATCAGAGCAGTCTTTCCCCTCCTCCTCCCCCCTCCCTCTTCTCAGTTTCTGTTTCCCCACTAGACCACCTTTTCTGAATTGCCAAGTCTTCTTCTGAATTGATCTGGATGCTTCTAATCGATTCAGAGATTGTTATGGGTCTCCAGATTCAATTTGGATTTGGCTGCCAAATTGGGCCATATCTTCTCTGAATTGAATTGGTGACCAAAGCTTCGCAAACCCCTATTAACTAGTGCTAAGTGCCCTTTAGGCAAGTTACTCTATTTTGAGTCATGATTATATTTGAGCTGGGCCACCTAGCATGAGTTGAGTTAAATTCTAGGTGTTCACCTGAAATAAAACCAATTTGCAGTCCTCCAGTATCCCAGGAGCCACAGTTTCCAGATGGACTAGCAATCACCCAGGATTCTATGCCCCTGGACTGACAGCTGGGAACAGCTGGGACATAGGTGAGTGGGGAGGGAGGGAAAAGGGGTGAAGTGGGGTAGGGAAGCCAGGGCATGGAGAAGGGGTGGGGGGCAGGACTGGATGGGAAAAGTGGGAGGGGGTAGGGGAAAAAAGGGTGTAGGTATATGGGTACTTGCCATGCTGCTGCCCCTTCACCCCCGCAAATTGCGCCCAGACCCCCAGATTGTTCCCCCGCCACCCAAATTGTCCCCTCTGCCCTCCATTGCTCCCTGCACCCCCAAATCAACTGTGATCAGTCCAAGAGTAGTGGAGGTGCAGGTAGGGGACTCCCTCCCTGCCTGCTCCTTGGGTCCCTCCAGTCCACCCAGATCAAGCCCCCAGCAAGTCCCACAATGGAAAGGAAGGCAGGGGCAAGTGGGTGACAGGAAAGGGGCAAGGAGCTGCCAGGCATTTGTGAGGCCCAGTAAGCGCTGGATCCAGGTGTGAAGGGTAGCATAGGCTTCAGGGACCCTGAGAGCAGGTAGTGGAAGAGACCTCCCTGCTGCTGCCACTACCACTGCTCTTGGGCAGATTGAGGTGGTAGGGCACTGATCCAGACGTTAAAGTGGGGATCTAAAATCTGATGGGAGGCAGCAGTGTTATTTTGGGGGCAGAGGGAGTGATCCAAGTAGCATTGAGGGAGGTCTTCCTCCCTCTCCTCCCCAGCCTACACTGTGGCTAGACAGCCCATGAGCGGGGCAGGAATGGAGCAGACTTGCAACCCCTAGCCATGCCCCTGCTCACCAGCCCTCTAATACCAACTTTGAGCAGTGTACATAAGACAGGCTATTAACCCCAAATAGGTGACTAATCACTAGCACTAGTTAATCTTAACATGGACTAACATTACATAGTCTTCTTACTAAATCTACTGTGTAATCTCACCCTAACATATTATTACTGTGCTATATTCAACAATTGCTAAATTATAGATTACATGACAAAGGCAACAACATTTCACTTACTGGCAAAGTGATCTCATTTCATTTTATGTGTCCCATACAGGTAAATCTTAAGGCACATTAAAAAGTGAGAGCGAACACGTAACTGTAAAATGCATTATGTGCTTTACAAACTACATAAATTAGAAGTACTATCACATATGAGTGTTATCATTCCTTTCTATCACTGGCAAGCACCTGTTTCAGTTTAATCAAGCAGTGAGACAAAGATGGGACAATTCCCATTTGAAGAAAAGGATAGTAATCTGTATGGCAATTAAGCTGATCCAGAAAAGGATCTTGGAGTCATTATTAATGCCAAAATGAACATGGGCCAACAGTGTGAGGATGCGGTCAGGAAGGCCAACCACACCTTGTCATGCGTGTGGCAGAAATGCCACCGTGGGTGCCCCTCTCCAGAAACCTCTCTCTGTGCCAGCCTGAGAGGCTGCTGTTGAATCCCTCAGGGCGGGGATCTCCTCCCTGTCTGCATGACAAAAGCCTG
>JAGPOW010003648.1:12511803-12600367 GCA_030014935.1 Caiman crocodilus | reverse complement strand
CACCGTCCAGTTCTCCCGTCCCCGGTGAGTCTGCTGCCTCTTCCTTCGCCCCCTGGGGTCCCTCTCGGGTCCCTAGGGACGGCCCGGCGCCGTCACATACAGCTTTATCCATTTTATCCAGTGCACAGAAGGCAAAGAAGAGGTGATAATCTCACCTAAAATGTTTGAGATTAAAGTAGCAACAACAACATTAATACTAGCAAATCTAGACCAGCACTTCCCAGGCTTTAAGATTTAGCTGATCGCATCAAAAAAATTAATGTTTCATCCCATTTAATCTTAAATAAATATAACCACAGTGGATTCTAATTTGTTAGCCCATCTAATAGCTGACTAGAGCCCACTTTACAATCGGAGAAACACTGACCAAGGTAAAGTTTTGCCTTATTTAAAGTACTTTTCTGAAGCAAAGAAAGAATTCTTGGCATATGACACAGTATTGCCAACCACCAGGATTCAAAATTCATGAACTACAATGAACTGCAAGATTGGTTTGGAATCATGAAATTGTAAAAAATTCGGTACACTCTTCCTTTCTGGTTTCTGGTCTTGGTAAAGATACTCAAGTCACATTTTCAAATCTTCCTTAGCAACTAATGAAGGCTAGAGATTTATTCAAAAACATTAACGTTGAGATTCTTGTTTAACTATTTGACTCCAGAAATGAGGGCTTTAAGAAAACCACCAAAAATTATCGGCCTTGCAACAAAACTGCAAGGATTGGCAACACGAAAGAGTGTCAAATGATGTTGGCTCATTTATTTTTAAATTGTTGATAATACAGCTTTCTTCTTGGAAAAGGCTGTAAACAAAGTTTGATCATTTTCCTCCATCTCCATCATAATGAAGTTCACTCACCCTCTGTTAAGTCTTCTTTCCAAACTGACCTGAATTTCTGCTGATTTTTCCCTCTGCAATTCCTCTCAAACTTTTAATTATTTATTGTGCATCTGTGTATTTTTTTCCCAAACATACTTGTTTCAAGAAAGTGACAGTAGTTATCTAAAGAAAACACTCCAACTAAATAAAATAAATTATTTCTGGTATTTTTTGTATTTCTCTCCTGAACATACCTAAATCCCACCCCACTTCTGCTGTAATCATTAAAATTATCATTGAGAGACAAGAATCATTATCCAATTCTGTTTATTTGATGATTAGCCTCAATCACAAGTTTTTGAATGAGAAAAATAATATTGCAATCAAACTTTTTCTTACCTTGTAACATTACAAGTAGCAGATACATTCTCTCCATCTTCCATTTGTCTGTCAGTTCCAGTGAACTGAACTTGGACCTAATTATAATAAATCTGTATTCAGTATGGTTAAGGAAGGAGGTTATTTCAAACCATTTATCAGAAAAGTGGCATTTTAGCTTTTATAGCCACTTGCAAATTCTGGTAAGACTTGTTTATTTAAGAGTTGTAGTAAGAGAATAAAATTTAGGGAAATGGGTCCCCCCATGGTGCTTTGCCTCAACAGTTATACAAATAAATGTTATAAGCAAGTCAAGATTTGTTACTTCTAATTATTTTGAAACATTGTTGAATGTGCTTTACACATAAATAGGGACCTACTGAGATCCAGCATTGCCCACAAAATCAGGCAATGTCTGCAAAACCCGCAAAAAATAAAAAAGAAAACTTGCTGAAAATAAAATGCTGGCTCCCCAGAGGGAACCAGCAGTCCTCACAGCACAGCAGCACAGCCAAACAACCCCCTACCACCACCTATATGAGGGGGAGCCAAAGATGCCTGCTGCCCCCACCCCCTTCTTGTTGTTGATTGGCTGAGGGCTGCCTGTCAAGCAGCCCCTGCCCCTCTCCACCAATCAGCAAGGGGTGGGGCCATATTATGGACAGCCTTCACAGTCAAACAACAGAAACGGGCAGGGCCCATCAACCAATCAGAAGCAGGCACCACAACTAGCCGATGAAAGTGGCAGGTGCCCTTGCGATTTCCCCACAAAATCAGTCAGCCACCTCCTCAAGTTGGGTTGACCCCTACATGTAACCAAACAAACAACACTCTTGTCCCTTAAGGATCTGGCCACATCCAGACAAAGGGTGGGTGAAATGAAATGCAGCAATAGTACATGACTGAACAAGGAGCTATTTTCTGTACACTCCTTGCAATGTCACTTGTTTGTTTTGGGGGGGAGGGGAGGGTATTAGAAGTGGATGGACTGATTTATAAAGGCCTTTGAGAATAAATTTGTTTTATTAAAGTGATGTGTAAGAAAAGAGACTCTGAAGGTGATGTACTTTCATACCATGCCAATATTCTATTCTAATGCCTTATTTGTACTAAGCCTTTCTTATTTTTATTATATGGAACAGATGATAATAGACATGTATGTGATAATTGTGGCTGATCTGATCTTACAGAGAACACAGCAATGCACAGGAAGTGATCATCAACTTACACCATAAATTTGCACCATTTTTATGCATATTCATAAAAGTACATTATTTTTAACTGGTTGTTCATTCATAACTTACCTACTTTCAGCCCAAGAAAACTTTTTTCCCCTTGTTTTTTAATACCATTGATTCTAACTTAAAAATTGCTTCTAAAAACAGCTCTGTAACAGGTTGAAAGAGATGTATTTACTTAAATGGTAGTGGAACTTGGAATGTTAAAAAAAATTAAGCTTAATGAAGGAACACAACACTTTTCTCCAATTCAAAAATATATTTTCAGTATTAAACTAAGCCAGGTGACAGCTACTCATTCTACTAAAAGCTTTTTTTTCCTATTAAATAAAGCATTATTAAAAAGGTGAACTTTTGCCTTGGTGACCTTTTTTGCTATTACTTTAAAAAGAAAGTGGTTGGATATTCCAGTCTCAATAGCCTTGAGACTCCCCTCTGACCAGATCAAAGCCATCAAACCACAGTTTCAAAGGAATGAGTTAGAAGAGAGAAATATAGAGAAGAAAACTTCAGATAACAGAAAATTCCTGATACACCAGAAATACTCCCTTCTGCAACATTTAACAAGAAAACTTTTGTCCTTGAATTTGTAAAGATAAGCTCTAATGGCCATTTGAAATGTATTTAAATATCACTGAAGCAAACAACTCTATCACTTGCAGACAAGTATGTCTGGCAGCTCCTGAAATCGATTAAATGATAAAGTAAAACTAAAATGTTTTAAAAAAGGATGATTTGCACTACCATCTCTCAGCATTATGATCAGTTATCCTTCATAGAAATGAAAAAATAAATAAGAAGCAAGGCATTACTTTTCCTTCTAGGCATATAAAACTGACATGTGACCTGTTTATGAGATTTCCAGACATGCTAAAGAAGAAAGATAATGCTGTGAAGTGGCTAAATAATCAAAAGAACCACTTTTGCAGGAGTTAAAAATTGTAACCCTACTAGAAAAAGTAGGATGGAGGCACTAGACTAGTGGTTATCAAACTTTCTGACTTTGTCTAAAGTTTTCCATATTAATGTCCCCACCTCAGATACGTAAAAGCAAAACTAAAAATGCACTATTTGTCTTCCACCACAGCAGTTTTTCTATATGCAAACTGGGCTCCAGACTGGATTTTTTTCCCCCAAAGTTTGCTAATGCTTTTTAACTGGAATTATCCCGAGAAAAAAAAACAGGAGATTTTGTTTTATTTCAGTTTTGAGATTTGGGTCAATCTAGTGTCTACCAACTGGAAAAACATCTTCAGAACTATGATGTGGGAATAAAAGTGTACCCTGCCAAGGCTGGTTTAGCAGCAGCCAGACACTTAAGGAGGCTCCAAAGGGGCAAAGGAATTCCACATGACTTTGATTCAACTTTGGAAAGGTTCTTGCATTGCACATTCACCGCAGTTTGAGAACTGCTACCTTGCCCACCAGAGAGAAGGGGTTTCCATCAACGGCAAAGGGTCTTATTCAAGAAGGTCTCCAAGCTATGTCACTCCCATCAGGAAACTCTGTGGCCCCTTGAGAGATAAATTCCCAACACAGGATGACAGCTATGGTTTGGGGAGGGAGCAGTTATTTTAATAGGTTAAGTCAGGGGTGGGCATTTATTTCGGGCGAAGGACTGCTTATTGAGTTTTGGCAAGCCATCGAGGACTGCATGATAGGCAGCCCAGGGCAGATAAATATTAATTTTCTAAATTTTTTCAGGGCCCTGTGGGCCAGATAGAATGGCCTGGCAGGTTGCATCCAGCTCCTGGACTGCATTTTGCCCACCCTGGGTTATTTAGACAGAGCATAAGAGGGTGTTGGATTAGCGAAGCATTCGCTAAAATGGAGAGGAGGAAGTCAGAACATTCACTGGGACCCTACAGCGGGGCAAAAGGGAACTGTTTAAGAGAGGCCAGAGCCAGCCAGGTGCTCAGCGCAGGTCCTCAATCCTACACAGAAAAGTGTTATCAGCAAAGCTCCAGATGCCAGTGCTCCCAGGCCCAAAGCCTTCCTTTCTGCCAGCCAAGTAGAATCAACACTGCAGAATGGAAAGGGGCTTCTGCTTACATCAGAAAACAAGCATAGACCTGCCTCCACCTCCTGTTAGCTGCAGCAACCCAACTGGCAGCAGGTGCCTTTCCAAGATGCACTTCAGGCTGTGGCAGCAGAGCTATATAGAAGCCTCCCAAAAGGGTTACAGAGAGGCTTGCGCAGTGGCTGCTGCCTGCCACCAGAAGGGCTGGGGGAAGAGGCTGGTAATGGCCCGTGACACAAGCAGGGCTGGGAGAGACCTCCAGAAGTCATCTAGGCCAACCCATGGGCCACAACCCAAAAGTGGGTCTCAAGAATATATTAAAGGGTGGCAAACAAACTTTAAAAATGGTTTCTCCTTTCAAAGAGAAAAACGGTGGCTTTTCCCTTGCAGGCTGGCAGAGCTCCAGTCTGCGAGGGGCTGCTTGGAGCTCCCCCTAGCCCACACACTGGGGGCAGAAGGCAGCAGGTCGGGAATAAGGGGCACTGGGTTGGGACTGGGCATAGACGTTTACAGATGGGTCCTGGTACACAAAAAGTTGAGAACCACAGATCACCCCGCTGCCAGAGGCACCATCGCCCCTCTCTAAAGAAGGGCAATGGGGCTGCAGCCCAGAGATGCATAAAAAGAGAAACCAAAGTCGTCCCCTCCCCCGCCGGCTCCCTTGCTGCTGCTGTCTCCGCACGGAGAGGGGGCCCAGGGCCTCGCCGGCTCAGTGCAGGGACGGAAAGCTACTACCCGACCTCTGCGCCTTTCCCCTCCCTGCTTGGATCCAGCCCGTCAGGAACGGACGCTGCATTGCACCGCGGGGAGCTGCATCCCGGCTCCGGCAAGGTCCAGGTACCTCAGGCGCTACCGGTGCAGCCGCCGCGGCGTAGGGCAGCAGCGCCGCGTTGCTAGTCACGTCTATGAGCCGGGAGGCGGCGGCGGAGCCCGCCCGCCAGGACCCGCCGCTGCCGCTACTGCTGCTGCTAGCGCAGCTCATGCCCACCGCGTTCACTGGCCCCTGAGCCGCCAACGCCTGCCTGGCCGGGGTCCCCATGGCAACGTGTACACACTGCAGGGACAGAAAGCCTGCGTCGCAAACCTCGCGAGAAGCCTACAAGTCTCGGCTTGCCTTGGCCGAGATATGAGGCTGAAGCGAGAGCGCATTCCGGGCTGCCCCCCGCGCAGGTGGTTGAAGCCGAAGGGAGACTGCGTTCCAAGGCCCCCTCCTCCTCCCCGCCCCGCGCGGCCTCAAATGGTTGAGGCCGAAGAAAGAGCGCATTCCAGGCTCCGCCCCCCCCGTATGGGCTCACAGGTGGTTGAAGCCGACGAGAGAGAGCATTGCACTCCCCCGCGTCCTCTCTGACCCTTTTCGGAGACTTGGACACCTCTGCAGCCGCAGTGGGCGCTGCCCTTGTAGTGCGATAATCGCTGGGAAGTTGAGTTTTACCTTAAACGTGGGCCACGAGTACATCATTTAAAAGAGGGTGGAGAAGGAAGATCTCTCCCTCGCCCCACAGCCAGCTCCCCAAAACCAGCACAGCTTCAAAGGCCAATACATACAGTGATCCAAACCTAGCAGCACCCAATAGCCCCAGCCGCAGCGTCTCAGAGCTACCCCGGCTGTCACCACCAAGCAGCAGCATCCTGACTGGGCTTGCCTGCCCTTACGCGAAGCCTAGCACCCTTCCGTGCAAGACCTGTGGAACTTGGATAGATGGAAGTGAGCCAGTGTTGTCAGCTTGTGGGGCCCCACTGGGAAAACTGCTGGCTCAGGGCCTAATTTTATAAAACAGAGTTTATTCCCATCAGCACTGGGAGGGGAAAATAAATGACTAGGGTAGCAAGAATCTCCTATCTTTATATCACCTATGTGTATTTCACCACGAGTCGAATCTGCCTAGGAAATACAGGGCCAAGGCTGTCAGGAAAAAATTAAATACGAACGAATATGAAACATGAACATGGCTCCCATACAAATATACTTTCTCCTGTGCTGGCAAGACTAGCAGCAGTATCAGTGTTCTAGAATCAGCAAAGGCAAACCCTGTTTGATGCTGTTTGATGAGTCGAGAGTTTACGGAGATCAATATGTAGCGGGATAAGTGTGAAAAGGACTGTGCATAACAAAGGTTTGGGATCAGTTGCTATTGCAGACACACTCAAAATACAAATACACTTTATACTTCTGATCTTTGCCATCAAAACATTCAATAGCCAGGATGAAAAAGTGAACAGTTCTGTTGGCAGGGTATATACAATGAGTGGAGCTAGCTTACAACTTTTTATCTGCAAAGGTTAATTTGATAACAGGCTTCCTCTAATGCCACAAGTTACCTTGCTTAGAGGCCAGTCCAGTTGACATTTAAGTGAGAGAAAAAAAGACTACTGACTTCAGTAAGAATTGGATTCAGATTTCAGAGATTTGTTCTGCACAACTGAACACAAAACATATTATGACCAGTGATCCCGATGTTCTCCGATTAAAAAAAAAATCCCCAATTTTTTTATTAAAAAAAGTAACTAAAGTCCAGTTTTTCATGATTAAAAAATGAAACACCGCTAATATATCTGAAAATTGGGGATTTTTTTTTTTTTAAATCAGAGGAAACTGGGATCACTGGTTATAGTGTATGCAGGGAAGTTTGCCTTACTACAAGTAAATTTCAGGTTAGACTTGCAGACTATATTGTGGTCCCAACAGAGTTCAGGCTGCTTTGATAATTCAAGATAGATGTCACCCAAAGAAAGTGGCATGGGAACAAGACTCTTCCAGTAGAAATGTCTTCTTCTATATCTTTAAGGTGTTGGAAACATACAGTCCTTATCAACTCTTGTTTTCACTTTGCTTCTGTGGCTTTCAGGGCCTGGGAAAGAGTTGCAATACAAGACTGCCTCCCTTCATCGCTTTTCTTAAGATGAAGATAAGAGTCAGGGTCAACAGTGCCTCAAGTCATTGTTTAGTGAGCAGAGTATCTCTAGCTCTCTGAGCTAGTCTCCATTAGTTGAACTCTGGAAATGCAGGTATGGTTTTCCATAACACCTCCTCTTACCAAGTAGACTTTATTTACTTCTACAGTTACATTTCCTTCATATGCTGATCCTCCCACTGCGCCACTGCTTTGCTGTGGATTTAGAGAAAAACGGAGGAACTACTAATGAATTTGAGCCGTTTACTTCCTTGGTTGTGGCACAGGTATCTCTCCACCTCTCCAGAATCCAACTTCTGCTTTAAAATAGCTCTTATGGCTCTGTAGCTAAGCACAGCTCCTATAGTGAGGCACATGCAGCACAGTCCTACAAAAAATAGAATTAGGATAGAAAATTGTGATTGTATACCCTAGAAAAATGAACTCTCTTCTGATTCCAACAGTATTCTAAGTAGTCCCAAAAGGCAAAATAACATTACAGGGCAGGAACACTGAAGTGCTACCTTCTTTTATGCAGAAACCATGACCTTAATTTTAATAATATAAAATAAAATAGGAAGTCCTGCTACAAAATCCAAGTTGATTTATAGTCATATCTGGAAGCCACATAAGATTCTAACATGCATGCACGCATGCGTGCACAGAGTTTAAACTAATCTGAACATTAAAAGACAACATACAGGGAAAAAAAGAAATGATATTGTGCTCTAGAGGCATGGATACTGAATGAAGACTACAGCCTGATGTGCTTTTATCAAAACAAGTCTGCCTGTCATTGATTCAATACCATTAGCAATAGCACTGTTTTAGCATGGTGGAACCCAGATCATTCATACCAAAATGCTTCACAACTCACTTAAATTCACCACTCCTCTTGCTGTGAGCAAGACAGAGGTAGGCAACTGTTTGCTGCAAGCTCACAAATGTTCATCTTTGCAGGAGGGATAGGCAGAATGGACCCTAGGGGTGTGGGGGACCCAGGGCATATCAGCCTGGGGGGGGGGGGAAGGGTGCACGGCAAGTAGCTGGAGCACAGATCCGGTGGTGTGCGGAGTGGTGGTGCCCTCGGCACGTGCTAATAGTGCTGTCCACAGGGCCTGGGGCAGTCACCCCAACTAGTGCCCCCCCACCCCACCAGGGACGGCTCTGGGGATAGGAAACTAACCCTGCAAAGAACGTAGGTTCTACTGCACAGACAAGCCCCCAGATGGCCACCAGCATTGTAGATTCTGCTTTACCTAACTCCACACAGCTAGATAATACAATGTCCAACAGAGATTTGTCATCTGGAGAACTATCTATACTGAACACTTGCATCACTGCTGTCAGCCTAATGTAGACAAAGCTACATCTAGAGGGTTGGGTCCAAGACTGAGAACCTGTAATACCTAGATTCAAGTTTCAATTCCAATGAACTGCAGTCAAATTATGACTGTGGCAGGGGGCCAAGTTCTTGGGACCAAATTCCTCAGCTGAGGTGACAAATCTAGACTAATGTATTTGACTGGCTACAGGTGGGGGAAAGGACATTTCAGTGATGATCTTACAAAAATGTGCTTTCCTCCATGCTGGCGGCGAAATTTATGGTGCTTATAAATTGATACTGCTGGCTAGGACCCCCCTGGCAAAAAATGGCTTCTGGGTAAGAAAATACCATCCATTCAAGAGTTTTGTGGGCTGACAGCACTTCTGATCTGAGATAATTTTAAAATAATTAGAAAAATGACTATTTAGAAGTATAGGGAAAAAGGGAAGAATTGAGGGGGAAAATACAACATGAAGGGCTACTAAGCAACAAGTGAATAAAATAAAACACACAAACAGTGGTTTTTGGCTACTATCTGGGAATATTTCCTTGCAATATTGAAAACAGATTTTCATTCTCCAAAATATGATTATAACTGTTACTTTCTAAAAAAGTGACTCTAAGTTAATCATAGATATACAAGAATTCCTTCAACGATGCTAAACTGGTTGCCTGATTCAGTGGATACAATGCTAGACTAGGAGGCAAGAAACTAGTTTTTCTTTTCTGGGTCAGCCACTGATTTACTCTGCAGTTCCCATCAGTCAACATACCTAAATTTCCTCATCTATAAAATGGAGATTATGAGATTGAATCATTTCCATATAGTTCCAGAAATTTTGTAGATTATGAAACCTAAATATTACTCTGAAGAGAAATGTATGAAAACAGCCATAAGACAACATATGTCCCTGAAGCAGAAGTTGGGAAAATAAAAATAGGCCTTGAAGCAATTTAGAACAAAGTAAGAAGGAGTTCAGTCATAACATTTTTTTTCAAAGGAAAGACCCCTTCCTTATTTAGCAGTTAAAAAATAAAGAAAAACAACCCAAATATTTCAGAAGTGGAGCAAAAGATCAAGGATATTATAAGATACTGGAGAAGAATCCAAATTGCATCACAGGCTATAAAAGAAAAGGGTTAGGTTTAGCTAAATCTATCTGAAGTAACTAGACTGCTGGGTGATTTTCATCAGGGACTCTATTTCATCTCAGAAAAGCCTATGGATATTCCTAAAAAATAAAGAGAACCTTGCTGAAGTCAATGATTGGTTTTTAATGTCAGAAAAAGATAAACCTATTTCAGCTTTCCATTTGGGCAAGGTCTGAGCTCCCACTGCATGAACAATTAGTTTGTTTTTTGTTTTGTATTTTAATTACAATATAATGGAGGGGGGAAGAAAGAGTGTGGGATTTGCATGACCTAGTTAAACATGTTTTAGACTTCTTTTAAAAGTTTTCCAACTTCCTTTCAAAAAGAGAACTATAATTCATAATAAAAGAGAGACCAAAGGCTTTGTTCCTCCTATGGCCTAGTTTTACTTGTCTATGTTGACTGCCAAAATCTTAGACAGGATGTTACATACAGATTAGAAAAGCTTCTGCCAACAACTAAAAATTTAGGCACCATGGATTTATTGCAAATTGGAGTTCTGCCATCAATAAATATACCAAGACTCGTTTATGGAAATTTAATTTACTTTTTCAAAAACATAATACATTATACTCCTTATCAGACTGTGCAGGAAAAAAAATGCACCTTTCAGATTATCACATTTTTTGCCCTCAATTTAAATACTGCATCATTGAGACACTATAGGGCAGGAATTTGATTACATACCTTCCCATTGAAGAAGAGGGGCTGCAACAAATATACCTCCTGACATGCTTTGCTTTTTCAAAACAGCTTTCTAGCACTGGCTAAAATTTTATAATAAAATGCTTATTATTTCGCTGGTATTCCAACACGATGACTTTGGAGCACCCAACAGAACAAAGCAGACATGAGAAATGTAAAATGGAAGCTGTGGACAAAACAAACACTAACTGGAATAACAAAAAGGCCAATGATGCTCATGCAACCACAAATAACAACACATTCAAATGCACACACACTGAAGAACATTAAAAATACTTTATCATTCCCTTCTAAAGCTGCAAGACTTCCAGAGAAGAGCTTGATTCACATCTTCTCAAAATTTTGTTCTGGTAGGAGGCATCCATCATTCCAACACTAAAGGGATGGAATGTACTGTGATGAAACCTCAGAGCTTATTGATTCCATATTATATGACTTGACAAGAGCACCTCCCAATTCTTTTCATTCATGAATCAATTCTATGGATAGCAATATGTTTGTGTTTATTTCATTTTTTGTTAAATAAAGTATCAGCAGTTTAATATGAGGATAGATTTTAAAAAGCATATACGGCACATCCAGACAAGCGCAGCCATGCAGTATGTGGTGCCACAAACATACCTGAAGCACCACATACTGCAGTCAGGTGTTTTCCATGCTGCAAAGGTGCGCTGCCCATGCATGTGCTGCTCCGGATTCATTTTCCATGGGGTTTTTTGACCCTGTATATCCAGGGGGGGGTCAAAAAAAAAAAAAAAAACCCACAGAAAAAATAACCCAAAGCAGCAGACACATGGGCAGCACATGCCAATGAAAAGCAGAGTCAGGCCATCCAGAGCCATGCTGTGGCTGCCAGCCAAGCTCCACCCAGCAGAATCACTGCTGCTGCAGTCCCAGGAGATCCCCAGGACCCAAGGTAAGGCTGCAGGGGCCAGCCTTCCCTAATGCCCCTGGGGTAACTTGCTGCATGCCAAAATGTGTATCACATGGGCATTCCCCAAGGACAATTAGCTGCAGCACAAAGTGTGCCACTGCTACTTGTCCCCAGGGAATCAAATGTCTGTGCTTGTCTGGACGCAGCCATAGAGTCTAAGTATTAACATTAGTTTTCAGATAAGAAAGCCTTTTGATGGAGTAGTAAGATAGAAGTCATCTTCTTTCAGCTGTTGCTGATAGACATCAAGATGAATGCTAACACCAAACCTTAACTTCCAAAACATATATTTTCAGTGCTTCCTCCCTGCCCCACCCCAAGAATCTCCAAATACTTCATTATGTGCGTATCCAAATTTAATTCTGCCATCAGCAAGATGCAGCTATAGCGGAATTTAAACACAACAGCTGGTGTACCCAATGAAGTTGCCTAGTGTTGCTGGTAAAGTAGAGTCTGTTTCTACTAAAGGAACTTCAGAGTGAATTCAAGAACAAAATCTCATCCTAATTTTGAATTTGGCTACAACCTGTGGGTTAAAAGTTGAAAAGTGTCATGTAAAGCACCTGACCATGGAAGCCAAGGGTTTTCATTCATAATTCTTTCAAAAGATGTTGGCCTTACTATCTTATGTTGGATGATGCTGAGGAACGCCTCCATGAAAACATGCCCCACCCACTTACTGCCATACCACGTGCATGTCCCAAAAACCAAAAAATTCTGTAGCCACTTTTTGATGCATGTCTAGGTATGACCAGCACCACTTCCAAGCTAAGTCTTAGGCATGCCAAATACTGCTCTAACTGCAGCTATGACATTTTTCCACCATGCAGCACAGACCTGGCAGAAGCAAGCGAGTGGGGTATGTTTTCATAGCAACGGTCATTAGCTTTGCCCAAAAGTGCCGCATTAATGCCAGCAGCAGCTGTACCGTTCCACAACATGCACTGGCATCAGTCTATCAATGAATCAACAATAGCCTTTCCTGAAGCAACCAAGATTTTCTTTGGAAGCTTCTCATTTTTCACACACTGACAAACCTCACATCTGCTTATGAAATGCAATGAAATTATAGCCACACTCCATTGCTGCAGGATTTAAGTCATAACTAAGCCCCTTTGTTCCTATGCCAAATGATACTGGGACCCCTCTTGGTACTAATAAAGGCAGCAATGGAGTTGCAATAGCAAATCCTACTTCACTGTTTAAAAACATTAATTAAATTAGCCAAGCAAGTTATCCTGTCTGAAGAAGACACTAAAGTCCTTAACACAAAAAAGGTTTAAGACAATAATTAAACTACCCAGAAGAAGTATGCTTTGGTGTAGTAAAAGAGAAGACTGGCTTCAGAGGTTAAGAAATTAAATTTTAACTTATAAGGTTTACACAGTTCCACAGGGAAGGATTTGTACCTTCTTCTGACCCCTGTGGGAGAATGTATCCTGTCCAACATCCTTCAACTAGTCTGGCCATGCTTATGCTCATCTGACTAAATGAACAAAAGCAGCAGTGCCTCCCCCAAGCCAGAGTCCTATTAAATGTGTTCTCTCCCAGCTCTGCGACCCTAGGAGGCATCCTGCAAGTCATGATAAAGTATAGAAAAAAAAAGTTGACTTTCAAAGTGTTGAAAGATAAAAGAATTGTGGGTGATCAGCTAAAAAGAAAAACATCCAGGAAGCACTCATCAAGTAAGCATTTGAAAATAAGTTTAAAAGATAAGCATAGTTACTAGTATAGGTATGGTTTATCCTGGGTAAATATGCATTTCCATGGTTACTGTATCCGCCTACTGTTTATTCCTAGAATGCTCATGACTGAAAATAGATACATTTTTCTTACTTTATTCGATGAACTCAAGATCCATATTAAAACAATGAAAGGCAGAACTATATGTGGTGGAACAGGGCATCAAAACGCTCCCGTAGAACAGCAAGTTTTGGTTCACTCGAGTTAAATTATTAATAAGAGAAAACCAAAAAAGTGCAGATACTGAAAGAAACTTTGTAGAAGGTTATGATACCTATACAGAATGAACCACTCAGATTTAGTTTTTGAAAAAGCAGGTACAAGGTTTAGAATATTAGTGGTTTAGGATTTGCTCAAATATGAATCTAGATCTGATCTTGCTTCCACTAATCTTTCAAATAATCAAATAACAATTAATAATAATTCAAAAAATAACATTTACTTGCAAAATTCTTCAATAATTTAAAACGCAACTGTAATTGCATTGTCTTGTTACAAGAAATCAGAAAGGTCTCACATTTTATGTTTGAAAATCAATGATGTTAATTGCTGATGACGGTTAAACTGGATGTAATGAAATAATTTAGTTTCACTTTTCATTTCTTAAAAAAAATATTATATCACAAGGATCTTAATTGTTTGTGTTAGCTGTCAACTCAGTCAGGGCTAAGGGCAAACTATACCTCAACAAGGTGATCTGCAACTCTGGGCTGAATCAGTGGGGCTTTATTTAAATTTTCCTGTGGGTCAAAGCCTTATTTTTTAATAAGGCATGATGTTTCATTTTTTCCATATACTAAAAATACAATCTGTGTGATTTAGGGCCTGAGATTTACTACATTTGCCCAGTAGGCTCCACTTTAGGCCTCTGCACATTACTATAAGACACATGGCTTAAAAAAAAGTAAGATGGCAGTTCAACAGATGAGGTTCTTTACCAGCCATTCCTTCCAAAACAAGAGACCCAGGAAGAGTTTTCTCTTAGAACTCGGCTTATACTGAAAACAGGATCGATCCAAGCATCAGTTACTGATGAAGACATCTTTGTGGAGCTCAAGTCTCTAACTTCCTGTGCCCCAAATTTAAAGAGAGACATGTCATCATCCCTCACATCTCAATAGAAGTGTTAACTGGCATCATGAGGGAGTGGCTTTAATCTGTCCACTTAGGTACAAGGGCTTTCTCTGAGCAGGGTAAGGTTCTAGGAGCTAGGAATAGGTTTGGCAGAGGAAGCAAGTTAAAGAGCAAAGTACTCTGGTTTCACTTGAGGAAGGTGTTGGATAAAAAGAAAAAAAAAAAATCTGAACTGCCTTGGCTTAAAAAGGCCAGGATTTTACCTATAAGGTGTAGAACTTGATGCTTAGATCAGGGCTTCTCAACTAGGGGTGCACATACCCCCAGGGGTACTTAAAAAGGCCTTTGGGGGTACACAGGGGCAGGCAGGGATGGAGCATGCCCCAGGGCACGGTGGCAGTGTCTCCCCTTATGCGTTCGCCTCTTAGCCAGGGGAGGGGGAGACATGGGGGCGCACCGGGTGCTGCAAGGATCTCAATAGCAGAGGGGTAAGTTTGTTTCTATGCCCACTCCCAGGCCGGGGGGGCAAGCAGGTTTGGAGGGGAAGGGTGTTGCATGTGGCAGTTAAAGGAATCTTGAGTGCGCTCGCTCTCTCTCTCTCTCTCTCTCTCTCTCTCTCTCTCCATGGAACAAACAAGTACAGTACTTTACCTCAGACTCTGCCGCTAGGGTAGTGGGTGGTGACAGCAGCTGCCATGTGTGAGCACCCCCGGCTGCTGTGTGCGAGCACATCTCCCTCCAACTCTGCATCTGGCTGTCGCCAGAAGGAGTACACTTGCTAAAAAAGGTTGAAAACCCCTGGCTTAGATCATTAAGCCATTCCGTCCTGCCTTCCAAAAATGCTAGTTCAATTCAGATCTATTTGGATTATTTGGTTGACAGTAAATGAAAGATGTTCTGTGGGTGGAGGACAATAATGGGGATAACTTCAGATCTTGTAAGTTAGAAACTGCCATTTTATTCTATGTACTAAAAATTCATAACATATATTTGTAGCAACAAATACTTAACATTAAATGCCTAAATCCAAGCTAGCACACTGTTCAATGAATAATCCACTAAGACGCACACTGAAAAAGGGGAAGATTTTAAAAAAATTGTATGGTTCCAATAGCAAGCCATTGTGTGTCACAGGTCTTGGAGATACTGTTGGCTTACAAATTCACCTTCCAGGGAACTGAGGTGCTGCAGATATTTTTTCATGGATTTCATCCAGTTTTGTATAACTAAATACCTGAAATACTACAAAATGTGAACAGTAGTTATTATTTGAGTGGTACTCCCACTCAGACCTACTCTTTCAGAATACTATTTGCCTCTAATATTAGGAATGCCATCCCTTCTTCTACCTCCTTTTCCTATTCTCCCCACAAATGCATATAAAAATACCTTTCTGTAAGAACTTCACTTTTCCTCATCCTGATTTTCTTCACTAATAAAGAACAACACCTGAGGGGGGCGTGCTCTAACATTTTCTGGATAGGGTAGGGTATAAATCTAATTACTACTAATAAATGGGAATTTATGCAGAGAGAGAGTAGTGTTGTCAGGGGAAAGGAGATCTCTCTAGCCCTGCAAGACCTTTAAATTTTCCTAGGTTTGTAATCCCATGCCCGGAAAGCCTTTCATGTGATAGCCACCATTGCTCTCTCTGGAGATACAGGCAGTCCTGATTTATGACAATTGGTCCCTGAGAACTGCATCTTAAGTCGAAATGTTGCATCTCAGAACCAATTTTTCATAAGAAACCATGTTATAAATGGGGGATTGGTTCCTGAATCAAGGCCTGATACCCTATTGTAACTAAAAATACTCCAGAACTTTGTACTCAATCCATTATAAATGAGTAATATAGATACATGAATGTATTTATATTGTAAATAGCAATCATATTAATTTGAAAAGACTTCTTTGGAGGTGACTTTGCTGGACTTTTTGAAAGGCTCTTGGCTGGAGTCTTCTCAGGAGTCCTGGTTGCAGGTTTTTCTGGAGTCTTGTCTGCTTTCTTATAGGAAGTGTCCAAGGAAGTTTTGGACAGATATTCTTCAGGGAGATGAGTGACGCAGCAAACTTGTTTGCTGGCGTGGCATCGCATCAGATCAAACATTGTAAAGTTGAAATTGATATCATAAAGTTGAAATGGTGTCAATTTATAAACATTGTAAGTGCAAAACGTTGCAACTTGAAATGTTGTAAGTTGAGCACTGCCTGTACCTAGCTAGAATACCCTCAAGAAATTGTCAAGGAAATTTCCACTCAACTGAAGGACTATTGTTCAGTTGTATTTTCAATACAATATTCAGGAAAGGGGAAAAATCAAGGTGCTTTACAATGTATATAAGAATCTTTTTACCATTTTAAAAATATAGTCACCTGATACAGAAAATATGTCAGCTGCAAAACACAGCTCACAAGATTACACTGCTGTTGAGGACAAAAAAAGTACAGAATCATCGAATCAAAACTACAGAAATATGTAGTAGAAAATGGCGTTATCCAAAATAACACATTCACAGCCCTATTGCAAATGAAGTAATGAGATTTTCAGTCTCCATTGAAAGCCTTGTACTTTTACCAGCTTAGTTGGCTCTATCATCTCAATAGAGCATTGACTCAGTACTGACTCACAAGGAAGGGAACCACATAAGTCATCATTACCACTTTTTCAGCACCTTGTATTTTCTCATAGCACCTTGTATTTTGTCGGAAGAAAACTTATCCAAGTATTAATGTATACTGACATTACATGGCTTGAGAGGACATTTCACTTCATTTTTATGAAACCCCTCAAGAAAATCCAAGTGTCAGGTAAACAAATTTTATGTTAATTATTTTATGTCTCACAAGAGAACAAGACAGACAAAACACTTCATTTACTAGCAGCCTAACTTCTAAAAATGACTTTTTTGGCTAAAGAGAGCCCTCTCATTCGGCGTCAGCTTGGTTATACAACTTTTAATTAAATGCATCTCAGAATTGTCTGGAATACTATTTATCACTTTTGGGAATATTTTCCTTAAAAGTGTCTAATATTGCATCAAACTGCTCTAGTTTACAAGTCAGCTCACAGCCACTTAATAGCTATAAATCTGGGTATGACAGAAGAGTAACTAACCATGTAAATATCATCATCTCTAGGATACTGTCAGACATATGTTTCAAAACAGAGTAGGCATGAATCAACTCTAATATTTAATAGGCTTGGAAACCTTGGAAGAAGCAATCTTGGAAGAAACAGGCAGGAAGCTAGGACATTAGTGCATTTAGACCAGGAGTAGATAATTATTTTGGCTAGAGGACTGCTTAATGAGTTTTGGCAAGCTGTCAAGGGCCACACAGTTAGCCCTGCCCCTTGACAGATGCCCCACCCCTGGTCACCATCTTGGGACCAGAAGTCCTGCCCTCTGACCCCTGAACTTTGCCACCAGAAGTCCCTCTCCTTTCTCTCTTAGAAGTACAGATTTGAGAGGGGGAAGGAAGAGAGGGGATTTGCCATCTTGGAACCAAAAAACCCCCAACTCTTACACTAAAAATCAAGCATCTACTGTAACACATGGTCATTTTATTTCAAAAATGTTTGTCCTGATTTATGCATGTTTACATAGTGTATATAAAGTGATGGCGCAAGAGCTTAAAATAAAATTTTACTCTGATATATTGTGTGTGGGGGTGTCTGGGGTGTCTGGGGGTGGGGTTTGTGGAGCATATGGGTGTGTGTAGGGGTGAAGCTGTGTATGTGGGGGGCAAGAATGTGGGGTTTGTGGGGGAGGTATGGGTGTACACGTGGGATTACCCACCCCCCGTCATGGCAGCAGCAGCAGGCCCTCAGGTTGTTCATGGCCCTCACAGATGAAATCCCCTGGGCTGCATAGCTCTAGCAGAGTCCTGGGAGCTACAGGGGGCAGGGCCAGGCTGGCCCAGCTTCATCACACAGGGCTCCCTGCAGCTCATGTGATTCTCTGCAGGGAGGGAAGCCCCGCACAATGGAACCAGCAACCTGGCCCCATTCCCTGCCACCACATGCAGATCCTGGGACGCAGCTGGGAAGGAGGAAGTGGAGCTGAACCAGCCTGGCTCCATCGGGCAGGACTCCCCATCACTCCCAGTGGAGTTCCAGAAGCTGCATGTGGCAGCAGAGTGGGAAAAGCCACCAGCTCCATTGCACAGGGCTTCCTTCCAGTGATGTGCAAGTCCGGGGAGCTGCACATGAGCCATGGGGGAACCCTGCATGATGAAGCCAGGGTTGCCCGCGTTCTGCAGTCCCATTGTTCCAGGCTCCACGCTCATGCCATCCTGCTGGGCAAGTCCCATGCTTCTGCTGGCCCAGGTCTCACACTGTGTTCCTGCCCAACTGCAGCTTCCTCATGCCCACTACTGCTTCCTCACCTGCTGCCCATAGAGATGCAGCAGTGACAGGAGAAGGAACCACTGAAGACCAAGAAAATCGAGCAGCTCCCTGGGTGGCTGCCACAGCGATAGGCTCACCCAGGGCCAGGGCCTTTCTGCAGCCAAGGGTAGGAACATAATGCACACTGCCCAAGCAGGAACAGGCAGAGCTCAGCCCTATGCCAAGTCAACCAAAGGCAGCAGCGGGCTGGGCCAGATGCAATGAATTGGTGGGTCCCTGCCCATTGACCAAATGAAATCAGCTGGTGGGTCAGATCCAGCCCACAGGCCATATTTTGTCTATCCCTGATTTAGGCCAAGTACAGAAAGTCAAAAAGCCTGAGGCTGAATAGACTAAATCTTCACAGGTTAGGCTAAGCTGTGCAGATTGAACCAGTAAACAAGTGAACAGACATTCACTTTCAATTCCAGAAATTCAGCTGCATGCCTGCAGTGGCCCAAGCCAGAAGCACTAGAGCATGCCTCCCTGCTCAGCTGGAGCAGACAGCTTCAGCCAAGACTAGATCACCCACCCTGGACAGGAAGAGAAGGGTGCAGAGCATTCTGGGATGCTTGGGGACTGTGAGGTAACTTGAATCTGGAGGGCATCTGGGACAGAAGTTCAATAAACCTATATCAATTAAAGCTGATACTGTAGCCACTCAAGTCCATCTTAAACTGTTTTGGGCCATTTTAAAAGTAGTTTATGTGCACTAACTTCTGTTGTGTTACAGATTTGAACTGGTTTTGAATCACTTATACTAGTCTGTGTAATCTCTGTCCCCAGCTTTACATTGCATTTAAAGCGTGTTCTAAAACACAGCAAGATGACACTGAATGGGTATGGGGAAAACTTTAAGTACGGTAAACATTCCCAAACTTCTGAGTGGTAAAAAAATAGAACTTGGCTCTAAAGATTTGATAATTTCTAATGAAATAAGCAGTATATTGAGTGATCCAGTCTATTATGTACTAAAATAAATCCATATAAATAGAATAGAGATATTATAATGAAATATTGGGTTCTAGGTCACAAAATTAATAATGATTGCAAAAAGTTGATAGTGACAAAAATCTACTAAACAGTGATTTCAACTACCCAAATATGAATTTGGAAAAAGTGAAATCAAAACAAAGTTTAGTAAGAAGAAAAATGTCTGTATCAAGATGGATTCTTCTTTAAAAAAATAAATCACATAGAAAATGTGATTCATAATTTAGGTCTCAGAAAAACAAGAGTTGATACAAGAAGAAACCTACGTATTTCTGGGTTGAGATTAAAAAAAAAAAGATAGATTTTAACATATCAGAGGCTACGATAAGCTTAGTGTTACCTTTATTAGAGAGAATCATATCAAAAACTTTTTTTAAAAGGAGGAAACTACTTGGGACAAAGAAAAAAAGGTAAATGGAAAAATCTCAGAGATTAAGTTTGCACTATAACATTGTTTAGGTATTGAATAAAGTGGACTGAGAAACAAGAAACACAATGGGCCAATGTCTATCCCACATATTGGGGATGTAAACTGTTTTAGGCCACATAGAAAGGTGTTACATTTCTACTAGGAGAACTGCCATGCTCCCAGTAAAAATTACCAGTATACAGGTGTTCAGTTTCTCATGGAGGAAACATGCACTCAGAGACAGAAGGTCTTTCACCTTGGGACTTAAAAGATCTCCCTCACAAAAAGGAGAATGAAATGCTTTCACTAGAATAAACACCTGTACACTTGACTCCTCTGTGATCAGGAGGAAATTGAGCAGCAGCCTCCCCTGTGACCCTAGCCTGGGAAGGTTGGCAGGGTAGGATCTGCTTGCAACTGGACCTCTCCTGTGCTCTCCCAGTCTTCTTTGGTCTGGGGCAGGAAGCAGGAGAGAGGGATTGTCCACAGGCTGGAACACTATGTTCCCTGTCTTGGGAAGATTTCAAGCACTGCAATTCCCTAGAAAGTCACAGACATAGAAAAGGACTCCTGTCCATGGTCTTGAATGCTACATATGATTCTCTTAAATCTCATTCAAGTCTGTGAAAATCCAAATTGCATCTACTTTTGTAATACACTGTCACCCAACTCATAAAATTGAGTCACCAAAAAAAGCAGTGATAAAGAGGAGTATCCATGGACCCTCTGTATTAACAGTTTTTCAGAGCCATAAGCAACGTAGACTAGAATAAGACTTAGGCAACTATGTCCACATACAGGACAAATCGGTGGAATAAAATCTGGCCGAGTGAAGTTAAATGGCAAGGCACAAATAGCATTCAAGCAAAAAGGCATCTTTCAAAAGTGGAAATCTAGCCTCGGCAAATACAGAAAGAGCATATTATGGCAAGCAAAATACAGGAGACAAATCAAGATTAGTATTTCTTCTTTACATTTCTTAATTTAAATTAAGTATAGTAGAGCTCAGAAACCAGTGACAGGATATGCAACTGTTTGAAAGTTAAACATAGAACAAAAAAGGAGAGTCAAGTTTCTCGATAGCATACTCAATTTCATTGCATTAATTTTCACCAAAAGATGACAGGGAGATCCCAAACCATGCACTGCTTTTTGCAGGTACAAAAAGTGAAGAACTCTCTCTCCTCCTCCTCCAAGAATTTGAAAGCTGCTATTTTATTCTGTGACAGAGGGAAGGTATAAACACAAGCTTGCACTAGACAAAGTCTCAGGGATACTGAAAGATAGCCTTCATTATGTTAAATACAAGCTGTATTAACATTTAAACCTAAAATATACATTCCTGTGTATACATTTCCAGAATTCTTTGCATCTTAAATAACAAAGTGAAACAATTCTAGAGATAAAGTATTGCCAAATGGGACAAGGTTTGGTACAGAAAGAAAATAAGACAAATTTTATCCAGTGTGGATCAGCTTTAAAGTAATACTACTTATTTTCAAGGCTGTACCCTAAAATCCAATTTTCAGATAAAATCTTTTAGCCTACGTAACATTTTGGTTTTGCAACCATTTAAAATGCTAAAGTTAAGAGTTTTGGTCAAAAGTTAGATAGAGTTTATTAAAAGAATCATGAATAAATTTTAAAAGACATTGCTACATATCTGTTTTGACAGAAAGGAAATTCAAGTATATCATAAGTTACAGAAAAAAATCCCATCCTCCAGCAGCAAGACACTTTAAGAAGATGTTATATTATACTTTATTCTAATACTTGAGGAAGTTTTTATAAAATGATATTCTAATCTAGTGATTTCCAGAAGTTGCATAAAGTCGCAACAAACTGAACCTTGATCTAGAGAGTGGCCATTCTTACTTCTAACAACAAAGCCTTCAAGAAAAATCAAGAAGTCTGACTTAGAACACTTGTTCTAAAAATAGGATAGACTTCTTATACCTTGGAGATGGATAAATTCCCTTATTCATTATAAACATTCAGATGACAGAAGGTGAGGCAGAAGAAAATTGCTTTAGTTCTACTCGGGACTCTATCTTTCTCTGTGATGGGGGGAAATTATATATCTAATAGAGGATTTAGAGTTGAAAAGACTCAAAGGACTATGACCCTTCTAGGTTGCACTCTAGTGAAGCAGGTTTGTCTGTTGAGACCTGAAAAGTCCTCAATTCAAATAAAAACAAAACCAAAATGGTATAAGGATACACTTCTGCCTTTCAGTGTTTATAGAAATCCTTTTTCTGAATGCTTGTTTTCCATTTGTCTTAAAATATTACTTGCATCTTTTAACAGCCTAAGAGTCCTGAGTAAAACTAAAGCAATTTTCTTCTGCTTCACCTTCCGTCATTTGAATTTTTATAATGAATAAGGGAATCTATATTTCCCCCCAACACAGTTCACAGCCTCAAAACACCTTATGAAAAAGCAGAAGAAAAAAAAAAAAAGCACGGAACACATACAACCACATCCCACAGGCAATAAACAGAAATGATAAATTAAGTGGCACTGCCCTTAAGTTAATACAGGCTCAGATGATCCTAGGACAGGAACTATGCCCCAGTACTCCCAAGGAAAGCAGTCCTTGGCCCATGTGATCTAGAGGAAAAATTCTTTGTTGACTCAGCTTTGACCCTGAGGGTATAAACAAGACCCTCCAGTCAGGTACAAGTGGCTTATAAAATACTAGTGATCTAAGCGTGCTGCCAAGACAAACTTCAGTTTTTCAGCAGGCATGAGACAGAACAGCAGAGAACAGTCAAGGCTGCAGATGCCAAGACAGCTTTGTCACTGTGGTTTGGAAATTCAAGAGCTAGAAAAATTCCCACATCTGGACCAAGGAAGAAGCAAAACACATAGCTCAGCACCTGCACAAGAAGCACTTTCATCCAACAAAAGGATGGCTTTCTTGAAGGAAGGAATGCAATGGCATCACCTCTAAAAAGACAAGATAAGAGAAAATGAGGCACCACTTATTCGCTGCCAAGAACTGAACTGCTACCTTACAACCTACCTGTTCTACCAGACATTCTTAAAGCACACAAGACTGAAAACATATGCAATACATATGAGACGTGACATTTACTATACAGCTGTTCCAGATAGATCACTGACCTTAAAAATAGGACAAACAGCAACTTAAAAAGGCAAAGAACAGACTGACCAGGCTCGAAGCTTGTAACATGGCAGGGACAGGCAAACCTGGAGGGATGTGGGCCATGGGGTCCCCCAGGGCTTGGTCCTCAGACCCACACTATTCAACATCCTCATCAGCAACTTGGACAAGAGGGTAAAAAGCACCTTGTTCAAATTCGCAGACAACACTAAATGTGGGGGGAAGTGGGCACACTAGAAAGGAGGAACAGGCTGCAATCGGACCTAGACAGGTTACAAGGGTAGACAGATGAGAACAGGATGGGTTTCAACACTGACAAGTGCAAGGTACTGCACCTGGGGAGGAAGAACCAGCAGCATACCTACAGGCTGGGGTACTCCCTTCTTGGCAGTGCAGAGGGCAGAAAGTCATCTTGGAGTCATTATTGATGCCAAAATGAGCATGGGCCGACAGTGTGGGGACGCGGTCAGGAAGGCCAACCATACCTTGTCATGCATCCACAGATGCATCTCAAGCAGGTCCAAGGAGGTGATCCTCCCCCTCCAACTGCAACCTGACCAGTGCCGCATGGAGTACTGCGTCGAGTTCTGGGCACTGCACTTCAGGAGGAATGCAGACAACATGGAAAGGGTCCAGAAGAGTGACACTTGCATGATCAGGTGTCAGCAGGGCAGGCCCTACGAGGACAGGCTACGGGACCTGAACCTGTTCATCCTCCACAAGAGAAGGCTAAGTGGGGATCTAGTGGCCCTTTACAAAACTAGTCAGGGGGGACCAACAGGTATTGGGGGAGTCCCTGTTCCCCCGAGCACTCCCAGGAGTGACAAGAAATAATGGTCACAAGCTGATAGAGGGTATATTTACACTAGACATCAGGAGGCGCTACTTCACAATCAGGGCGGCTAGGATCTGGAACCAACTTCCAAGAGAAGTGGTGCTAGCTCCTACCCTGGGGGTCTTTAAGAGGAGGCTAGACGAACACCTTGCTGGGGTCATTTGACCCCAGTGCTCCTTCCTGCCATGTCAGGGTGTCGGACTTGATGATCTGCTCAGGTCCCTTTCAACCATACAAACTATGAAACAGTAGCTACTTGTTGGCAAAACCAACAAAACCAAGCACTTACACAGGAAACAAACTTGTAGATTACTAACAGAAACCTTCCTAGACTAGCTGAGAGACCATAATATGAACAACGATACAATTTCCTTCTATTTGCCAAAGCAATCAATACCCACCAAGGTTATCCTGCTAAGACTCAGAAAGATTCCCCCTCTCTGCTCACCACTTCCATCCCAACTATTCAGCCATGTAGCCAGTCATTTAAAAACCTAAGGAACACTACCAACCCCACACTGTACAGAGAATTAAGACACCAGTTCATAAATAGTGACAATAAAATGGCAAAAAAAAAAAATCCAACAATATAAACATATGCTCAACAAAGTCTGGAAAAACAAAACAAGGTACCATTGCTAACTTTTTTTTTGCCGGGCAGGATTTGTGTTAATTGTGTTACAAATAAAGACCAAGGACTAGGTGGCACAAACAAGCATGAAGATTAGCTGTGTCAGGAGAACACATATTAAGAATTTACCTACTGGATGTCCCATAATAAGGACCTGGCCTACTGGAGGACACCAACTCATGAAGATGTATGGATGTATACTTCAGGAGGAGACACAGACACAAAAGGTTATTGACAGAGAGGATACCTGACTATCCACCTCAGCAAGTGACACATGTAAAACTCTAAACCCACTTTGCCAATTTGTGGAAGCAAATCTCTATGAAGACTTTGGCTATTTTTATTAGACAAAACAATGTGGTTGAGAAAGAAACTGTTCCAGAAAAGCCAAGATATCAGTTGCATGAGACCATGTGCTTGTTTGCTTTTTAAAACTGTCTTACCTGTTTTGCTGTTTCATAGTTCTCTAAAGGAGTTGTGTATGTTGCTGTTGTTTACGCTGTTTTCATAAGACGAGTGTTTGAGGTTTTTTTTGCTCTGATGCTTATTGTGCTGCTGTATTATAATAAAACACAACAACAAAACTATATTCTTTGTTGCCTGCAGCACTTTATTTAAAGCCTTTCAAAATTACATTAAGCTGTATCAAAGCTGTTTCTCGTAATTATACAACCTGCTTGGTTTTGTTTGGTTGGAGGGGAGAGGTGCCTACTTCTCAATTTGCCCTAATTGTCAAGGGAAATAATTATGCCAATATCCAGAACCTACTGTATTGTTCTTTAAAGCTAAATAATTTGTTCCTTTCCTACATCCTGCTCAGGACTTTTATTTAAAAAAAGGAAGGTAATCCTATCCCCTCCCTATCTCTTACCTTGGCTAAACTCACACAAATCAAGTTAATAATTTCCTCTTACACTATCAGTTTTCTATTTTGCTTTTATTCCTAGTATCCTTCCTTGCTCGGTGTAAAATTCAGCTTTTTTAAATGCAAGACATATGAACATATATCATATTCCAAGTAGGGGTCTTACTAATAACTATTTATACCACTTGACAAGGTAACTTTCTTTGATAAAGATCCTATGTCTAATGCATGCTGGAATTGCATTTACCTTTTCAACAGCCATGTTATACTGACAGCTCATGTCTTTCTAGTATTAACTGGTACACCCAGCTCCCTCTCATCCTATGTGGCCTCCAGACAAAAGTTCTTCCTATTTGTTCCCAACTGCACGACTTTGGACTTCACACTATTGACATTCATAACAGTTTACTACTCAGCTCTATAGGGTTATCCAAGTCTTCCTCTGTAGCAATCTAGTTCTTCCTCAGATTGGCAATAACCACAGCTTTATATTATGTGCACATATCATATAGACTTACCTAGCTCCTGCATCAAGGTCTAATGAAAATAAAAAGAATTGGTTCAAAGACTGATCCCTAAAGAACACCACTACTACTAGCCTCTTTGCCTTATGATAGCTCATTTTTTAAATTAACCTTGCTAAAAAAGATTATGACAAGGACTTATCAACCTTGAAATTATGATATTAACTGTAAACTTCTTCAGGTTAGCTAATAACTTAGGGCAGGGCAGCATGGAATACTTCGTTTAAAACTAGTCTGGGTTCACTGCATTGTCCTTTGTCTGAGGATATTGGATTGATTTGATGCAAAAACTTTCTTTAGATAAACCCATGTTGTGTTTTGTCCCTTCTTTGTTTACCTCCATATCCTTGATTCTAAGACCCTGCAGGATACTGAAGTCAAATGAATGTGCCTTTAAATATCTACATCCCTTTTTTGACTATACATATATTTACTGTTCTCCAGTCAGGATACTAGTTCCAAATTGACATATTGAAAAGTTATGTCCGAACCAGTTCCTCATATACTTTGGGACAGAGATTCTCTTGGGCCCTGTATTTAATCACAATCCACAATTTATGCTTTGCTTCCAACTCAGGCAGAGCAAGCTTCATTACAGAAACCTCATTCCTATTTTGTACTCTACCACTGTCTTTATCCTTACTGAAGACTCAGACAAGGTATTAATTCACTATTTGGACTATTCCTACATTATCCTCAACTTCCATCACATCTTCAGTGTACAGCAGCCCAACTTCTTCCTTCCTAGGTCCCTTTTTATTTATGACAGAACTTATACGGATTGTTTTAGTTTTCCTTGTAAATCCAACTAAACTAAGCCATTGAAGAACATTAATCAGTAACTATGAATGGAGTAGGGTTCTGGGCTGCCATCATTAAAGCCCACATCACATTGCATTTGCACAAAATGGTAAAAGAATATTATACATGAACTTAATTTGATGCAAGACACCACTCATTTCAATTCCCATAATTGTGCACTCCCTATTTTTTGGACCAGTATAACAAATGCCTTGTAGCACCTGAGAGATAAGGAAGAACTATGTCCACCCCCAAATTAGTTAAGAAATTTAAATATCAAGCCAGCTGCACAGAAGAATCTGTGTCAGAAATTTTCATCCCAATTTCCTATGTCTGGGCTAGTACCTTAACTTCTAGACCATCCTTATCTCAAATCTTAAAAATTTTGAATACTGAACTTTACAATGTTAACACTCCTTCAAATCTTTTTCTTTTTTAATTACCTGCAAAAACCAAAATCCCATGAGAGTCATTGCAAATGATCATGTGAATGACAAGTTAGAACATTCTGATGCACGGTATCACTGTCACTTCAACATGGTAATTCACAACTGATCAGTAGGTTTCAATGCTCTTTGATACTACAGGATTTTCATATCCTATTTCAAATTTTAAGGACAGTGTAGAGATTACAAACCTTAAAAAAAAGACACTTTCTTCTTCTTGCTCTGTCCTCTGTCACTGACCCTACCAGTTTGTTCTTGTCCCAATCCTTCCTCACTTGCACACGCACATGTAGGTCCATGTCTCAATCCCTATATAACTGTTCCACTTCCTCAGCATTCCAGAAAGTTCTCTGCCACTGTCTCCTCTTCACTCCAAACACCAGCAGCATAAAAAGAGGAAATTCTCCTTGTGCACAGTTGCCTTTCCTAGAACAGCAGCTCCATCTGCCAAGAAGAGACTGCAGGAATAGCAACCCAGAAATCCCAGGCTGCAGCACATCTGGGACAGATAGAATCTTTAGATAAATTACCTGGCAGCCCCCAAGCAACCTCTCAGCTTGCAGAAACATTTTTTCCCAAGGCTCGTAACTTGGAAAACTTACCCAAACAGTACCAAGAGACAGCAAGATTCAAGACACTCATACCAAAGCAACCCTTTTATCAAACATCAAGTCCTTACTGCAAACCATGGAGACATTACAGATTCTCCAGAAAATGTAAAGATTTTATTAAGTGGGGGGAAAAAAATCTCTCTTTAACCTCTGTTTCTAACACACCTTGAAGAATTTTGCTGAAAATTTCTGAAAAAGTTGAGGCAGATACAGCAAATACAATTCCAGCTGAAACAGTTAAGTTTGACAGTCATTATAAAATCAGGATCTTAAAGTGGAAGGAATCAGACATTACTATATGCAACATCTGTAATACAAGAATGAATCAACACTAAAACACTGAGTGAATTTATCAAGATGCTTGCTTGCACATAATCACGAAATCAGATAAACAATTCCCTCCATACTCACAGACTCTTTTTTCCCCCATTTCCAAGTCTGCTCTTCATAACAAAATGGGGCAGGCCTCACATTCCAGGGAAACAGCTGTCTAGTAACACTCACCTGAGTCTTATGGTTCTGCCTCATTTATGTCTTCTTCATAGGATGTAATGTCTCCCACCAAAGGATCCTCCCTTAATCCACTGCCGACTAAACCAAGCTTTCATTATGGTAAAGCCAACAAACAGAACTATTTGCAGACACAAAACATAAGAAACGGTTATCAGTTTTAAGTAAAATGCTATTTGTAAGAGAGAACTCAATTTCAACAGCTTTAAAATAAGACCCCAGCTACAATGATGCAGAAACCCCAGAAATTAGTTTCATGCATTCCAAAAAACATGCATTTCCATGCAATGCATAGCAACTAAAAATGCTGGCCAAGACTGCTAGAGTAGCACAAGGTGAAGCCTCTCCCTACAGCAGACCTGCATTTAAATATTTTTACCGAATAACAAAGAACTTTTGTAGACAACTGAAGCCACATTCATATCTTTGAGATTTTCTGCTGACATTTTGTAAGATAAATAATCTGTTAGCAAGAAAGAACTGTTGCACATCCGTATCCTTCGTAAAATGATAGCAAGTTACTTTGCAAAAGAAGCATAATAGGTAAACTGAAAACCAATGATTTTTTAAAGCCAAACCTGACCAGTAGAAATAGTCACTACCCATGAAGTTGTCTCTGAAACAGTGCAATTTAAAAAGCTACCTATCTACCTTTGGATAGTTTATGAACTGCACAACAATCACACAGACGCATCAAATTGAATTATTCCATATTTTCCATTGATCATCCATTCAGATTCAGAAGTTGCAAGTTGTTCACCTTGCCCAGGTTTCAGACCAACCTGAATTTCAGCTTTTAGAGTTCTTATGCTGCAGAGAGGTGCAGGATGAAATTTGTTCAAGGCTTGATGAAATGGAACCGTAAACTCCCATTTTCTATCTCCTGTTAGTTTCCTATAGTTCAGATCACCTTTAAAAATAATTACACTTGATTTCTGCAGTTCAGCATACAAGTCAGGAGCAACCTGAGCCATACTAGAAAATTCATGTGGCAGAGTCCAAAACATGTGATCATGGTAAACCCAAACACCTTTTTTTAAATTCCCCTCCCAATTCATCCCACATCTAGACATCCACATATGATTAGCTGACTGCAGTTGCTTAAGAGTCCAGTTAAAATCATGCTTTGTGGTATCCGATACAAACCATGGAATACATTTTCCATGGAAGTGGACTTCAGTAGCTAACTTTGATGACGACAAGAAGTTAGCCAGTACTAGATCAGTTATAAGTTCAAAGCCAGCATTATCCAGGATTAGGTCAACTCTTGTAATAGATTCTTTGGTGGTTGCCCTTTTCTTGGAATTTAAAAGCAGTGACCAAAGGTTTTCCATGTCATCCACCAAGATGAAAGATTTAAAATCATTTAAGGACTGCAGAAGGCTGGATTTCTGAGAGTTGTCTTCACCAGCTGAAATGGAAAGGTCACACCTATTTCCCCACAATGAAACCTGAAAAGAAAAAAAAAAAAAAAATAATACACATGCTAAATCTTACTGAAACCAGATACTAACGAAGGTCTTCACATTGTAAAGATACTGTTTTAGAGCATAGAATGCCCTCATCCCCCCAGATCCTATGCTGAGGGTTCTATTAAAAAACAGATTTCAAGGAAGGGATAATTTCTGGGAAGGGAAACAAAATAATGCTCTCTATTTCCAAAGACAGAACAAGTATGAGATGGAAGGGGGGAAAAAGAAAAACCCTTCTCTTATCTTTATCCTGGATTTGTTAAGTTAGGTTCAGTAAATATATGGACTCTAAACACAAGAGAGACGCACAGAGCTATAAATACTAGGAAGTCTTGGAATAAAAAGGTTACATTACTAATGAAGGATAAAAATTAGTTTTAAAAACCTTTTCAATAAATCAGCACATTTACCTGCAACAGCTTAAAAAATTCCTCCTTAAGTTGATTTTCATTTAGGTCCTCTATGTTTTTAAGGAGTTCCTGCAGAAAAGTGCATATGGCAATAACAGCCTGTTGGGATTCAAAAAAACTTTGAATCTTTGCTTCCATAAATGGATCAAAGTCATCAATAGGTGGACTAAAATAAGGAGAGAAAATAAATCTATAAGAATAAAGAATTTAATTTCCAATTTCTTCCCCCACAGAAGACTGAAATTCTGGAAATTTAGTTTTAACTTGGATTGTAATTCTGAAATTACAATCCAAGTTAAAACTAAAATTCTAAATCTGACCTTGTGCAGTTAAGACATTTATACTGCTGGGGCCAGTATACCTGCCCTGGCCAGCAGCTCAGGGCTACTTGCCCTCAGGAGCTTCTGAGGCCCAGCCACTTACTATCTGGGGACACTGACACTAACCCTTGTGCCAGCTTGCTGAAGCAGCATCCCAGCTTAACTTTTTAAAATACCCCAAAAATGGGGAGAGAGAGAGATATCAGATGGGCGCTGTTTTATTGCTATATTTACAATGTTAAAGCAATTTGGAATCTTACCAGTGTCTTTGGCATCATAATAAAATAAAACCTAAATATCTATATGTTTTAATGTTTGCTTTTGGTTCCCTTGTCACATGGTAGGTGTGTGATGGGGGGGGATGTGGGTCTGTATGGGTAGGTGTGGGGGGACTATGAGTATGGGGGCTGCTTAGGAGGGGTGAGTCCCCTGTCCCACACAGGGCAGAGCCCTGCCACACAGCACATAGACTACCTTGCCTGCAGGATCCCACCCCTCCACCCCCAGGGGCTACATCTCCCCTCCAACCCCCACGCTGGTCTCCAGCCCCAAGCTTATTCCACTGCTCCTCTCCAGGCTCCAGAGGCTAGAAACAGCAGGGGAAATCTCCAGCTCATCTTTAGGGGCTTGTCTCCAGCCTTGGGAGGCTGGACATGAGCAGGGGAAATGAGCAGGAGGCTGGAGATGGGCCCCTGGAGACTTTCCCCTGTTGTCTCCAGCCTCCAGCTTATTCCTGTGCTCACCTCAGGAAGCTGGTGATGAGCTGGGGAACATCTCTAACCCCCTGCTCTGTCTCCTGTCTTCCAGAGGTTGGAGACAAGCAGGAGAATGAACAGGAGAGTGATCAGAAGGCTGGATATAATTCAGGAATTCCCCAGTGGACTTCAGGCTCCTAATCGCTCCTCCACCTAGCTCCAGCCTCCTGCACTATCCACAGCTTACCAGCAGTAGCAGTGGTGGTGGGGCCTGCTTAGGGCCTCATGGCACAGTCTCCTGCATGGCATGGGGCAGCAGAGCTCCGCCCTGGCTGCCTGGCACCCATGCTGCTGCACCACAAGGATGTGGCCCAGCTCTGCAGCACACCACACATCGTCTCAAAGCTCGGGGGTGCTAAGGCTGTCACTTGAGACTCAGTGCCACTCAGCCCAAGCAGCCAGAGCTCTGAGAAAGTGCACAGCACCCTGCCAGCCAGGCTACACCCGCATGATGCAGCAGTGGTGCCAGGCAGCTGGGGAGGGGGCAAGGGCCAGCCACACAGATGCTCTGGCAGGCTACCAGAGCATCTCTGTGGAGGACCAAACCTTTGGTTGCCCAACCATGCCCTGCCCCACATTTTTCCCCCCAGGGTATTGTTTGACCACAAAGAAATCTAAAACCCTTCAATAGATGGATACTGTTCTTGAAACGTTCAACCAGAACATTTGAAGATTAGTGCACTATAGTATTGGTCTTTTGTTAAACTGAAACAAAAATTTTTAAATTTCTCACTTCCTGCAACACATAGTATTCCTTTTGACAAATGACTCAATATTCTAAGCAAATCACAATATGATAATTGGGGGGGGCGAAGAGGGGGGCGGAGAGATCTTCCAAGACTACTGCATTGTTACAGATTTTCCCCGACAGATCATTAACATGTTCTTTACATTTCCTGTGGGGACAGATTACAATGAATAGTACATTATTTGAATAACTAAATGTACTAAGAGATTTTTTAGTTTGGAAAATTTGTCCAGGACATTTTACCCCTACCTGACTTCCAGAAATCTTTTTGTAACTTGAAAAGAAAAGTTTTAGGTTTCTTACACACAGTAAACTTGAAATCACATACTCGTTTTAGGCACCTTTTCTTGGTAAGAGTTCTCCAGAATATAGCTTAACACTATGTATACAAAGCAGGCAAATATTTTTATATGCAGGCTAATATTTTTAGAAATGCCAGAGTCCTACTGCAAGTAAATGGAAAAGATTTCTGGAGTCTTGTGAAAAATGTCATACCTAAAAATATTAGAGGGAAAGGATATTAAAACCTGTAACAAACTAATTCTACTCTCACAATCATTTTCCTCTTTTAGTTCCTACCATTCCTCCTCCAAAGGCCATGGAAGAAGCAGCTATCCAGAAGGCAGAGAGCCAATATAAACTCAAAATTTAAAATGTTAGACTTTTTCACCTGCAATTGGTTTAACTTTTTAGTGGGACGTGCAGAAGAGAATATGGGGTCAATCTTACATTTCCTTCACAAGAATGGTTACAGCTGAAATTAAACTAAGGGGTGGAAATGTTGCTAAAATACCATGCTAAGTAGTCTAGCACTGAAATTAACAGAAAATTCAGAAAGCAGATCACAGTTCTAAATTCTGCTAAACAGATCTACCTTGTCAGCTAATAAGTCTCTAGGAAGCATTAATAACGTTCATATCAAGCGGTACTATTTTGCAGAAACCATGGAAATAAACTGCTCTGCAGTAGAGCAGACTAGACAATACTACCTGGAGGACATGAGAGACTAACTTAACATATACTCCAGTATCTTAACCATGAAAGAGAAATAAAATGTCCAACTGTCTTGAGGAAGCAGGAGAAGCGAGACAGGAAAATGGTGTGCATTTAAGACGGAACAAAATTCTACCTTAAGCCTCAACTATTATCCCTTTTTCTCCTCTGACCATATTCACACAGACAACAAATAAGAACCACATATAGATTAATAGTGTAATGAAACAGAAGTAATACTTCCATAATACTTACTTACGAATTAGTGCTTCATGAATTCTACGGTACATGTAACATTCTACATATAGCCAAGGGGACTGAAACCAGCTTGGCTGTCCATTTCCATTTGATACATTTCTTTGATATTCTAGGTACTGGTTCCATATTGGAGTATCAGGGAGCTCATCATTCAAAGGGATCATTGGTTTGTCCGTTTGCAATTCATTCCGTAATTTAGAGAGGAAAGATATAGCCCTCTTCTCTGCCTCAACACCTTTCTGAAATCAAGCAGACCACAAATGTCTCCATTTTGAACACACTTTTTTTTTTGGAAAGCCATGTACTTTATGCCAGCTCAACATTACTAGAAAGAAAGATTAATTAAATCTTAGTAGTAATAACTGTTACAAGCTCTAAGGATTTTACACTAAAGTAGTTCAAGTAATGCTCACCAAAGCTTTCATTCCGTATCAAAATACCAAGATGTTTCATACACGTGTAAAAGAGGACTATACAGCATGAAAGCTATTCACCTCCATTTTCAGCATGGAACTTTTCCCTCAGATAGCAAGTATTCTGTTCAATCAAGTGGATGGTTCAATGAGGAGACAACAGCAGCTTAAAATGTTGGCTACCCACCCAATACCTAAGATGAACATGTGGACAGGGGAAATCAATAAAGTCACAGAAGAAAGACCACAGAAAGGTTCATAAGTGGCAAGAAAAAATGAAATAGACAAAAGGAAAGCAGCAGCAGCCAGGAATGTGTAGGCAGAAGGAAAAAGAATTAAGAGGCTACATGGGCAAACTGTGGAAGAAAAAAAAGAGGAAAAATGGGACTAAAAGGAAATCAGAGAAGAAAAATGTGTTGAGAAAGTTCTCAGTGAGACTGCGGTAAAAAGACACTATTCTTACCTCCCCATGTTTTTCAAAGAATTCATTTTTATGTCGATGTAAAGTATCAATAACTCTGGTTAAGATCTGGGGTAGTCTATCTTTAATTGTAAAATATGCAAATGATCTAGAAAGAAAAAGAGCAAAGCATTGTTTACTCATATTAACAGAATTAATGTCTCTACAGTAGTCATTTTCTCTAAGAAGTGCCCACTCTTAAAAGGACACCTAACAGTTGCTTTTTTTAAGTGCCTAAAAGTCCTCCCTCCCTCTCCAAAACGAACTCAAGTTTAGCTTTTCATTGGCTTCACCTTTGGCAAATACAACAATGAATTCCAGAGGAAAGTGTGCTTGCCACACATTCCCACTACCTAGATTAGCTTCTATGACTCCTTTATTCCTATGGTTGCATTAAGGTTTGTTTGCCTCTTATCCAGCACTGTCACCTTTCTCTCCTTCAGACCCCCCTTCTACCTACAACCTGCTCTTCTGCACTTCCTTTCATACCTTCTAAGTGAGCTTCATGTATGTAGGTAGGTAAAGTAGATTTGCACCTCATGGACTAACTATCGCAGATTTATCTATCTAGTCTAAAAGGTGCAAATCTACTCTGCCTAACCGGAGATGGAGCCAGAGATGGCCCAAGCTGGAGATTAGAGAGCAATCTAGCTATCTCAAATCTACCCTATCTAACTAGATAGATGAATAGCCAGATACAGACCAAACTACCTCTACCTTGGTTAGTCTGTAAGGTGCAAATCTACCCTGCCCATCAATCTACACTGATCAATACAGCACAAGCTAGCTACCTAGATGAATACAGCATGAGCTAGTTAGCTAATCAGATCCACCTTGCTTAGTCAGTAAGTGGACTACCGAAATTGAGACTGCGATTTCCACAGAAATTGGGATTTGGGTGGGGTCTGCGAAAAATGGGAGGCTCACTGCAAAATATTTACCAGTCAGCAGAGAAACAGCCAGGAAGCCCTACCGCATCCCGGCAGAGCAGGGCTCCAGCTTCAAGCAGCCCTCCTTCCCCGCTCCAAGACCACAAGGCGTCCCAGCTTTTTCTCTGCGTGTGAGCAACATTTTTTTGTTTTGGGGTGTTTGTGGTTTTGGAGGGGGGGGGGTTGCAGTGAGCCTGCCGAAGTCATGAAGCCTGCTGCTTACGGACGACCCGAAACTGTGGCTTAATGACCCTGATTAAGCCTGGGGAAGCCGTTAATCCATGCTTAATAATAACACACATTCCATTTCCGCACCGCGTCCAACCCCATTTCCCGCCCTCCCCAGTCCCCTGACGGACCCCTTGAACCTGCCCGACAGCGAAAACGGTGCTGCCGCCATTTTCTTCCTCCTCACCACCCCGGTACCCCCGCCCGGAAGTGATGCGTTTCCCCGCCCCGCCTGGAGCCGTGGGCTGGGCAGGCTCAAGGTCGCGCTTGGGGCTTGCGCAGGCGCTGCAGCTCCGACCGCAGTCATTGAACGCGTGCCGCAGGTCATTTCCCTGCTGTCAGGTCAGTTTCCTGGGCCTTCCTCGTGTCCAGGCTGCGGTCCAGCGCCTGGTAGCGGGGTGAGGGGGCCCGCCTACTTCCTAACACGCCCGGGGTCCAACCCTATTCAGAGCTCTCAGCCTGCCGCAGGGAGGCACCCTACACCCGGGTTTAGCCCTGGACACACCCTCTCCTATCCCTTTTGCTGGTTGGTTGGCTAGGCGCATGGCCCGCTTTTGGGGATAAAGCAGCCAATCAGGGCACGGCTTTCCCTGCCACCTTTCTGTCAGGAGGGAGCGCCTTGGTTTATTTGCGCATGCGCCCTGTGCCTTTTCTGGTTGGTTTTGCCTCTGGAAGCGGCAGCTAATTAGGGCAGGGTTCTACCTGGGCACCATCCGGGCCCTAGATGCGGTGGGTATCGCCCTATGCCTTTTCAGATTGACTGTTTTGCCTGCCCCTAGGGACAGAGCAGGTACTCAGGGTAGGGCTCTACCTTGGCCAAATTCCCTCAGGAGGGAGCAGCAGGAGTTCACAAGTAGAGCTTATCTATGGGGAGAGGCCCTCTACTGCCCCCCAGGGGCTGCCCACCACAGGGTGTGCAGAGGGCTTGGCACCAGCTCCGTAGAGGGACCCGAACTGGGGAGACAGATGACAGTAAGCCCCATTGACAGGCTTCAGGTGTGCCGGGGCAGAATTAATTGCTGGGCATGAGGGTGGCTGTTGCAGTGCAAGCTGTGCAAGCCTCCATTGCTGTATTGGGTGCATCTGGTTACGGGCATAACACTGAGGGCCTCGCCAGCACACACTGGGGATAAGCAGCGGCCTTCCAAAAGGGAAAACAAATGACAGGTTTTAAAGTAATGATTTTGGGGCACAGTCATGGCTTTCAGAGTCTTGATTTTTTTTTTTTAAGTCTTGGGGCTGACACCCCTGCTAACTTATTCTTCCCCCCAGGCAGGTGTACTGATAGGGACCTACCCAAATTGCAATGGATTTTGTTGAAAATAAAATACTGGTTCTCCAAAGGGACCCAACAATCCTGACTGTACTGCAGCAGCCCACCTGAGTAAGGGGGGAGGCTGTCTGCTCAAAGGCCTGCTGGCAAGGTTGTTGCAGCTGTTTCTGGCTGATTGGCTGCAAGGGCTGCCTGTCATGTGGCTCCGCCTCCACCAATTGGTGGCAAGGGGTGAGGCTGCATGATGGGCCACCTTCACAGCCAGTCTGCAGAGAGGAGCAGGGCTGCAGCCAGTCAGCAATGGGGTGAGGCCACTGGGGCCCCCTCAGCCAATCAGAGGTATGGGGGCCCCACCATTCTCTGCCCACAAAATGGCTGCTCTACCCCACGTTCTGCCTGCAAAATCAGGTGGAGAGGGGACAGCTTTCTTGTGTTTGGTAGGTTCCTATGTATCGTGTATGTGGGTAATGCCACGGAACAAGCTGTACAGCTGGGGTGTCAAACTTGCCCCTCCTTGTAGGATCCAAACACAGTGCAACACAGGGATGACCACAGCCATTGCTCATCCCCCCTGCTGCTGACACATGTCTGCAGGGTTCCATACCCCGAGTTTTGGCAGCAGACCCACTCCCACCCTTGAATCCCCAGCCCCTTAGGGAGCCCGTGGGCCAGATGACACACCTACATGGGCTGGATCTGGCCTGCAACCCCATATATTTGATATCTCTTTTCTGGATGAGCAGGATTCAGAAATTCTTACATGAGGTTTATCATCTCTGCAGCTTCACTCATGCTGGCAACCAGAAGATACATTAGTGCAGATGGAAACTTAATCGTCTAACTTCTGTTTATCTGTCTACTCTACGGTAACATTCCTGCTGTTACTCCTACTGTTAGAGCTGCAGTAGCATTGTCACATGTAGGAAGACTTTTAGAAAATGCTTGGTAAAGATCAGGCCCAAACACAGAACAGTACTGCAATAGCAGGTTATAAATTAATATATAAAGAGCTGATGTGAGAGAAGCTGGAATCCACTAGTTCATTTGTACGTTTTGCTAATCCTGCTTAACACACTTGAGTAGCGGCTGTTTCTGGCTGAAAATGCGATTGAGTTCTTATTTCTATTTATATCGTTTCTATCTGCACAGTCTCTAAATAGATCTCAGAACAACCCTCAGATAGTTGTCTGCTGCTAGGTAGGTTGTAGTCCATTTATTTCTCCCATTCTAATAGCCTTTTATTTATCTAATGTGTATTTAGCAGGGCACTTTTATTTAGTTGCATGTGTCAGTATAGATCCGAGTTCAGCTGTTAACTATTGGGTGAAGGTTACACTGGATCAAGTCTAGTTATTTAGTGTTTGTTTGAAACTACTGAATAAACATTTTTGAGGATCACTAATGAAATTACCTCTGTGGTGGGTTTAGCTTAGTGTAATCACAATTTTATTGGCTGTTTTTTAGTGGTAATTATTTGTATTGTGGTCATACCCTGAGCCCCACTCAGGATTAAGGCTGTGTTCCTGATTTTGTATGTTGTTTTTCCATCAAAAAACCCCAGTGATGTAAACTTATGTTGTAAATGCAAGGGGAGGGATGATTATTGAGGAACTATTGTCTTGTTCCAGATACCATAATTCTAAATCCATGGGAATGTTTGAGAACATTTCTAAAAAGAAGAAAGGTGCATTTTAATTTCATTGCATATTATGTTCCTAAAAGGAAAAAAGGTCATTAATCCTCATATGAAATCTGAAGACTCACTGAAGATAAGTCTGCACAGGATTTTTTTTAAATGTTTCCCATAAAAGCAAAATATAGCATAACCTCAAAAATCCAGAATTCTTGAAAATTCTGCACATCGGGGAGTAGCAGCAGCCAGTCCTGGAGTAGCAGAGGGAGAAGCAGTGGTTGGTCCTGGAGCAGCAGAGGGAGAAGCTTGTATGCAACAGCTGCCTCCACCATCCACCACCCCATTCTGCTGCTCTGCATGCAGCCACTGCTCCAGGACTGATTGCTGCAACCCTTCCTGCCCTCTGGCTCTGCAACTGGCCACCGCTTCGGTTTCAAAAATCCGAAATTTTCACATTTTTGGCAGGTGCTTAGTCCCAAGCATGCCAGATTTATGAAGTTATACTGTAGTTCTTATTTATCACCTACTATTTCACTCCTCCCCTGCTTTTTATTACTAGGGTTATTTGTAGACCTGTGCAAATCGGCTAGGATTTGCTTTGTATTTGGATTCAGCCGATTCAGGGGACAGTGATTTGATTCGGTGATTCAAATCACTATCCTGAATCAATTCAGCCAAATCTGATTCAGAGATTCAGCTACCGCCAAATCAGCCGAATCACTGAATCAAACTAGCCTCATCCCCTGCCCGTTTTCCCAGCCCCATCAATGGCTGCCCTTTCTGACCCCAGCATCCTGGCTCTTTTTAATTTAAGGAAAAAAAAAAAAAAAAAAAAAAAAGGCCCTGCGGAGAGGCAGGACTGGGAAAATGGGTGGGGATTGGGGGGAGCAGGCAGGGGATGGCGCTTGGCAGGGGTCCCCTCCCCGCCCTTCTGGTTCCTCCTTGGTCCCTACTTACCAGCATAGAGTTCAGGTCCAGCTCCCTGTAGCAGTGAGCAGGGACTGCCCAAATCTCTCAAAATCTTTTCCAAATTGATTTGGTCCTTTTTATTGGTGTCCCAATTAAATTCAGATTTGGAGATTCAGCCACTGAATCAGGCTGAATCTCCTCTGAATGGAATTAGCACCTGAAGCTCCACACAGCCCTAGTTCTTTGCCTACAACAGATTTTTGTCCCTGGGCAAATTTTCCTGGTAATAAAATGCAGGAGAAAAAGATTTGAAGTTGCAGAAGCTTTGTATGTACTTCCTTACGTGTTTTAAGGAGCACATTAAATCCATTGCCTTCTGTCCACTTTGGTAGTTTATGCAATTGGCACACGTGACACAGCCTGAACTCTTCAGGAACTCAGTCTCATTCTGGTTTAACAGTTCTTGTTTAAACTTTAAACCAGTAATTACTCCAGGCTGGCAAACTTCCATCAAAACCAAGAAGTCAGCACACAGGCACCTTTATTAAATCACCAGCAGTATGACACCATGCTGAACTGGTATCAGTTCTTTGCTCAGATCCAGTACTTGAAGCCACATTGGGCCGTAGGCAGCACGCAGTAATTTGTGCTGGTATCAGGCTATGCTGCATTCACTGAAGATGATATTCCTGCAGCAAGAATTCACTAACTGGTATTAGAGCTAGAACTCATCTTTTGAACAGTAAAGCCTGTGTAGATCCTGACATCCTGTGCAGTGTAACAAGTAAGTTACTCCATGACTCATTGAAGCTAATGGGTCATTCAGGGTTTAAGAAGCTATTCCTTGTGATGCAGAAAGGCAGAATTTGGCTGTAATGCCTCCCTACCTACTAGTACCACAACCGCTGGATTTTCCTTCCCTGTCTTCTAGTCACATGCAAGAAACACATTTTGATGTTGGGTGGCGTCTGAAATTTAGTGTAGGGAAAGTGTTCAGAACCATTGATCCTCATGTATTTAGAATGCAAAACAAATATGTAGATACTGCAAAATATAACATAATTTCTTTTCAAGGAACTAATACTTGCATTCTCTTTTTAGGCAGTTCAGCGTGAAGCGATGAAAGTAAAACTACTGAGAGAGCTGACTAGATCTTACTTTTTAACAAAATTACACCTCTGCCAAGGCCTTTGTAGATCTGGACTTCCAACACTAAAACTAAGTGGTGATGCTGAAAAGATACCATACCAAACTCTAGCAACCAGCCGAGGCTTGGACTTACATGCTTCTGAAATTCCTTCCCTCTGCTTGACAAATCTATATACAGGAGTTAAGAACTGGCAGGTGTCAAGAGGAAATGTAACTACCTCAGTAAAGACTGTGAATCACCAGACTAGGGAGGTGTTGCCTCCATTCAGGGAACATTTTGGTTCTGTTACACCTATAAGCGACAACCCCTTAGGCTGGAGTGCTAAAAAGCTGCTCAAAATTCCAAAAAGATGTTATCCATTTGTATCAACTGGTCAGATAATACCAAAGCAAAATATTGTGCCCTCTAAGAGGCCCCCAAAGGCACCTAGGACCAAACAGCCCTCCAGATCTACCAAGCCACTGTTTTCTGAAACTGAGGTAAAGTATAAAATCTGTGTGGTTTTTATAATACTCAAGGGCATTTTATTTTAGCTTGGACCTAAACTTGTTTTCATAAAAACAAATTGCTGGAGGGAAGGGAATTTATATGTTCACGTATGTGGTTGAAAACATACACAGTAGGCTTCTACAAACTTCAATCACTAGAAACAGGTGGACAGAAAAGTATTGTCTAAAATGAGAGAAATGTATCGATAGACGAAGAAAACTATATTTTTGAAACTGAATGAGATTGAACGATTTTTTTTAAGTTGAGTTTAGGTGACCTGCTTCTAACCATGTGTGTAATATTGAAAAACAAAATCCACTCATTAGCATCATTTAAATTTCTCTTGAGCATTTTTTCTGCTTGTCTCAGTGATTAGCTCTCTCCAGCTAAAAGAAGAAACAGAAGAAAATAGAATAATTCATTTCTAAACTTTTCAGTTCGATTTCAGTATTTTGGGGCTTCACTTTTAAAAACTAGGACAGCAAAGAATAGCTGCTGCATGCTAAGCTTCAGAAAAATAGATGATACTCTAATCTCTATTTCTAGAAGCTTCCTATGTTTTCCCCTGGTCTGTCCACACTGATCCTGGTTTTCTCCAATTTAAAAAAAAATCCCCAGTTTGTGGTTAAAAAAAATAACTCCACATCCAAATTTTTCCATCATTTAAATGAAACACCATCAATATACACAGGTAGTGGCATTTCATCATGGAAAAATGTGGATTTGGGATTACTTTTTTTTTTTTTAACTGAAAATTGGGAATTTTTTTAAATTGTAGAAAACCAGGATTCTAGTATTCTGAAGTGGGGGGAGGAGGAAGAAACATGCTCTGGGTGTTGTACTAACTACAGACTCCATCAGGAGTAAGATTATTGCTCTTGTTTGCTTGTAATTTACAGTTATTGACAGGTAACTTCATACAGGTAATGCCTGTGAAGTTGATAACATTTCTTTAGCAAGTCAGTTGAGTGTACAAGCCAGCTGGAATTGGATTATAAATGAGAGTTACATGATTATATCATACATTTTTTGGTATTCTATAGGAATAAAGTAATCAAAGACAATTCTTTGACAACACTTGCCAAAACTTTATAGACAGCATTGTTGTTTGTTTCACAAGAGATACAAGAACATTTGCCAAAGGTGAGCATTTTCTTCACTTCTAAACTGTTTGGAAATTTTTATTTGTGTCCTCACTTAAATCAGAGGCAGAAAGCTGGTAATAAATGTGTTGGAAAAGAAAAGAGTTTAAATTAATAGGCAAATTATTGAAAGTTTAATAGGCTTCTGTAATTATTTAAACATGCATGCAGTTATTTCTTTCAAGAAACTCAGTGCTTCTAGGTAGAAGATCCTTTTAAATAGTTCTATCACTGCTGTCATAAAGAAGAAACCTTGCTGGGACTACCAAAAAAAAAACAACGGCGGATTCAGAAGTCATCCAACTGAAAGATTCAGATCCCTAAGATAGAAAGCTCTTGCTCTTTTATACAAGCTATAGCGGACCAGAGTATTTTCAAAAGAAGGTATTGGATACAGCTTGCATTGATACAGCATATCATCTGGGAAGCTTTCCACTGCTAAAATTGAAGTGTTGATAGTAACAAACTATTTGTATTGCTTCTACTTTGCCATTTACACAGCTTTCTAGGATTTTAAATTAGTAAGCTCATACTGGCCGGAGCAGATCACACAAAAGCCAAAATGGAAACGGTATTAAACATTTGTTGACACTGACACTTCAATTTAAATAAATATTGTTTAGTAACCTCAGTTTTCAGGATCCAAATATTTAAGGTACTCATTGTTCCAAAAGAATGTAATGTGGGTTATGAAAGCATTAATACCTGGGGTAGTATGCTAGTGCATTTAATTTCTTACATGTTCACATGGATTTCTCCGTTAATAAATTGAGATATGTAGCTGTAGAAACTATCAACAGATCTGAAAGTACAGGGTGCATTAATGTTTGAAGCCTTGAGACATCCTTTGAGGTAGAGAATTAGTCCTGCTTTACTAACAGGGAAACTGGGGCACTGGTGGAGTGACATCCCTGAGGTCATACAGTTTGTCTATAGAAAATCTATTCTGAGCTCTTGATTCCTAAGTCTGTTGTCTACCTACAAAATAATGCTGTTCTAGATAAATCAGTTGGGCATGAAACTCCTTGGGACAGACAATGCCTATAGTCCTAACCTTCAAGGAAGGCATAGTTACTGTAGATACTGGTGTTAGCATTATCCATCCCTCTAGTTATCTCTTGTATCTGATCTCCAGTGCAGCGTGGGGGTCCTGCATTGTAATACCATCTGGAATGGGACTGTCCTTTCATAGGAGGCTTCCACATTTTAAAATGTTGTGCCAAAGATCAGCAGATCCTGTCTACTCATGGAAATTGAAAACAGATATTTTTGCAAAGTTTGCTTCAATGTCAGTGAATATTGTATGCTAACATCATGCAGACATCAATGAATATTGTATAATTCCTGCCTAGTGGAATTCTCAGGTCACTTTAGAGAGTCCTGGTTTCTCCACTTCTGTCCCTAAACAGTTCTGTGGTATTTCAGCACCGCTATTGTAGCCAGCACATATATCCAAAAGTGTTGCATTTAGTCGGTGGATGAACTGAAGTGATTTATTATATGGTGGTTTATAGATGGCAAATCATACTGCTTTGAGGTTTTACACTATAAAATATTAAAACCTTAATTTTTGAGACCTTCAAAAGCAGAATATTTATGCAAATAATACGTATTGCCACTGTAATTGGGCACAATTTGCTTTGTCTTTTCAGAATAGAAAGCAAAGTACTAAAATAGTTGTGTACTTTCAGAAGTTGTTTGCAGATTGCAAAATGCTGTGCCAAAAGATTTCTGAAACTTGGACTTAATGAACACATGTTCCCTGTTTCAGAACTGGCTTTTCTGTGATTTTTTCCTTGTTGCATAGCTCCATCTACTGGAATACTAGTATGCTGTCACTGAGAGGCACAAGCTGACACGCAGCACTTAAAGCAAGGACGTGCTGATTTTTTACCTCTTTACGTACTTCCCTGTAGATCTAGTACAAGGAATTAAATACACGACTGAGTAAAACTTAAAGACATGACTGTTTTCTGCAAAATGACTAGCACACACCCAACAAATGAAGAATCCAAAAGTTTTTCCCTGGTGCCACTTGTCTCCCTGAAGTTCTGATTCCTTGAAAAATAAATAGTTGATTCTTTCTATGCTTATCTTAAGGTTACCTGGATCCTTTCAGTCATAGATGCCATATCACTACAGTTGAAAAGAGAATGTTGCTATAAGTAGCCTTGAGAGAGTATATTTGGCTATAACTTGCGCTTTGTGATGAGAGCTTTAGTCAGGTAATCCATGAGGGGGTTCCAGTTCTAACTCAGACTAGCTTTGTCTGTCCAGAAGGGCCTGAAGATTTACAGAATCAGGAAACTTTTTTAAGAAAAAGAAATGTCATTGTCATCTTTGCCTGAAGGAGAACATTTGAATACTACCTGCGATATTACTAAACAGAGTTGGATACAGGCAGAAATAGCCAAATATTGCCATAACAAAATGGCAGATTTTTCTGGAAGTAATTAGTTAGATTCAAGGGTTAGTCAAAAGTCCTTTGCTGGTTTTGTCAGTGAATTGGTGATTATTGCCATTGTGCTTAACTGCTGCAGCCTAAAGGCACAACACATTTCTGAGCCTAACAAAGCAGCCAGCAGGATTCTGAAATCCATTAGATGTGGTGGTTCCTGTATCCCTAGGAAGAGGTGCCAGAGGATAAGTTTCTACTCCAGATTTTCTGTTTTTAAATGTTCATATACTTCAAGTAGGAAGAAGGGGACAGGGTTTCCATTTATAACAGAGGTCCCCTACTTTGTTATTGCATTGGCTTTTAATGCTCACCCATCCAACACAACTAGTTCCATTATGATCAAGTGATGAGCCACAGATGGGTCAGGTGCTTAGACTAATTCTTTCTTGTTTTTGAGTCCAGACAGTGGCTTAGTGACACATGGAAGAGGTCACTGGTAGCCACTCTGAATTCCGACAAACCTGCACCACCAGAAAGGACAAGAGCTTAGACCAGGGGTGGGCAATTATTTCAGGCAGAGGGCCACTTACTGAGTTTTGGCAAGCCATTGAGGTTCGCATGACAGGTAGCCAGGGGCAGATAAATATTAATTTTCTAAACTTTTTAGGAGCCCCGCGGGCCAAATAGAATGGCCTGGCAGGCAGCATCTGGCCCACAGGCTGCATTTTGCCTACCCCTGGCTTTGATTCTGTCCTTTTGAGCTTTCCAGGTGAAGATGACACAACAGAACAGCTGCCTACCAAGTGAATCTTGAGGCAGTTGAAGCACTGTGTGCACACAAATGGTTTTATATTGCACCAGACTCTCATTTGAAATAGGGATGTGAAAAGTTAAATGACTGATTATTTTAACTGATAGGCCCAGTGATAACCAGTTAGCTAACCGTTATTGTTGAGCATGGGGCAGGGTGCATTCTGGCAGGGAAGGGAAATTGTGCAGTGCCCCAGCAGGAACCAGAAGGTGATAGGGCACGCAGGAGGGAGGAACAAGGAAGGGAGGGCAAAGGGGACTAGTACCCATAATCTGTGAGGTTAAAGAATAAAACAGCTGGTGACCTAAATAACTCAGCAATTAAGTAATTACCTACTTCTTCACAGGTGCTCCTCCCTCCCAACAGTGGGCTTCACATGGGTTGTGTTGTCTGTCTGGGCTTGCCACTGCCTTCCCAGCTGTGTCCCAGCTGCTGTGTTCTCCATTAACCATTTAACCAATACAATTAGAGGTGGTTAAATGGATAATTTTTTAATAACATTTACATCCCTAATTTGAAGCTTGTAACTTAATCAGTTATCCTTTGGTGGTGATGGAGCTGCACATTCTGCCAAAATTGCAAATTCAGATGGGAAAGAGTGTGCTGTGGCACACTGCTAAAACACTGACAAGTAACAAAGAACTGTGGAAGACTGAAAAAACTAGGGGAATGTAGAAGGCTTCTGACTGACTATATATTATATCTAACTGATGGAAATGGGGCCCAAACACCTCTCTGTATAAAGTTGGGCCCAAACATTTGTTCCATGAAGGACCATGGTCATATCTAATAATTAGCAATGTCTAGGAACTTCTGGCAGAGATATAGATTACATGAGCTTGAAGAGTCTGGATTGTTGCAAGAAATACTCTACTAAAACATTTTTTTAAATCTAGCAGTTCTGCTGAAAATGCTTTCCATTGTTAACTCAAGCCTTGCATATACTAGTCATGAAAATCTGTTGCAGTATAGACCTCACTTCTCCTTAGTGTAGTAATGATTTAAAAATAATGTTTTATTTGTCCATCAAGATAAGCTGTTTGTACTAGATGAGGGGTAGGCAACCCCTGGCACAGGTGCCAGAGTGCGGCATATGAAGGCATGTCACTTGGCACATGTGCTTTGGTGTAGACAGCGGGGAAGGGGCCTGAGAAGCTGCCACAACAAGGATTCGGCTCCTCACAGCTCCCTCATCACCCACCCCTGAGATGCCAACATCTTACAAGTCAAGATTGCAGGTGTTTTTGGCACTCTGCCCAAAAATGTTGCCAACCGTTTTACTAGGTGATTGGTAAATTAAAATAAGAGTGAATTTTAAGTTAATCATGATTGAAATAAGATTATGCACAATGAAGGTGAAGGTTCTGATCAGAAAAATGCTCAAAAAAAAGAAAGTTTAATGTACCAATACTGCTTATAACTAGGAATAAGATCTCCTTGGCTGAAGTGATTTGTCAAGCTGCATTAATTTTGGTGAGCACCTATGAACAGTTCTCTTAAAATGCATCCATTTTTTTCCCTGTGGATAGGAAGCCTTCTTTAGCACCATGAAAAACTTGTATATAGCCAGTATGAGCATTGTGGGAGGGTCCTTTGCATTTAAAAATAAAACATCTTTTGGATAGGAGTTCTGCCAAATGTTTATATTTCTGTTTTTCTATGTTTGTTTATTTGTTTGCAGTATTGCTATCCCATTATTTGTAAGTTTAAAAAAAAATCCACACACTTGGAAATGAGTAGTATTGAGGGGTCCATTCCTTTCTGGAAAGCTGCCATAGTGTAGAAACTAACCAGAAAGTAATGTGTTAACAAGACTGGTAAGGAGAGATATTAGCAACATATGAACAAAGGAGGCAATATGCAGAGAGGGATAGATTTTGCAAGTCAGTTTATTGTGACATTTCTGTGGTTTTCAACCTGTGGTCCTTGGACCCCTGGGGGGTCCACAGAGGATGTCCAAGGGGTCCATGAAAGATGACTATGATTAATCAAAAGTATGTGATTACCCACATTTACAGTGTGAAAGGGTCTGCAATTCCATTCAACATTTTTTAGGGGTCAGCAAATGAAGAAAGGTTAAAAGCCACTGACTTCTTCAATTCATCAGGAGGTATCTTACGCTGGTCACAGTCCAGCTGCCTCCCCATGTGTCTGCTTCATCCATAAATCTGTGACAGTCCTCTTTACATCTGTTACACTGTGCCTGTAGTTTTTCTCGATCTGGAATTTTAGATGCTTAGATGTAAGATAACTTTTTTTTTTTGTAGAAATTATAGCAGCTGTTTGATGTTCTTGATTAAGCACAGTGGAAAACACAATGCTGTTGCATGCCTACCATGACCTCTTTGCAAGGGAAAGCCTGTACTCACTTTTACAGCTGGTCAGGTTTTTTGTCTGGTGCAGGGCAAGCATATGGCCCAAACTGCACTTGAGACACTTTGGAGGGTGGCTTACATCCTGGGAATTGCAAGTATGAAAGAGGCTCCATACTCAGAAGAATATGCAGGCTGCAATAGCAGCTGTCTCTTGGACAGGATCATAGGGTGGGAGGGAACTACCCCCTCACCTTGGGGCCTTTGTCTTTCACCACTGATGCCAGTCACTTCTTTGAAAGCAGGATTAGGCCTTAAGCCAGAGGTGGGAAAAGTCCAGTCCATGGGTTGTATCTGGCCCATGGCAAACCCCATTTCCCAGCAGCCCCTGCTGCCCAGGCACCTAACTCATCCACCCACCTCTGGGGGTGGGACCTGCACAGGAAGGTCACATAGCCAGGCAACTGGAATGGGACTGCCGCCAGAAGTGAGGTAGGCAGGTGGGGCTGCTGGAAAATGGAGTCCAGCTGCTGGCTGGATCCACCATTTTGCCTACCCCTGACTTAATCCCAGTTAGAAGGTGTTACCAGTAGTAAAATAGGAAGGGTGGTCTTGCTGTTAAAGTACTAAACTGGTATTCAGAAGATCTGGGTCTGCCTAAGGGGTCTTTCTGTGACTTCACACCCCTTGAGATACTTATTCATTACCCATCTGTAAAACGGATGGTTGTCAAACCCTGTGTTGTACCAAAAAGTCAGATTCATTAGTATTTGCAAGGCACGTGGCGCTCACGGCGACGGGTCATCATAGAAAAGCTAATAAATGAACAAATGTCAGTGTGTGTAACTAAATAGGGTACAGAGGTAAGCAAATGTCTTGTAAATGTGTCACTTCAGCCGTTCCTTAACCCAGAGTTGTATTCCTTCAACACAGGGTCAGATGCAGTGCATAGCCTATGCAACAGCCGATGAGTATCATCTTGGTAATCTATCTGAGGACCTGTCTGCAGAGGGATATATTGAAATAAATTTGCCTAAAGGTAGAATTTTCAACCTATTATGACATATTACCTTATATTGGGAAACAATATGTGGAAATATATAGAAAGAGTCAGTTTCGGTAGTACATTTCTAAACTTTATATATCCTGTATCTCTGACATTTGCATCACGTGCTACCTCTCAACTATATTGCCTTCTCTGAAAACTCTGTTAAAAAATAAAAACCTACAGAAACCACATTTCCAATACTTGCTAATGCCCTGTGGTTTTCAAAAATATATATGTATGAAGCTGGTTCAGCAATGAAGTGTGTACCTTAAAAGCTGATCCAAGAAAAATCATTTTGAAACCTTTTTTTTGGTAAAAAGAAATTTTCATATGTTATATTTCAGAACAAAATGTGTGTTAACACACTAAAATAATACTTTTGTTCTCCTTTTCTAGTCTTCTTGTTTCTCTCTTTTTTCAGTAGAAATAAGGGGAGCGTGGAAAATTGTATGTTTTCCTACTTTATTTTTTGCATTGTGCATGTATATTTCTACACTCTATTTATTTTCTTTTACTGTATCCCAACTTTGGGTATTTGGGAAAGAAAGACAAAGTGGTAAAAATATTACTTCCACTCTTGGGCTTTTCAGATTCTTTTCAAACTTTCTTTCCTAATTGGAAAAATTAGAGAGAGAAAGCCCACAACCTGCAGCACCTTTGTTTCTTGCAGCAGGTAACTGTCTGGACTTCTCACTGAGGCATTTTCTCTAGTCATTGCTATAGTTCTTGCCACGTCTTATGTTGGCCTTGCATATTTAGTAATTTTTTCTAGCCACAATCTCTATATAATGAGGAATTTAATACGTGTCCCTTAAGTATTACAAAATGGTTCCAGAGTATTTGTTCTCAACCCTTCTAGACACAAGGCACCCTTCAGGGAATGCCAACTCTTATTTTCCAGGGGCCCTTTTGAGAGTGCCCAAGAATGACTCCTCAGACCAGCTGATGCTGTCCAATGTTCTCTGCTTGGTTCCCTCATTTTACACCTGGGCCTCCTTTCCATTCTTGTTATATTACCTGTCATCCACAATCAGTTCCCTTGAGTACTATGTGCTATTTTCAAAAGCACTCAAAGATTCAAAAGGGATTTGGATGGAACAGAATGAAGAATTAAAATCTGGATTGTGTGGTTCACTTCAGAGAACCCCTAAAGTTTTTTATATTGTACTTTTTTGCATACAGTTTGTGTCCTGAGAATTATTTCCATTAGTAGAACAAATATGCAACTTGATTTTGGAAGAATTCATAGATAAAAACGATTCATCTAGAATTAAGTAAAGTTTAGCGCTAACTTGTTTAAAATACAGGAAATGCACTTCCTGTAATTTGAAGTTGCTATTCCCTCCCTTTATTTTTAAACTAGATGCAGCAAACATTTTGGTGATTGGCACAGAAAACTCTGCAAAAGAATACGATTCTGGAATGGTCTTTGTATTCAGGTAAGTTGCAAACCAAGCCTATGACATATGATACATACTGATTTAGTGAGCTATCTTTCTTTAAAAAAAATAAAATGTGTATTTTCCACCGAAGTTGAAGGAAAAACAATTCAAGCACTAAAATATTTTAATTATTCTAACTTTAACACTGTTTTTTTCCTTTTTGTGGTGTTAAATTAACTAGTGCCAAAAAAACCACCATTAATGGGGCCTTTTGAAGACCAGTCATTATAATTTTCTTGATTCGCTATAGCAGAATTGCCTGTGCACAAAATGAATGTAGCTTTAACATCCAAAAACCAGTGTAATACGCCTAATTCTTCCTTCCATTTTATTAATGCAGGGAAGGGTCTGTTGTGTTTTGGAACGTGGAAAATAAAACTGTAAGTAGAGAGCTGCATTATTTCAGATTTTATAAAAGCAGATTAAGGTGAAATTCTTGTCAGTTCCAGTGCCTAAGTAGTTGGATTTTGTACAGGTGGTCTGTGGAAGCAGATGGAATATTAATCAGCTCTGATGGCTTGCTGTCTCATACTCTCCTTAAGTGTGGTTGCTTATATAGCAGTATAATATTAAGAAACAAATCATTATTTGGCATACAGTACCGATCTGTTTTACTACTCAACTCCACTAGCATGACATTGCAGGGCACTGTGCTGTGCCATTCTTTGCCACATGCCTTATGGAGATTTTTCTATGTTAATTAAACTGAACTAGAAGTAGAGATAAAATGCTACCTTTCTGCTTTGCCAGAAAGGCAGCACCCACTTTCCCCCAGTATAAAGGAACAGAAAAACAAGGGGTTGAGTCCATTGTATTCATTACTAGGAAAGGCAGCACAATGTAATCCAGTGGCAGCACAGTGAATTCCAGAAGCTGCACCTGCACCACAGCTTAGGGGGAGCCTGGGAGAAGCAGCAGCATGGATTTAAATGTAGTTTAAATATGACACGGGTACAGAGAAACCCCAGGCCACTGACACACTGTCAAAGCCACCTGACCTGGGAGACGGAGAAGAGGCATGGGCAGAAGTCCCAGGCTTTTTAAACAACTTCAGCAGGCAAATTGCCTTAATTTAAATTGTTACATACATGAAGACACAAGGGGACTGTGCAGTGTTTGCTACCATTATAATGGGCAGCTGCCTTTATTTCTAGGTGAAAAAAATAATGCGAGTGCTGGAGCGGCATGAAATTCAGCCTTATGAGACTGCACTGGTCCACTGGGAGAATGAAGAACTTAACTACAGGAGAGGAGAGTAAGCATTCTTAGCCACCTTTACACATAAGTTAATAGATATTCAGAAGAGATGACTGAAGGGAAAAGCAGCTAGTATAAAAACCTCTTTAGTCACTCTCTAAAGTAGTAAAATAAGGTATTTCAAAAAGAAGAAAGTAAGGGCTACAAATGCTAAACCCGGAAGGTCTTGATGAACTTCCATGTTTGTAGTGAGAATTTCTTTTAAAAATGGCTTTGTGGTATTATTGGTGATTTTGATTATATACTGCATGCAAGAGATGGCAATATGTGACATGCAGAGCCCCAGGACTTTGCCTATGCTAGTGCTAATGCCCAGGCTAAGCACTGGGAAACTTCAATTGGAGCCAGGCAACATCGTGTTGCACCTTTGCCACCCCTGCTTCACAGCTCCCCAGTCCAGCTATGGCACAGGCTTAGCTTCCAGTCACTGAGGAGCTGTGTTGGGGCTGGACACTGTGTCCATACAGCTGCTACTTCTGCCTCCTTTCTCTGCCTCTCCTGCCACTGACTTAGTTTTACAAACTCTATATCTGCATAATTAAAGGTCCTTTTTAACAGTCCCAAATGATTAAAAAAAAAAAAAATACATACAAGTACTTCCTTATCTTGGCTGCTTGTTAAATCACGTATTGATTAATGAGCTGAAGTTCTTGCAGAGAGTGATCTCACAGTAAAGGTCAGTGCTGATTCGTAGAATAATACACCCTTATTTATTGGAAGCAGCAGTATTTTGGTAGCACCAAAGGTTCCTAGTCAAAGACTATGTCTCATTGTGTGAGGAGCTACGTAGAGAACAAAAAGACCATCTATTCCCCAGAGAGTTTGTAAGTGCTCTCTTCTGTAAGATGCCAGTTTTTTGGGCTCATGGAAAATTGAGCATGACGTAATGTTATAGAATTTGTAACTGTAGATGTGTTCCAGAGGCTTGGGGGATTTTTTACTCTTTCCTTCAGCTGTGTTTATATTAAAATTTTCCCAAACTCTGAAGTGGGACTTTTAAAGGAGCGCCTTAAAGCTTGCAGGACTTACATTTTCATTCTGTTCCCTGAACACTAAAGTGTTGTGGGAAGAGCACCCCAGTAGCAGCATGAAAAGGATGTAGGGTTGGGTAGAGTAAGAGCGTGGATAGCAGGAAATAAAGAACAACAGGAACAAAGAAACAGAACCAGAGTGAAACCAGCGGAAGGGAAAGCGAGTGGAAAGAAATCTGACTTTCATAGTCCTCTGTTGCTCTTTATTCTCTCACTTGTATAGTAATGCTGCAGCTGCTATGGGGAAGTAGTTCTGATTTACTACTTTTGCAGATACTGTGGCTGAGCTCTGAAAAGGTGGCATTCAGTGTCCTTGTTTGTGATTTGAGTCATGACTAAGAGGAAAATGCAAGTGATTCTGGAAGGGCAGTTGTACAGATTGTTCCATCTTGTGTTTTCAAGAGATGCATAGGTTATTCCCTTTTGTAAAGGACTGTACCTTGACTGTTCCTTTTAGTAGTGACTTAGTCATTGAAGAGGTCTCAATCCTGTTTTCACAGAGGGCAGTCAAAGCTTCATAAAGGAGAAATCTTCTTAAATTGTGACCTGAATACTGATGAAGATATTCTGGAGAAATTTACTTTTTCAAATGCTCTTTGTCTGTCTGGTAAGTTAAGGTTATATGTTGTGTCAAGTTTCATGTACATGGAAGGTAAGAGGAGGAAGGGGAAGAGAGAATCATATTTAATAAGTGGTGAATGTTTGTTTTCCCATTTGGGTATCTGCCATTTTTTATATTAAGTGTGCATGTAAGTTGCCTGTGGCTTAAGTAGAAGAGAATCAGTGCCAGAGTTTGTAATATTGTAAAAAGAGCTTTGTAAAAAGAGCCCTGCTTCAGTCACTATGTACATCTTCTGAAAGACGGCTAGCATGCACAAGACAGCATACCTCTTTTTACCATGATTTCTTCCCTATTCTCTTTCTCAACCCTACTGTTCAAGCACCTGGTTAGCAACAGCTGTAGTCTCCAGGACTGGAATCACTACCAGTCATCTTAGATAACATACCAAAATAGTATTGCTAGTAGAGAATGCTATATCCTTAAAACAGCAGCCTATAATCTAATTCTTTTTTCCCCCACAGCTATTTTTAGGGAAAATTGCTATGTAGGGCTGTTTTTAAGGAAGAGATGTAAATGTAGCATTGACATCAGTTGAGAGAAACATACGGAAACTGCCTAACTTACTCAAAGAGCAAAGTACTGTCATATAGCTCAGAACCTCTGGCTTTCATTAATGACATCCAATTTTAAGACCATGCAGAAAAGCCTATAAACAAGATTAGTTTTCAGAAATTCTCCTGTTCACAAAGCAGCCACATAAAGAAAATTGCTATGAGGCATATTGGAGGCAGTGTTGGTGTCAACATACAACACTACAGAAGTATTCGTGAGAGTTGTTTCCTACCATGGACTAACACTGATGTTTTATACCTTGTAAAATTGGACCTTAGAAAAAGTAGGCAGCAGTGCTCAGTAATATTTTTGCAAATGAGTGGGCAAGATGGGTTGCAGTTAGACACACATAAGACATGGGAGAACTTGGAATTCTCAAATCAACAGTCATTGTTGGAATATTTCTCTGCTTCTTTGAAAAAGAATGCCAAGCCTAGGCCTGTCTCCTGCAAGCTGGCACTGAAACCAGCTGCCTTCCCTACTGCTTGCCTGTGCCTGGTGGCAAGGAGCATGGCCTGCTCACCTCATCTCTCTTGTGCCACTTGGAGGGGCTGGAACCAGGCATGGTGCTTAGCTGGTACAGCCTATGCAGTACTGCTCACAGAGGCTGGAACCAGTGCTACCAGGTCTGCACCAGCCAAGTGCCAATCTCAGCACTGGCGCCTTCAAACAGCATAATAGAAACAGGTCAGGCAGGCTGTGCTCCTTGCCACCATGCACAGGCAGGGAAGGCAGCAAGCTCCAGTGCACATGGCTTACCCCAGTGACACACAAATGCCAACAGAACTGTGCACCATGGGGCAGCAGCAACTATGTGGGCCACAAGAGCCCACCACCTGCTGGTTGCTGCAAGCCATGGGGGGGTCCATGTACCCCCCACCTTCCCTCACATCTCACACATCCACATCCTGCCCACACACACTCCTGTTGCCCCTGAGCACAGGCTTCATGCTCCCGCCAGACTCAGCCCCACACTCTGCACTGCAGCTCCTCCATCCCTGCTGCTTCCCTACCTGATGTCCCAAGCATTACAGCAGATCGACAAGGAGCTGCTGGATGCTAGGCAAGCCAAGTACCCTGGCGGCTGCAGCACTGGGAGCAGCAGCCCTGCCCAGAAACTGCACTAGCTGGGACAGGCCCTGGATACAGTGTATATGTCAAGATGGAAATTTAAGGTTCAGTATTTGGCCTTTAAACCTCAACTTATACACAGTGAAATATGGTATTTTTAAAGGCTTAATGTGTTTTCTATTAAAGTTGAAAGTTTCTCATTGACTTGACTGTAAAATGTAGAAACTGAACCCAAAAAGTACTTGATATTGGATGGTTTTGAAGTAAATTCATATAAGTTCAGGCTTAATGTGCTAGTGATACTTTGACTATTTGTCATTTATATCAGAACTGTGGCCTGCAAGGGGTGAAGTTGCAGCCCCCAGGCTCCAGCCTAGGCACACTCCCACCACTCGGTTGCTGCAGCTGGGTTCTCAGGGCTCTCCCTCCCTCCTTGGTTTTTTGTTACCTGTTATTGCCCCAGGAACAGGTTAACAGGACCTGTGGGACAAGGAGCCCGGTATTTAGGGACCTGGGAGGCCTGGCTTAGTGGGGAAAATCCAGGAGAAGCCACACTGAAGAAGGGGCGGGCCAGGAGAGCCCATGGAGCTGGGGGGACTGGGGAAGCCTGCTTGGTGATGGAAACCTGGGGGGTGGGAGGAGGCCACTGCCTGTGCAAGTTTCCCCTGTGCAGTATGCAGCACCTAGCTGCTGATTGATACCATTGAATTAATCGGAGTACGTGTTTTGTATACTGAAATCTAGAAACACTGGCAAATTAGCCACTGTGTTTAATGATTATTTGAAATCAGAGAGAACTCATGAGATGTTCTACTTTGTTAACTTTCTGCTTCAGTAAAGCTGGCAATATGGGAGTCATCTTTGGACACGTTCGTGGAATCTATCCAGTCAATTCCTGAGGTGAAGTGTTTCTTTTTTCGGTTTGGTTTGGTTTGTGTTTCCATTCTTTTCTTCCCTAGTTCTTTATTCAAGATCAATAGACCCAGACAGATATAGGGTGGCAATTGGTCCTGTTTTATACTGGACCATCCTGTTTTTAAACCCTTTGTCCCCTGTCCATTTCTAAATGAGGAATAGGATGCAGAAAGTCCTATTTTTCAGTTTATTAGTGAAAATACATGTCTATCCTTTGTCTCTGCAATTCTGTTGGCTATGGCTAGTGGTAGGACGGTGCATAGCCAGGACGATGAGGGTTCTGAGCTGGGGAGGGAGGGACATTTTTTTTTTTTTTTTTTGTGGTGGCCCTGTTCCTTGCTGCTGATTGGCAAAGGGGCCTGGTGGCCCCACCCCTGGCTGCAGATCTGCTGAGGGGGCTAATGGTCTGTCCCATCCCTCTCCCCTTTGCCCCACCCCCACCAAGGGGATGTCCTGTATTCTGGGCATGTGTCAGTGGCCACCAAGACACATATTGGGAAATTATTTGAATAGTTCATAGATTTGACTGCAAAACCAAAGCAGGTGTGAAAGCTCAGGACATCAACCATTGGTGATATAAGAAAGGATGTTAAAAGATGTTTTAAATGAAGGTGGTTGTCTACACCAGCATTTCTCAACCCATGGGTTGCAAGAATATATGAAAGGGTCACAAACAAATCAAGGCTACAAAAGACTATGAGTTCCTAGAGGAAACCAGCAAATAGTAAATAGGCAGGACAGGAACAGATGAAATGCTGGGCCTAAGCACACTACAGTATAATTACTTATGAAAACAAGGAGCAAATGTGTGATGTAAACCCCTGCGCTAGGGTATCTTTGCTTAATCTAGCATTAAATACTCTCAAAAGAATCAGGTAAAATTCCACCAGTGTAAGTTTGCAGTTGCTCAGTACAAACAGGCTATTATGGTCCTACCCTGCCAGCTAGTGGCGAGACTTGGAAATAGTAGCTTATGCTTTGTTACCTTAGTATAAACTGCTCCTCTGTGCCAGTGGTTCTCAACCATTTTAGACTCAAGTCATCCCTTGGAAAATACTAGCTCTTAACTTTCACTCATTTTTGCCTACAGAAAAATAATAGAGCAATTATTCTGTTGCAGAGAAAAAGCACAACAGATCATGATGTGTTATAGATTCATAGATTGCTAAGGGCTTGAAGGGACCTTGCAGATCATTCGGTTCAGGCCCCACCCCGGCAGGAAGAGTGAGGTGACTGTCCAGTCTCCTCTTGAAAACCTCCATGGTAGGCGAGTACACCACCTCTGGAGAGAGTTTATTCCACAGACTGGACATCCTGATGGTGAAAGAAGTATTAAGCCTGAAGCGGCCTTCCAGTTTATATCCACTGGTCCTGGCCTCCCCCAGAGGTGCCCTAGTGAACAGTTGTTCACTGAGCTCCTGATAAACTCCTCTGATATAGCAGTAAGCTGCTGTCAAGTCCTCTCTCAACCTTCTCTTCTTTAGGCTAAAGAGGCCCAGGTCCCTCGGCCTTTCCTCATATGGCTTGCCTTGCAAGTCCCTGATCATATGAGTAGCTGTTTTGTAGACCCTCTCAAGTTTTTCCATCTCCTTACTGAAGTGCGGCACCTAGAACTGGACACAGTACTCCAACTGCAGTCTCAGCAGTGCTGAGTACAGTGGGAGTATCACTTCCTTAGTTTTACATGAGATGCATCAGTTGATGCATGCCAGCGTGTTGTTTGCCTTGCTGGCCACTGCCTTGCAATGACAGCTCATATTCATGCAATGGTCAGTCATGATTATCAGGTCCCTTTCAGCCGTGGTGCAAGTCACCACTCAGCCTGTATGTTGAGGTTTGTCTCCAGATAGAGCACCTTATACTTGGAAGCATTAAACTCCATCTGGTTCCGATTCGCGCAACTCCTGGGTCTGTCTAGGTCTGCCTGTATCTGCAGCTTATCTTCTGATGTGACCACATTGTCCCATAACTTGGTGTCGTCTGCGAATTTGGCTAGCAGGCTTTTCACTCCCCTATCCAGATCATTGATAAAGATGTTGAAAAGTACTGGTCTAAGCATGGAGCCCCGAGGGACACCGCTGGCTACTTTGTGCCAGGATGACACAGATCCGTTCGTGAAAACTCTCTGGGTCCTACTGTGTAGCCAGTTTCCCACCCACTGAACTGTTGAGCAGCTGAGCCCACAATCTTCCAGTTTTCCTAGAAGGGTATTATGGGATACTAGATCAAAAGCCTTTTGGAAGTCTAGATATATAATGTCTACCTCATCTCCTGTGTCCAGGTGGCAAGAGACCTGGTCATAGAAGGAGATGAGATCGGTAAGACAAGACCTACCTGCGACAAAGCCATGCTGGCTGTCGTTCAGAATCTTACCTTCCGCGAGCATAGTGCACATAGATTCTTTAATGAACTTTTCCAGGATTTTCCCTGAAGTAGAGGTTAGGCTGATTGGCCTATGGTTGCTTGGTATTTCCTCTTCCCCTTCTTAAAGATGGACACAATGTTGACCCTCTTCCAATCCTCAGGGATTTCCCCTGTGCCCCACAAATTCTGAAAGAGCTTTGTCAGGGTTTCTGCGATGACCTCAGCCAGCTCTTTCAGTACTCTCAGATGAAGTCCATCTGGTCCTGCTTACTTATAAATGTCTAGTTTTTCTAATTGGTATTGCACCTACTCAGCATCCACAGTGGGGAGGCTGTCATTCCTGGCATGCCCCCTATGAGCTTTATCTCTCTTGTCTTTCCCTTTGGCCTGATGAAATACTGAAGCAAAGTGGGCATTCAGGAGTTCAGTTTTGTCCCGAATGTTTCTGTGTAGTATTTGCATTCCCGACACGGCTAATATTTTACAGCACGCTGCAACAACCTTAAAAGGATCTTGGAGCACCCTGTTTGATATCCATTGCTTCTATGCATTTGGGATCCTGTTATAATTTATATTGATGTAAAAAGTTACATAAAATTCCACCAGAGCAAATGTGTCGTGTATCCAAGCCCTTAGTGTTGATAAATGCAAGGTAACAAGAGAAGAAATAATTTGAACTCATAGGGCATGTCCCCACAAGAAGAAATGTGTGTTTCCCCAAGGAGAAACACCAGGAGCACATAGCTGACCCTGGGCACACCCCTGCACATTTGCTCTGGCGCACAGGAGATTGCCCTGGATGGGGTAGGTAGGCTGGGTCCAGCACCTGGGCTGGCCCCAGCAGCCTTTGTTAGGTTCTAGAGGCCTTCCAGGGCTGCAGCAGCAGCGACTCAGGCATGCAGAGCCAGGCTGGCAGCTAGAGTGTGGCTCTGGCTGGCCAGACTCCTGTTTCGGGCAATGCATGCTGCAGTGACATGCCACCCTGCCTTTTTCTGTTGCGGGTGTTTTAGGTACTGGGATTTCCTGTTATCTAAACTAGCCGCTACACTGCAAATATGCAGCATAGCAAACAGAATCACTTGTGCCACATGCATTTCACGGCGCCTCATAAGGCTTTGAGATGCCGCAAACTGCACATTCTTGCTTGTAGGGACATGGGCCATGTACATTATGGAAGGTAAGGAGCTTGTGACTTTTTAACTAAGCTTACATAAAAGATGGCCGGTAATATTCTATGACTAATATCATTATCTACTCTGCAGATGCTAAAGTCAAGAAAAAAGGTGAAACTCTCTCATGCTGATGTAATGCAAAAAATTGGGGAACTCTTTGCCTTAAGGTAAACTTTTTTACAAAGAATCCCACATTTTTTTAATTTTATATCTAAAGAAATCTACTGCCCTAGTGCCTGGAAAGTATACTACACCTTGAGTGCATCTACACATGCAATTAATTCAACTGAATAAACTGCAGTGCAGTTTGTGCCATAATTTATTGCTCCCGGGTACTGCGTGTACAGATGCACCTGGGCCTACAGCATGTTGATCTGGGTCAAAGCAGCCCTGGCTGGCTATAGAAACTTGGTTGGTTTAATTCAGAGACTATTATAGGACAATAGGAGTTTAAGTCTTTGGTCTAACCCAATAATTGGTAATTTTTTATGCTCTTATTCTTTAATAGACTGAGAAAAGAAATAACACCTTTTGTGTAAGGCTTAGGTTTCATATCCCTATCTTGAACCTGAAGGAGCTTGTTTGAGTGGGCTGGAAAGAAACTAAAAGTTAATGATCCTGAATGCCACAAGGTAGGAAGTTTGAATGACATCTGAACTTTATATACTGTTCAGAGAAAACATCCCAGGCCTGAAGGGGAGCTGGTTTTCTAGTTCTAGTGATTCCAATATTCAGCACCTACTGGGATCAGGGCTGAACATTCTGATATCAAATGTTTGTTTGAGATTGCATTGGGGCAGGTGACTCATTCATAAAGGTCTCTTGATTTTCAGTATTCTGTGAAAAAATGTAAACTGGGCATGCATCTGTATGTGCTTTCCTGCGGAGTAAACGAATTGGTAGCACAGTAAAGCATCACCATCTACATATGTATTAGGACACAGTAAACTAATTAATTCCACCATAAGATAGCCAGGGACAGTAATATATTACAGCAGAGTAATAAACTGCAATGAAACACGTGTAAATGCTGACTGCTGGCATAAATGGTGCACAGTCAGCCCAGCCAGCTGGGGGTGAGACTCCTCCTACCTGCCATCTAGCCACATGGCTCTGTACTTCAACACCATTGTGCCCCAGCCAGCCCCTTCACTGCCCACTGCCACCACCCGGAGCCCAAGGCTGACCCCTGTTCCCTTGCCAGCCCAGGCTTTCTCCACTCCAGCTCAAATTGCTGCTGCCCGAGGTGCATATGTAGATGCTGTGCCCAGGAACAGTTTACTCCAGCTCAAGTCTGCTCTGGAGTTTATTGCTTTGCATTTAAGTGTATGTGTAGATGCACCATTTGTTTTAAATTTGGTTTAGTATCCCTCAGTTTCTATTTTCTGTAGTGGATGAGGTGATATACTTTGTGCAGCCATATCCAGTTTCCTTTAAGTAAAAGAAACCCCATAGCAATTGGTAGAAAACTGAGTAAGCTTTAATTGCTTCTCTGAAATAACAGTTTAAACAGTTGATTCTGAAACTGCTAGAATGACTTTGAAGAGCTGTATCTGTCCTTCTTCAGATATCGTATAAATCTGAGTTCAGATTTGCTGATAACTCCCGATTTCTACTGGGACAGAGAACATCTGGAGCAGCTTTATGACAAAACCTGTCAGTTCCTCAGTATTGCTCGCAGAGTGAAGGTAGGTCTTCTGGTAATGAGAGATATCCATAAGAACTTATGGTCTTCCAGCCTAGCTTATGTTGAGCTAGACTACTCCATCACTTTTAATAAATTTGCCTTTCTCTACAGAAGTAGAAATGGAGAGTATTTTTTAAGTTTGAAATACTTTTAGTGGAAAAGTTGGTCAGCATTAAGTCTTGCCACCCTCTTCTATGAGTTAGTTACTTTTGCATTTTTGCTGTGACAGCTGTGACTCCTCCATATTTTGGCCACAACATAAAGTAAGCCTTACTTACAACCTTATATATACAAGCACATTTTTTCTGAGTCAATAAATAAGATTTTGAATAGATCTAACAAGTGTCATCTTTTTGTTCTAAACTACAGAAGTGAAGTAACTTTTCCTTGCTTTCTGGAGCTTTGTCAAGTTTAAAGACTTAACGATGCAGAATGAGTTGAGAAACAACCACAAGAAACAACATGATCTCTTTAATTAATACAGACAGGGAAAGAGTTCTGTTTATATTGTAATGAACCACTAGAATGGGTGGTATTCATTAGCAGCGTAAGTGTGTGCCATAGCTTAATCCAGAGGTCAGCTGCCATCAACTTCATTAGAAGTTATATGCTACTGTATTGATATTAGAGCCAGCAACAGAAATAAAAGTGAATGAGATGCAACAGAAAGCAAAGCAAGGTTCTTATTGGCATTGTCCCTTAAGAAAAGGAATCAAATACCTACAAGGCTTTTGAAGGGACTTAAATATTGCACTTAATTGCTTGTGGGAGTTTTTATTATTGTTTTTCTTTATGAATAATCCAAAAAGAATCCTATTAGACCCCTCTAAACTACCTGCTAGAAAATACTGGTCTCTACTGCTTAATAAGACAGTTAATCACATAATTCTATATCCTATACCAAGGGTCAGCAACACTGGCCTGCAGATCATATCTGATGCCCAGAAAGATCCGGTCTGACACAAGAGAATCAGTCTCAGAGCTGTCATCTCCATTTTGCTTTGCTTCCCTCTGCTGTGGAGTCTGCTGCTCCAGCCTGTGCCAACAAAAGGCTGTTGGCCCCATCTGGTAACATGTTGACTGGTTTAGGTCTAGCCATACTGCCTGAAAACTTTTTTTTTTTTTTTTCAAAGTAATGCCCAGAAAGTGCAAGTTTCGGTACAACAGTATAGAAAGGTACAGTTGCTGGCCAAGACCTTTGCATTTTTTTAAACTAGAAGCCAGGGATGACAGCTGAGTACACTTCTAAGATGACCCTTTACTCAAAGTACCTTTCCATTTGCTCCCTTACTGAATGCTCCAGAGATATTTCTGTTCATCAGATGCTATAACATTGCTTGGGGAAAGTAGCATTATTATATTAGTAATAACTCAAACTACTTCAGAATGTTTACATCAAAATAAATATCTGAAATTTCACCTGGAACATAACTGGAGGGTAATGCCATTTTCCCTGTAAAGGCTAGTCTTACAAATCAGGCTTTCTTACCTTGCCTTTAAAATTTAAATTAGAGTACAATATTTACAGAAATAAATAAAAATTGGATTTATTTTAAAATTAAACACTAAGTTTAGTATTATTCTAATCAATATGATGGAGTTAACATTGTGTTTAGATTAGGAGGGTCTGGAGCATTCTATTTTTCCCATTGATCAGAAACATCTGTTCTTCATAAGTTGAGGCATTCAGTCCATTTGATTGGTGTTTGCACATCAGCATGCAGAAACAGTTCTGCCACCTTCTGAAAGGTGTGCACATTTCTTTTTTTAAATACGTTGGTTATTCCAAGTTGTGCTTCCTTGCATTTTCAAGGTTTTAAATTAGACAGATGATTTAACACCATTCAGTTGAGTTCCTGTGAGCCTGCATTTTTATTATATAACACTTCAAGTTTTCATGTAATCTGTGATATGAATCAGAAGTATCTTTAATCAAAAATCTTGATTTGTACTTAAAGGCCCTTTGTAGTTCTTTTGCAAGTTAAGGTGTTTGGTGTCCCGGTAGCTAAGCACTAGGATTGATTGCATAAATTTAGGAATACATTAGACAAGGGCTTGTATGGTATACATTATGATGGGGATGATCCTGCCTTAAGTAGGGGACTGGAACAGATGCCCTCCAGAGGTCTCTTCCAGCCCTACTCTTTTATAATGGACAGCTTCAATTAGAAGTCAGGTTCAGTTAACCCATTTCTGGTTTGTGCTAGCTTTTTTTAATGATTTCATAGAAATGTAGGATTTGAAATGACCTTAGGAGGTCATCTAATCCAATTCCATACTCAAGGCAGGATCATCTTAGACAAGGCTAAGGCTGGAAATTCCACAGCTTCTCTAGGGAGCCTGTTATGAAATCAAGATGAAGATTCTGCAACCTCTCTGGGAAGTAATATATCTGTTCAACTTAAGTTCTCCACATACCAGAACTGTTGAATTAAAATCCCCCTTTCCTGCAACAGGTAATGAATGAGAAACTACAGCATTGTACGGATCTGACAGACTTGATGCGCAATCACCTGAATGAAAAGCATGCCCTGCGCTTGGAGTGGATGATAGTCATACTTATCACCATAGAGGTTAGTTGGATGTTCAATCACCAAGCTTCTCAGCATCACCCTGCAGAACAAAATAATGAAGCTGTGTGGATCCAAGAGCTATACTCTTGCAGGGTGTAAATGCAGCTTTATGATTTATAGGGAGATTTGGAAAAAAATCCTACAATTATACTTTTCTTTTGCCTGCTGTACGTGGCAATAACTCTTCACTAGTTATTTCATGCAAAATCTCATGTAGGTTTTTTCTTCTTTTAGGTTGCTATTATAACCATTTTTTTAGATAATCTGGATACTTTCATCTTATTTTTGTAATGTTAAGAATTCACAGTGTACAACTCTTTATTAAGAAATATTTATTAATAACTTCATTATTCCACAGGTCATGTTTGAACTTGTCAGCAGAGTTTTCTGACCAAAGTGGAAGCTAAGGATTTTGAAGATCATATTCAGAACTGAAAATTCCTTTCCCCCATCTCCAGTGTCCATATATTTCTGAAAAACTGCTGTACTCCTTCTAAATATAAGCCTGTATATGTGCTTTTTCAATAAAAAAACTGAACTTAGTGAATTTCATGTTGTCACCTACTAATATAAGATTTCATAGTGGCTAGGGTCAGGAGGGACCTGAACAGATCATCTAGCCTGACCCCCTGCCACAGGCAGGAATGAATTCTGGGTGCACGAGACGCCAGATAGGTGATTATCTAACCTTGTTTTGAATTTACCCAAGGGTGAGGACCACTTCCCTGGGAAGTTGGTTCCAGATTCTGGCCACCCTGACTGTAAAATATTGCTTCCTGATCTCTAACCTATACCTATTCTCCATCAGCTTATTACCATTGTTCATCACCCCAGGTAGCACTGGGGAGAATAGGGCTCTTCCTGTTTGCTGTTCATCTCCTGATGAGTTTGTAGGACAGCCACTAGGTTCTTCTCCCCCCCCCCAAGTCAGCCTCCTCTTGCCAAGGCTGAATAGGTTCAGGTCCCTCAGTCTCCTCATAGGGCCTGTCCTGCTGCCCTCTCACCAAATGGGTGGCCCTCCTCTGAACTCTCTTCAAGCTGGTCACATCCCTTTAATCAAAAATCTTGAGATAAAATAAATTTAGCTTTGTTATACCAAAAAGATCCTTAATTTTAAGAATGATGTAGGATAAATTTTAAATTTCTATTCTCTAGATAGTTTTTGCAGTAATTATGGAAATGTGTGTATCTTGGATGAAATTCTAATTTCATCTTAAATTATTATGGATTGCCTGTTGTCAATTCATACGCAATCCTCATCCTCCCAAATGAGGAAGCTTCTCTGAAGCTTTTTTGCCTTTGTCCTCTTGAAAGCTAAAGACATTGATGCACCTTCCATTTCTGACAGAAGTGTTGACCTTTGGGCTGGGGTCATTTCATCCATCCTTGCTCAAAGGCTCTTTGGGGCAGTTTTCCTAGCTGCATACCACCACTACAGTGGAGTGGATATGAACGGACTCCTCTTTTGGAGCAACTCAACTATTACTTCAAATCCATGACTGGGCAAAGGCTTTGAAGGATCAGAGTAGGAACATTGACAAAGATGGAAAAAAAACCCCAACAAGCTATTAATTCAACTCAAACAGCTCTTTTGGTTTTGAGATGTTGCCTTTTATGCTACAGTGCTGAAGAACCTAGTGCAGAATTAGTTTAAATGTCATGAGTACTGATTATAGAATTTGGAGTATACCCAATTTTTATTTTTTTTAAATCTAGAAACCTAGTTTCTCCTAATTCCTAAATAAAGTACTTGCTCTATCATAAATCTTGCCAGCATACCAAGAATTTTAATTGTTTGAATATTTCATCTAAATTTCCCAGTTATCAAGTACAGATATTAACAAGTTTTTTTTACCTGTAGATGAGCAAAGTCATCATGACTAATTTCTCTGCTTCCTAGCTCTTAAATATAGTTGAAATTGAGTATCTAGCAAGAATGAACTTAACTTTACTGTAGACCTGATTTCAGCACCCTTATGTATTGATGGTCTGGTTAGGGATCATAGTTTTCTGTGATGAAAAGTCTTGTTAAAAAAAAATAAAAATGTGTTTCTGTGGTAAGCTTCCCCCTAGCACTGACTAGCTGTGGGGCTTGTGGTAGCCCCACCCCTTGCTGCTGATTGGATATGGGCTGTCGTTTGTGTGGCCCTGCCCCTCAGTGGCAGAGAGGGGTGAGGTCACACAATGGGCAGCACTCAGCTAATCAGCAGCAGAGGGAGGTGAAGGCAGCTGCCATCTCAGCTGCTTCCCTGTGTGCTGGTGGCTTCTCCCTGGCAGTCTGCCTCAGAGGCTGTAGTAATTGCTGGCTTCTCCTGGACAGCCAGCATTTTATTTTCTGTAAGGTTCCCCCAGCCAATTCTAAAGATTCCCTATAAAAAACACGAATATCATGTTTCTCCATGGCAAACTAATTTCTAGGATCCCTGATCACCCAGCTACACCTTTCCTTGACTCCCAGCCTCATAGAGTCACCAGTAATTCTAACTACTCCATATTCTTCTCAATGTGGATCTTGCACACCATCCACTGAATATTAAATTCAATTTTGTCTTGGGTTTTTTCTGATAGTGCAAGTACCACAGGACGTCTTTACAAATAAAAGTGATCTTCATAAGAATGCTTGAAGTGAGAGGGATCATTTCTATTTTGCACATGGGGTGAAAAGGGTTGGAAAGTCAGAAATTGACTGAAAATAGGATTCAAGCAGCCTTGGCCAATTTTTTGAGTACTTAGCATTCTCCAGCATGTTACATGCAGAGCAGAAATCCCACTGAATGTTGTGACAGCTGAAAGTGCACACTTCTTGCAGAGTTGACACTAAGTGTTTCAAGTGAAGTAGTCGAGGAACAGGAACTAGTTACCTATAAATATTTTAATTTATGTGACTTGCCCAACTTCATATAAAGCAGTCTATGGCAGAGGCAGCATTAAGATACATTCACCATAACAGCAACCCTTCCCTCATTGGAGTTCCCGTTTCATTCACCACGTCCTTTTCAACTTTTGCAATAGAGACAACAGCTACTTCCATGACATATCCTTGACACATGACAAGAATAGGGTAACTCTGCACTGGATGAGGCAGGGAACCTGTTGGAAAAAACAGGATATGTTAATATAATGAGATTCGTAACATGCCTTGGGGAGACAGGGTTAATAGTTGCCCAGGTACCTTAGTACTGACACTTAACTTGAGTGTTTTTGCAATTGTTAAGTTTCTTTTAACTGAAAACAAATGGCAGTATTAAAACAAGTGAGTTAACCCACATGCACACAGGTGGGGTCTTTACATCTACAGCCCTTTTCTCTGTTACTGGGTATTAAAACCATCTTATCTTCTATCTCAATCTGCCCCAAAAGGTATGAAAGCTGTGTCAGCTGGCTTCACAACTATCTGCAAAAGATCAAAAGAATGCAGAGGCTCAGCATTCCTGGCTTCCCAAGGGGAGCGTCTTTAGTGGTTACAAACCTTCTTGCTCCTCCCCATACACTGTCCCCCTCTCCTGCCCCATAAGTATTCCTCATCCTGCTTGTAGCTTGCTTGCATCCCTATTCCCACCCTGTCAGTCACTTTACCTTTCCAGCCCCTATCCTCTCAAACCTTTTGCTTCTCTTAAGCATTGTTAGGGTGTTTCTTCTGTTCCTTCCCACTATGTGGGAAACACCATAAATAAGGCTAAAAGTGGAACTGCGGTCTCCCTCTTCTCATTTGACTAATACAATAGCAGCCCCCAGCAGCCGGGAGAAGCAATTGCCAGTGAAGGCCCGATTGGCTCCTGTGAGTAACATTACAAGCTGTGAAGGGACCAATCAAGTTCAAGCCGAAGTGAAATTCTCTGAAGGTTCAGTGCCCAAATGCTAACAAACTATCACTGACCACACAGCAGTGAGATTTTTTTTGCAGAGGCTCATAACATGGGCCCAAAATGAATTTTCACAGGGTTGGCAGAAAGCATACTCATGCCATATACAAGTTTCAAATTCCAGAAAAATCATGAAATGTGTGGCTCTGTTTTGGCACAGAACTAAAAACAGCTCTGAATTAATCACCATAGGCAAAAGCAAGTGCAATTGTTTTCACCCTAATTTCACCCTTGGAATGATACTGAACTCTAAACTGAAACCTTCAGGAAATGCACACTCTTTTCAGGCAAACAGCAAAGATATTCAGCCTGAATTATTTACTTGGGTCAAAATTACATGAAAAAAGTAGCAGGCCATCATAACTATAGGCATAACTAGCTGGACAATCTGAAAATATACTACTGTCTTCAACTAGACAGTGTATCAGATCTGCTGGTTGTAAGTCAGCCACTAAATGGGGGGGGGGCAGAATCTGTCATAGGTGTAACATGAACAACAGTCGGTTATAAATTCTGAGGTCTTTAGATACAGCAATTGTAAATGCAGTATAAAACTCCTGGGTTCATATTTGCATCTCTAGAAGATCCCAAGTTCTTAGCAAATGCATGCCTTGAATTTTATCCAGCCCAAGATTTATTACAAAAGAAGCACTCAGGTCACTATACAGGTCAGTCACATCATACACACATTTAACTTGCCCAAATTCAACTATACCAGAGGGACAGGGCTTGAACTTCCACACGGCGCTGCCACTTACCTGGAGGCCCATTATGGCAGTGACAGCCACTGCCTCCAAAATGTCCCACTGTTGCCATGGAGCTGTGCCTGGAGCTGTGTGGCCAAGTCACCAGGCAGCAGCGGCACCATGGTGGTGGCCAGGCAGCACACAGCCATCCCCACCACCACCCTGTGCTGCGCTGTTGCCACCAGCTGCACAGCTCTAAGCATGGTGCCTTGTGCAAACTCAAGCCCCGCCCCCCACCCTGCATATAGTCACCGATTTTCGCCTTACACGAATTTCACCTTAGGCACGGACTTTAGCACCTAACCCCTGTGTAAGATGCGACTGACCTGTACTACACCAAAAACTTGGTTATACAAAACATAATAAAGAATCAGATTCCTACAAAACCAGTAAGGATACTAGTACCTTTTCACCTTCAAAACATTAAAAACCCAATGACGGACCAGACTGATTTGAGGCAGTTGGAACAACAGCAAAACCTGCATTAGGCAAACATCAAATATTAAGAAAACCCTTAAATGTTTATTAATTATTCCTAAACTTCTGAAGATCTACCAAACAGTTTTTCCCAATTTTGAGGCAACCAGTTTTACTAGTCCCCAAACGGTACTTTCTACTGTACACGTAAGCCAAGTCACTAAACTTTACACCACTTTCAAGGGAATAGTTCTCCAAATTTACAGCAGAGAATAAACAAGCAGTAACAATGCAGAGGCTATTGCTTTAATATTTTACTTGTTTCTACAGACCTGCAACAGAAAAGTGGAAATCCCCCCCTCTCATTTACTCTGACTTTTGACAGCATTATGGGTAAAGCTAGCATCACTTTTCCTCAACTAGCGTTCAATCAGTTACCTTCATTTAGGCAAGTCCTTCAACAACTACTGGGCAGGAAAATTATGGTAAAAACCACAAAAAATGGCCTTCCACTTTTCATTTAATTTTAGCATAATTAAATAATTCAGGCTGACATTTTTGCTGGTTACCTGAAAAAAGGGCATGCACTTCCTGTAGGTTTCAGCAAAGAGTTCAGTATCATTCCAAGGGAGAGGTTAGGAGAAAAAAAAACTGCACTTGCTTTTACTCTGGTAATTTGTAGAGATGTTTTAAGTTCTGTGTAACATCTGAAGTGACTTTTTAACTCTTTAATACTGATCAAACTTAACATGAGTGCTTAACTAGTGAACATTTATACCTAGCAGCTCTGCAGGTACACAATACAATGTTTCTTATTATGATGCAATTTAGGGAAAACCATATAATTATGTAAAAACATAATATCAACATAATTTAGTGAAGTGCTTTTCCTACCATAGAGTGAAGAAACTGCAAAAGCTTTTTGCCATACAAATATGGAAGTACTCACCAGTCAGGTTTTAATTCTGATCTTTTATTGTACTGCTTAACAAATAAATATAAAAGTACTTGCCTTAACACTGTAGAGTGGTTCAATTCTGAAAAAAAGTCACTCTATCCAGGACACCATCATATTTTGAGCTTGTACAAGCAGTTAGAGAGCTGGGGCAAAAGTAATTAGTTGAACTGGGAAGGAGAAGCAAACTGGAGAGTTGGTCCACTACACAACAAAGGTTTTAGTGGACAGAGCCTCCTGGTGGACACACCTTTTATATCACGAAACTGTTTGGTATTACCAGTAGTTAAAATGATTTCTCCGATGGACATAAACTATGTTGACAAAGACACGATTAGTGACAAGTTGCATACAAACTTGGGAGAAGGGGAGTTGCGCTCCTAATAACAAAGCAAGGCCTAGATCTATGAAGAGATGAGAATTTTGTTGCTTTCTTTCACACAGCACTTGCACATGAAAGGTGTTTTTTTAAGCCCTCTATTCTTAGGGCAACTGAAACCTACTCACATTATGAACCTGCAGGCTCAGATGCACTCTGCCAGCAGTATCCATCTGGAGAGTGTCCACCCAGCTACAGCAAGAGCATTACAGCAACAGGGGTTGAAGGACAGGAATAAAACAATTACACCAGCTCTTTACAGCCAGTAATGCACCTGGGAAAGTGCATCTCTACTGGTGCTACACTTCCAGTGTCATACAAAAAGCAAGAGAATGAAAATAGACTTTGCTAGGGAACCTGATATTAGAAGAGCAGGGAGACAGTGATGGTAAGAGAAAGTGTTGTACTTTAAGGCCACTAGCAGTAAGAAGCTATTTTAACTATCATACTTCCCACCATGATTTCTTTGTTGATTTGGATCACTGTCCTCGATTTGATTTGGCTGAATCTGGAGATTCAATGCTGATTCGGACAGACACAACTGTATAAGTTTGTTCTACCTAACTTGAGGTAGCAGGCGCAGTTGATGATCGCTGCAATGCTGGGATGGATGGAGCGTCTCACAGGAGCGCATGCGCGCCAGCATCACAGCATTCACGAGCCCCCGCTACCTAGAGGTATGTAGAAAAACATTTTAAGATGTCTCTATGTCCGAATCGCCAAACCATTCCAAACTGAATCAGAGAATTCCGATTCAATTCAGAGAGATTAAAGGGTCCTTCGATTCGATTCAGATTCGGCAACCAAATAGGGCCGAATCTCCACCAAACTGAATCAAGGACCAAAGGTTCACATAGCACTAGTATATGTATTAATGCTTTAAATTACCATTTTAGTTCAATTTGACCCACTTCCTTGAAACACAGGAGCTACCACATTCCAACTACAGAATCTATGACCAGTACCACATCCATTTTTCTCTTACTCTGGCAAGGGTTTTTCCTCAAAAAACATAAATCTGTACTGTTGAAAGCTGTCCTGAGTAGAAAAAAACTATTTTGAACAGCAGATTCTGTGAGGCACAGACTCCACTTCATTTGGAAGGTGTCAAGCAAGTCTCCAGTGGTACCTTCGACAACAGATACCAGTTAACTTGATTCTGACTCAAGATCAGTGTTGCAGCCACAATAATCCAGGAAATGAGAGAAGCAAGGGTTTTGCTTTGGTGATGTCTTAATGCAGCTGAGGTCAAACTTTTTTTGGATACGCATGCCACAAATTAGCCCTCCACAACCGCCACTCTGAGCCCCTTTTTCTGCCAGTTTTCTGCTTCCTTGCCTTGTATTCTCTACCTGAACTACTGCTGTGCTTTCTGTTCCATCTACCACCATGCTGAATGTTTTCCTCCCCTCCAGCCCTGATCACACTACACACAAACACTGCCCCTGCCACTTGTGACATTCATGCTGCAGGCTGACCATCTGCTTTATTGGACCAACTGTAAAGCTGGAAGAGCTGTTAGGCAAGCTTTCAGGCACAAAATGCCCACCCTCAGGTCTTCTTTCCCACACCTGAAAGACACTTTGTGCCAAAGGCTTGTCTAGCTTCTCTCCAGACTACACAACTGATCCAATAAGATATTACAAAAAAACACAAAAAAACCAAAAAAACCTTGCTTCTGAAATTAATTGTGCAAAGAAGAGATGCACTTGAAGAGCATGGCTATGTCTGTCTACCCCAGTTTCCCCCACACTAAACTGAAACCTTACTTGTTTTACTTGATGATCATCATCCCAGTAGCACATGCATCACCAGTAGTTAACAATGTAATACTTGGTTCGTTTTGGCAATATTCTAGCTTTGAGTAAAAACAGAACAAGGACTATTGCTATGACGTGTTATTTCAATTAAGACACAGGAAACAATCCTGCAGCCCACAGTTGTGTGAACAGTCATTCCTATTCTCAATTCCTGGACTTAAATAAGTATAGGAATACTTCCAGAACATAGTATTTTAAACAGCTTGTTCATTCCTAGCAAAAGTCATACAATTAGGAAAGGAAGGGTTGAGTATATTTATAAAAGACAAGTTAATCATCAACCTGAGGCAGGGCGAAAAGCCAGCCTATAACCATTTAAATGCATACTTTAGCATTTTTACCACTAATTATTTTAATATAGACCACTTACAGATACATTTCATAATTTGGCTTGCTGCTGAGAGTTGAAATATTTAATAGAATACAAGAGATTCAGGCAGGTCAGCTTTAAGCAATGTTAGATTTTGTAAAGCCAAAAATCAACGTGTTAAAAAGACCCTTCCTTTGGGACCTGAAAAATATCTCATTAATACTTGCCAAACCTTTTGCCTGTTCATAAAGGTGGAATTATGAGAAACAATTCTGAAACAAAATGACTTCTTTCCTTCTTGCCCAATCTAAAATTAAAAAAAAAAATTGTGAAGCAGAAAAACAAACCTAAACAACAACAACAAAAACCACACACCCATTTTTTTTCCTGATTTGAATTTGATATTTTGCTACAAATAGGAAGGAAGTCTGCTTTTAGAAATACCACATGGCTTAGCTATTCTAAGTACCTCAGAGCCAAAGCCCGCTGAAGTCTGTGGGAGTCCTACCATTGACTTCAATAGGCTTTGGATCATAACTAACATCCTTTTAAATCAAGATAACATTTCTGCTTTGCTGACAATATGACATCACAAGTTCAATACAATTTTCTTCCATCTTTAAAGACGGACTGTCTTCTCACCCATGATGATATGAATCAGGTGTAACCACCTGAAAGCCACACAAGTTGTGCCAGTATACATTTAAATAGGAGAATCAGGACTGCAATTATGAAGAAAGCTTTCTAGAAATACTTGCTTTCCTGTTCAGTGTCCATTCAAAACACTGCCTATAATTATTTCATTTAAAGTTTCAATGATTTTGCTGGTTTCAAGTGAGTAGGTAAAACGTCTTGTGCAATAAGCTCCTAAATTCAAATATCTAGCTTAACACCTACATTAGTTTTATTTTTCATCTTGTCAAATCAAATATGAAGCACTGTCACACACACCCTCCCCACCCCCCCATTCTGGCAGGTAAACTAGAAGCATTCCACTCTATTAGTTAAAAACATAATTTAAAGTTTCGTTAATCAAGTGTTAAACACAACAGCTTTTTAAGCTGTTACAGTCGATCATAAATATAGGTAGGTGCATGAGAAATGCTCAACCTGCTCTGTAAAGTAACTATTCTTCAAACTTCAATATGCTCCTTTATTCACAATAGAAAATACAAGCTAGAAACTATTAATTTTCAATCTGACTAGCACAAGAGACGCTGGGATCAGTATTTATAAACTAAATTACATGCAGCCTGATTAGATTTAACTTGTATAATATGGATTAAAAATTAATTTAATATTTATGGGCAAGAAGCTGCCAATGGACCACACTGTTCCTGCCAGAACTCCACTGGCTTCAGCAGCCCTTCACACATTCCTGGATAGATCTGCCCCAATATCAGCTTAGTTCTTGTAAAATGTGGTAACAGATTGCCCTGAAGACTGCAGTAGTCTGCTAATCAACAGATACAGACTGAGACATGCTGCTGGGGAAGTTACATCTCAGTCACACCTGGCTCTACAGGTGAAAAGTTGGTTTGTTTTCTTGCATTTGTGCATTGCACACTTCATTTACTGAGTGCAAACTGAAGTGCCAAACACTTACTTGGGAAGCTGATGCCCATCTCCTACAAAAAGGGCTGAGAAATAAAGCAAGTTCACTTGACAGCCATAAATAAATGATTCTTTACTTGATAACAACCAGGACTGAACTTCAAACTATAGACACAGGACTAACCTACTGCTACAAACAAATGGAAAACTCTGTTAAATGATAAGGCTCTAAAGCAGTGATTCATAACCATGGTGGTGCAGCATGCTAAGGTGCTCCAAGACTCCTTCAAGGCTGCCGTGGGGGGGCTGCACAACCGTACCACTCTTAAGAATGGAAACATGAGTCAAAATACAAATTCTGAGAAAATAAACAGAAATTCATATTAAAAGCCTTCTGATCTGACCTTTCTGAGTTCTTTGTAACAGCAGAACCGGTCTATTATTTTTCTGTAGTCAAAAAAAGAAAAAAAGTGAAAACCAAGATGACATTTGGGGGGGGGGGGGAAGAGGGGGAAGTCCCTTAGTCCAAAAAGGTTGGAAGCCAATGCTCCAAATCATTACGCCTAATAATCAACACTTTTTCAACAAAAAATTAGTTCTTTCACTGATAAAACATCTGCTTTATGCCCACACACTGTTTTTCAAACTCAATTTTCACTAAGGAAAAAAAATGTTTTAGGACCAAAATTATTCACAACCCATCACCAACTTCCTTGAGCTGCCAACTGGTTGGCACATTAATCAGTTCAGGTCTGGACTTTCAGTCTGGCCTGCAGCAAAAATGGATGTGGCATATACAAAAGGGTCCTCCCTTTATTTACCAGGCAAATCCTCTGCCCCTTGCAAAACAGATTCACCCTGATTCATATAAGCAACTAAAAACAAGGAATAAACTTTGTTGGTCACATTTATTTGTGCTACTTCATAATATATGTAGGTCCTGTATCAATATTCGATTTAGTCATGAGTTTTACCAGAGTAGTTCTCAAAGAAAAAAAGGGGCCTTCAAGTATGTAACATAGCAGACCCAAACTTGTATTTCCTCAACTTCCCAAAAGCACAAACCAATGTTTGCCGATTTTTTGACTCAAGTCTTTAGCCAGCATCAGGATCTGTTACAGGACAGTAGATCCCTCCCTTGATTAACCTTTCAGCACCCAGCACTACAGAAACACAGTGGAGTTTCCACCTTGACAGGCCTTTCCCATTTCACCTGCACAGGAGCCTTTCCACCTCCTCCTGCACTAGGGCACAACCCTTTGCACCAGGCTATGCCAGCTTGCTTGCACCCTCGGTGCATTTCATTTTTTATTAAGGTTTTTTTTTGGGGGGGGGGGGGTTGTACAAAGGAGCCTGTTGATGACAACTAAAAAGATGAACTAGTTTGCTGACAAGTAAAAAGAGGAGCCGCTTGGCCAAGATTCAGCAGCTTGCCCGTTGACTCCTACGTGCCCTGGGCTCGTGTCATGACTGCAGCATGGGCACTTTTCAGGCCTCTCAAATGAGTATGCCCAGCCCCCCAGGGAAGGGCAGTGCGGGGGGGGGGGGGGGAAGGTGCGGCAGAGACATAAGGGCAGCGGGTGCCCTTAATCCTCCCCAGCGCAGGAAGTCCAGCTAGCCGCAGCGCCAGGCCCCGGTTCAGGATGCGCTCAAGATGATGCCACCGGGCCCGGGCGGCAGGCGGAGGCAGGCTCCGAACAATGCGAGGCGGCCCGGGCCGCGCGGAAGGCGGGAAGCGCGGGGGGAGGAGAGCAGCGAGGCAGGAGGCGGCGGCGGCGGCCCGGTCGGTGCGGCCTGCGGGAGGGGGAGGGGCGGGGAGGGGCTGGGTGGCTCCTGCTGCTGCTGCTGCCGCCGCCACAGCGCTCGCCGCCTCCCCTCCCCCCCGGCGGGGGCTCCTCGCCTCGCTGCAGCCTCTGTGCTCCGCTCGCGGTCATGTGACCCGAACGTAACCGGACAGGAAAAGCCGCCGCCGCCGCCGCGCTGACTCCGTTGTTGCTGCTGCCGCCGCCGCCGCTGCGAGCGCAGAGCCGAGCGCGGCGCGGCGGCACCAGGCCCGGCCTGCTCCAGGTGAGCCAGGCGGGGGCGCGGGGCGAGCGGGCGGGGGGCTCCGGGGCGGGGCGGGAGAGAGGGAGGGGGTGCACCCCGGGCGGGCCCGGCTCGGCTCGCCTGCCTCGGCGCAGCGGTTGGGGCCCGCGCGGCCTTGGCGCGCTGTCTGGCGGCATCCGGAGCGGGGAGGGCGGGGGCGGAGGGCGGGGGCGGCCCCGTCTCTCTCGCTCGCTCTCTCTCGCTCTCCCTGTCGGCGCGCGGCAGCAACGGCCGCTCCCGTCTCGCGCGCCCTGGCGGCTCCCGTCTCGCGCTGCGCGTCTCAGTGCGCCGACTCCGTCCGGCCCCCTCGTGCGCGCGTGGCGGCCGCGTCGCGTCGCGTCCGCGTCCGCGTCGCGTGCGGCGCCGGGGGGGAGGGGAGGGAGGGACCGCAGCCAATGAGAGCCGTGCCCACCCTTCCGCCCGCCCTTCCGCCCCACCGGCCAATGGGACGGCGCCGTCACCTCACCCCCCCCCCAGCTGGGAGGAGACGTGCTCTGCCTGGTGGCGGAGAGGAAAGGAGAGAAGGGCGGGGGGGGAGGGGAAGTAGGAGCAGGCCCCGCCCCCCCAGGCGAAGGTGGGGGGGTTGGTGAGGTCAGCGCGGGCGGCTACTCCCCGCGCAGGGCCTCTCGCGGCGCGCGGGGGGAGGCGCGGGCGGCTCCCCCTCCCCCTCGGCGCCATGCACCGCGCGGCACCGGCAGCTGCCGCCCCTCCCCCCGCCTGCAGCAGGGCGGGAAGGAGCTTCGGCGCTTGGGCATCTGCTGCGCAGCTCCTGTGTCACCCACACCCGGCGGCATGAGGAGGCCTCGGGCCCGTGCCTCCGCCGCCCTGCAGCGCCGTCGGGCTGAGGGGAAGCTGGTTGCGAAGTCTGGTCGCTTCTGTCCCCGGCGCCAGGGCGGGCCCTTGCAGCCGCTTGGCAACCAAAAAGCGGAGCGCTCGCAGGCCCTGCAAAGGTCACGAGCAGGCGCCCGGGCCGGGTTGTTGGGCTGGCCTGGACACAGACAGACAGACAGCCATAGCATCTCTGGGACGGGAGGGAACAGGTGCTCAGCACCCCGCTGCACAGGACATAAAGCTGTTACTGTGGCAGGGCAAACTTGGGCAGGTGGGTGGAAACTGAAGAGCACCTCTTTGCTTAGTTGACATTGAGAGAGAGGGGAAAATAAAGTGCCATTAGCACTGCCTCCTTATCACCCTGACATCTACCCAAGTACAGACAGGACCTGCCCAGCCCAGTCATGAAAGCAAAGCTGCAAGCCAGCCTGCAAGGTGACCCCAAGCTCTGCCTGCATGGCACATTTTGGAGGGTTGAAGACTGCCTTTGTGTGTTGTTAGGGCAGTGAGGATTTTCTGTGTTGCTCAAGAATTAAATCAGCAGCAAATAGCCTAATGCTAAAATGAATGGCCTCTCTGGTAGCATCAAACCTCCTCTTCCCTCCCCCACCCCAATCAATACCTGTAATGTAAATAGGATTGTTTCTTCTCCCCCTTCCCCACTTCTGACTTATGTTACACAAACTCTGATCTTGTGTGAACTGAGGCAGTGGGACATGTTCAGGCCATTGAGTGACTGCCCTTAGTTACAGCATATGAGTTCTGTCATCCTTCAGCCAGTTTGGGAAGTATCCAACCCCACCTATGCCACAGATCTATAAGCCCACGTCAAGTATGTTTCCCCTGAGAGATCCTGAAAGAAATCAACAGCTCTTAGCTTCTGCCTGCCTGCTCCAAATTACCAGTTGCTCTCATCAGGTGCTTTTTCAAGCCCTTCCCTTGAGGGTTGTTGGAATTATCTGACTTTTTTCCCCCGGTTCCCCTGTAGACAGGTGGCGAGTTTCATTTCTGTCATCAGCATTATTTTCTACCTACATAGACTTGTTTGTGTACATGACTGAAACCCTAATACATGCATTTTTACTAGCTGAACAGATTAGGACAACAAATTATGCATTTGAAAGTCTGAACAATTTTTCATTTCATTTTGTTTCCCTCTCTCTCTCTCTCTCCCTTTCGCCTCCTTCCCCCCCCCCCCTTGGATTTTGATTATTTCTCTTATCTAAATCTCACTCTGATGCCTTTTACTTTAGCTACTTACTTGCTCTGTGATCCAGGGCAAGTCACTACAACCTGTATCTTATTTTGCCATTTTATAACATGGGAATAATTAACCATTTTGAGATATTGTTTATAAAGCACTTTAACATTCTTGCATGAAAGGTACAGTACAATTATAGCATACAAATATTAGCGAAAGAGGTTTACATGTGTCACTAATTTTACATAGGTCATTTCCTTTTCAGAGTGTAAAACATGGATTTGGCCAACCATGGACTTATTCTGCTGCAGCAGCTGAACGCTCAAAGAGAGTTTGGTTTCCTGTGTGACTGTACAGTTGCTATTGGTGATGTCTACTTCAAGGCCCACAAATCTGTCCTTGCATCTTTCTCAAACTACTTCAAGATGTTGTTTGTTCATCAGACCAGGTAACTATAAAAAGATTGACTGTTTAATACATTATTCAGTTCAGGCAGGAAAGCCTAGGTGCATTCTGAAAAACATTTATTTAATTTCTTATTACTGTTCAAAGAAAACCTGGAATCAGTTCTCATTTCTGAAAAACCTTTAAAAAGGACACTTCATGTCTATGAATAAACTGTCAAGGAAGCCAGTCTTTTCCCACTGCTACTTATAATTAGTACTTTTCATTCTTGTCATCTGCTCAACATCAGTCCTTTTAATGCCTGTAAAAGAATGGACAAGAGCCAACAACCCCCTAAATAATTGTAAGAAAGACTGTAAAATAGGCTGGTGATTTGATTTAATTTTTACTCCCTCTGGCTTTCAGAAATGCTATGGCATTAAGGTTTGGTGAAATGATGCTGAGTGATGAAGGATTGCACAGCCATGGAAAATAGACTGTATCCCTTAGCTCAGAGCTGTCCAACTGTTAGGCTGGGAAGTGCTAGGCTCCTACCCAGATTCTGTCTCTCTTACCTTTCTGCAGTTGATATCCCTAGACTCCCCTTCCCTCAGGTTTTGCTTCCTTCTCCCTCCCCAGGGGGCAGGGCAGTGCAGACCAATGCATCAGGGGAGCTTAATGTGTGTGGGGTGGCGTAGGGTACAGCCCAAGAGCTCATGGCCTAGTGGGAACTCTGCTGGTGTGGCCTGTGCAGCATGTGCAACACCCTCAACCACTTAGAAGTTGGACAGCCCTACCTTAGCTGTTTGTTTCACAGGCATGCTAACAGGCAGAATATTTGTAAAGAAAGTAAAATACTTGGTTGTTAGCCAGCCTCCAGTAAAATACATGCTCAACTGTGTCTCCTTTTCTTTTAAATGTTAAAAGAAAATCTTTTAATATTTTCCCAACTTTTTGAAGTAGCGCTACAAGTTTAATCAGGTTGGTATATTAAATCCAGAGGCAGGGAGCCTGTTCAAACCCAGTACCCATCAACTTATCATTTTCCCATCCTGCATATTTCAGCAAGGACTGAGGTAGAAGAGAGAGAAATGTGGGTAGTCTACAATGGTGAATGAGAAGACTTGTATTGAAGACTTGAAGCCAGATTCTCTTCTACCTGTTAGTTCTTTAAGCTTAGACACCTGAGTACAATTTTGTACCACCCTGCTCGAGTCTGTGAAGTTTGTCTGCTTTTGTAACATGTCACCATCTGCCCATTAAGACCAAGTCACTAAAATAGCAAGGAGGAGAACCCACTAAACTTTAGCATTAACAGTTTTTCAGGAATTTAGAAGGTGGTATAGGATTGGACTTCAGCCCCCAAGTCCACTTACATGCCTGATACATGGAATAAAATTTGGTAGTTGAAATAACATAAACCAAACAAGGGACAAGCATGAATAAGAGCTTCTGCTTATTCCTGTCCTTGACTAACTGCAGCCCTCTTGCTTGGCTGCTGGAGAGCCCTTGCAATGAAGGCCACATAACAGTCCTATGCCACAGCATTCTTTGCTCTGGGCTATATCCCACACAATCTTTTGCCCTTCACTGTGTCCTCCCCAGTACCTACTGATAGTCAGGAGTAAACTAACTTATCAACAATATTAAATATTTGTGTATGCAGCTGCTTTCACATGTGTATAAGATTTACTCAGCTGTAGCTGCAGAAAAAAAATGATTAGAGAAAGGAATAAGAAAATACAGGATAGAGGGATCCAGTTAATTGCCAAAAACATCTGACAGTCTTCTTTCTGTATGGGACAGGCTTGAATTTCATTATCCTCAATGCTGTAGGACCCACTTGTGTGTGCCTCACTCTCTAATCTAAACAAATTACAACAAAAGCAAAATGTCAAACAATTTTTTGGTTTTCAAAGTGCAAACTACATTTAATTAGGTGATTCTCCAAAAACAGAAAATAGGTTGTAGGAGAAGAGGGGCTTTACTGTAACAGAATTCAGGTTTTAGCAACGTCAAATTCTGATTAAAAACTGGGGGGGAACCTGATATTCTTGTAAGCCGCAGGGCAGTTGATGTTTGACCAAGAATAAACACAGCAGAAAATAATAAATTAATAAATAAATAAATAACTACAGGAAATAAATACATACGTAAAAGGTTACAGTCATTTGGAATACATTTATTTTTCAAACCAATTGGTTTCCTGAGGGTAAAATTGTCCAGTTTCAAGTGATCAAAGACATTAAAACTTTGCCTTATTTTTCAGAGTGCTTCTCTTCTTACAAACCACACCCTCTGCTTCCAAGCCAAAAAAAAAATCATTACCAGACCTGCTAGTTTTTATTAACTATAGAGTGCACTGTACACAGTGTGATTGTTTTACAGTTTGTTTATGTTCAGGTATTGTTAATCAGAGGGTGGTGACAAGTGTGACTCTTCTTCCTAGATTTCCAAGACTGACCACTTACGTGGTTCAGTTAAGGGGCTGCTTAAGATGGTAAGCATTTCTATCCACAAGAGCATCTCACCTGTTTGTTGGAACAATCATCTGTTATCATTTCAGTTATAGGATAAAGAGGAGTTTTTACGCAAATAATTCTTTTGATATGTTTCTTTGGTATTTCTAGTACAGAGCATTCATTTTTATTCATGCTTTACTGACATAGATTAGATTTTAAGAGTTCTCTCATCACTTATTTATTATTTTGTTTTATTTTCAGTGAATGTGTTCGTTTGAAAGCAACTGACATACAGCCAGACATCTTCAGCTATCTTTTGCACTTGATGTATACAGGGAAGATGGCACCTCAGCTGATTGACCCAGTTCGATTAGAACAAGGAATAAAGTTTCTGCATGCCTATCCACTAATTCAAGAGGCCAGTCTTGCCAGTCAGGGAACCTTTTCACATCCAGATCAAGTTTTTCCATTAGCATCTTCATTGTATGGCATTCAGATCACAGATCACCAGATAAAACATCCCACTAAAGTTACATCAGCAACTGACAAACTTGGGCGAGACCCAAGGCCACAGACTTCCCGGATGAGCCAGGAGCAAGCATCTGAAGGCTCACAGTTAGCTTCAACTCTGCCACAAGTGACCAGGACAAACATGACTACATCTGACCCACTGCAGTCTTCACTGTCCCCAGAACTGGTTTCCACTGCTGGTAATAATTCTCCTCCAGGAGAGGAACCCAACATGGAAGCATCTTCCTCAGATGAACAGCCCACTTCACTCACAATAGCACATGTCAAGCCAAGTATTATGAAAAGGAATGGAAGTTTTCCAAAATACTATGCCTGCCACCTCTGTGGCCGTCGGTTCAATCTGCGCAGCAGTTTGCGTGAACATCTCCAGATCCACACAGGAGTACCCTTCACATCAAGCCAACAAGGGGAAAGTAGCATGTCCCTGTCTCTCTGCAACAACACAGCTGACAAAGATGCCATGGAAGTGCCTGAAGCTGGAATGATTAGTGACAGTGAGTTGCAACAGATCTCAGATTCTCCCATAATTGATGGACAGCAGCAAGCAGAAACACCGCCACCCTCAGACATTGCAGACATAGACAACTTGGAGCAGACAGATCAAGAAAGAGAAGTGAAGAGGCGGAAGTATGAATGTTCCATCTGTGGACGCAAATTCATTCAGAAAAGCCACTGGAGGGAGCACATGTACATACACACTGGCAAACCTTTCAAGTGCAGCACTTGTGACAAAAGTTTCTGCAGGGCCAACCAAGCTGCCAGACACGTGTGCCTGAACCAGAGCATGGATACTTATACTATGGTGGACAAGCAGACTCTGGAACTCTGTACTTTCGAGGAAGGCAGTCAAATGGACAACATGCTAGTACAGACCAACAAACCCTACAAATGCAACTTGTGCGACAAAACATTTTCAACTCCCAATGAAGTGGTTAAACATTCGTGCCAAAATCAAAACTCTGTCTTTGCTCTAGAAGAGGATAGATCCATTCTGCTAGGTAGTGGGGACACAGAAGTGACGGAGACAGAGAACTCAGTGTTAGCGTCCATCAAAAAGGAGCAGGAAGCAGTGTTGTTGGACTGAATATGAAATCTCTATCAATTTTTTAAAGTTTCTTTATTCATTTTTACTAAACCAATTCTCTTCCCCTCCCCCTCCAAGCACCAGAAGTACACTGGCATGGTAGAAAATTGGATCTTGCCCCTCCCACCAAAAAAATAAATAAAAGGCTTTATATCAGATCACAACATAATTCATTTTAATGCACAGGAACATGCCTAAAGGTAATTCAGCTAACTTTGTCAATAGTCCTAGTAAGCTCAAGTTTGATAATTTTTTTTAACAAATTTTAGACTATTTAAATGCAATGAAGTGTGTACTGAGAAACAAGAATATCATTTTGGTAAACAAAGAATAAATATGCAGTTATTTTCCCTGGTAACAAGCCTTTTGAAAAGAACTCGCAGACAATGCCTCATGTTTTCTAGAGCAATACCTACAAACTGGGTAAGATCACAACTAACAAAAGGCTTAGAGTTTTGCATAATAAACCAAGGATTTTTTTTCTTTTAGTTTTTAGTTTTCCCTCAAGTATACCATTTGGTATCTGGCTTCAGGTGACATTGTTGACATAATGTCCATTCAAGAAAATGTAGTTACTTAGCATTGACTACGATAGCTATAACAATAATGTGATGGCAATCTTTTTATACATGCACACATATATATAAAGTGTGTTATGCGTGTGTGAGTGATAGATGCAGGGTAACTAGGTGCACACATACTTTCTAAACAATTGGCCATCTTTCAAATTCAACAAAAGAAGTCCTTTAATTATGATTGGTTGACTGATCAGTTATTACACCAGTTATTTTTTATTTACATGTGAACTGCTCTGGACTGTGTGCATTTTTTATTATCCTGTTGAATGGAAATTCATATAACAGTGTTGTCACCGAAGACATGAAGGAAACTAGAGAATAGAGAAATGATATGCCAGTGAGCACTGTGCAAAAACCAGTGCTACATTCACAAGTGTAGTAGCCATAGATTAGAGTCACTCTTGGTAAAAGGGGAGAGAGACTTGATCACCGTATTTATGCAAGGAACCTCCGAGACTTTTTGGGGTCTAACTGCATGAGTTCAGTAAAAAAAAAAAAAAAACCCCAAAAAAACCCCATAAAAACACTGGTTGGCCCTTCATTTAGTACAGGCACCTTCTAATAGAAAGTAAAGAGGGAAGGATGGCTATGGATCATGGTTTTAAAATGAATTTGCAGTGCTGACTGTTAACTCCTGTTATTGAAAGGGACTCCCATTACATAAGACCCCCAAGACAAAGTACACAACAGCTGAGAGGATCAAGAAGTAGTTTAAGCTACTACTCAGGATGGCGCTGCATCTTTGTGTTTAAAAATCAAGTTGATGATTTTTATTTTTTATTTTGTATAGCTGCCCGGAATTTTTGCCAATAGCCTAAAAACTAAGCAGACAGCAGTAAGGAAGCCCACTGAAAAGTTACTGGGCCAATAGAAGGCTTAAGTAGACAGAATAAGCGCTCCATCATAAATGGAGGCAGTGTGTGTTTGGGGGGGGACGGGGGAGGGAGGGATGAAGAGGGCAAGTCATGAACCACAGCTCTGCTCTGTGTATACATTTAAATCAAGTATCATTTTTTGTGTATAGTTAAGTTCGCAAGTTTGTAAGTTTTTTATACATCATTTCATTGAATAAAAATTGAATTAAATTGAATGTGATTTATTTTGAGTCTGATCATAAAGGTTATTGGCTTCTTGATCTAGCCGAGAGGGCTCTTTTTGAAGCTATCCAAGAGCCAAGAGAAGCATACCATATATCTTATTAAAACCCATTTCTATATAAATTAATAGTGGCTTTCTAAACTTGCTTAAGTGTCATATCAGATTGACAGAATTGAAATTGAGAATTAACTGCACACTATAAACCTCCTTCTAGGAGGACTCCCCCTTTGAACTGATGTATATCTCTCATTATCTAAAACGTCATATTTTCTGTATCTTCTACTTTCAATGTTGCAAGTTTAAAACTTTGTAAGGGTCTTTACCTGACACTGGCTGTTTCTTTTTCTAAATTAATCTCTACTTGTTTTAGTGGTCTATTTGAAAGAAGAACAGAGAAAGGAGGGAAAAATATATCTAGTCAAAAACCAGTCAGAATAAGAGTGGTTTCAAGATAGCAATGATTTATTAAAAATATCTTTGGTTGTTCAGACTCATTTCTCAGGGGGCAGAAGGGAAGCAACCTCACTAAAAAAAAAAGGAAAGAACTTGTTTTGTACATTTGTGTACCTTTTATGCAAGTTCTTTTTGAATACCTATTTCTTGTCTGGAACTGAGCAATTACATCCAAGTTGCTGCAGCTCTCAAACATACCAGTGATTACTTGGCCTATTCTCATCCTTCAGACTAAATGAAGAACATTTCAGTCTACAGAATCATTAAATCAGGAGATTACCTGTTGGAAAAATTGTTTGCAAGTTATTACATAGGCACTATGAAATTTACTTTCTGTATTAATTACACCTTTATAGTATAGATATAATGTAAAAGAAAGTTTGGAAAAAATCTAATTGGTGTTAATGTATGTAGTTCTAGAAAACCTTACATTTCCTCTTCAAAATTCTTTCATTCACTTAATAAAGCTGAGGATCTCTCAAATGAGGAGAAAAGGGTACTTCAGGAAATATTAAATTGAGCAAAATCCTGGTACAACTGAAGACAACAGGACAGAGTGGGACCAGAATTGCATCCTCACTATAATTTAATTATTGCTAGCAGGCTGGCATGAATCAGTGACAAAACAAATTGCTATCACCCTGATGGCCAGATTTCAGAATGTAAAGCACCTATACCATCAGTTCCAGTGAATGAAAGCAGCAGGGCTGCTGAAAATTAAGATCTCTCTGCACAATATACATAATGAGCTAATTTTCATCATTTTTATGTTAAGTATACCTTTGGTCCTAACCTTCTAGTTTCCCAGCAATGTCACTAGTCACACAGGGGATAATGATTCATGGGGGTGCTGGAGAGGGGGAAGAGAGGAGATGGTTTTATTAATTTTTAGCAGCAACAACATTGCTGCTGCTTCCTGTAAAAGACCACCACAAATTACTTTAGAAAAGTCTCTGCTTTTTAGTTGTTCAGCTTTAATGGGCTTAAAATTGTACATCAGCAAACACTTTCTATTCAACATCTTATTTTTAAAAATAGCTTCTACAAACACTCTAGTTTATTAAAAATACCATTCAACATTGCAAAACAATTGCTCTCTCAGGTTTACTACCACTTATGATATTTTCTATCTTGCCAAATAGTATAATTCAGCAGTGCTCAACCTATGGGCTGCATCCAGCACAGAGGGCCAGGCTGATCCTCCTGCAGACTGAGCCCATAAGCTCACCCCATCCAGGATCCAGCCTGCAGACCTGCCTCATGTCATTCATCCAGCCCACAGGTCCAAAAGATTGAGCACCACTGGCTTTGTATAACAGGTATCTTTGCTTTCTGGAGAGTTGTACTGGTCCTTCTCAGCACAAGAATGATAAAAAACTAAAGTGCCCTGCCACTGAGCATGTTACCAGGTTTTTCCATATTCCTCAAACCTTCCATCCCCTAATATAAGCAAGATAATAACAAAGAAATAAACTTCGGTAAAGCAGCAGGAATTGTCACTTAACTATTGTCTCTTTAAAGGCTAAAGATGTTTCACAGCCATGAAGCATTGGGAGAAGCTGAAGGCAAGGAATTGGACATCAGGAACATACTGCAGCTCAAAAAGAGAGAAAAAAAATTAGTTACTGTACTGTTTTCATGATGAAATCTCTTAGATCAAGATTGTCAGCATAAAAAGTCCAAACATTTGTAAAGCTATCATCCTACATTTACAACAGGACTCTGAACAGTGAACATGGGTTGTCTGTAAAAGATTCCCAACTGTCAGCTCCAGATAATACAATACCAGATAGGCACAGACCAGGGAAGGCACAGTGAAGGCTGTATGTCTTTGCATACTGTCATATGCATGTGCATTACCTTGGTCAGCAGTGAGAAATCTGTTGTCCATGCCAAATTTTGGCTTCTCTTAAGACATCTTTCCCTGGAACCAGACTGACTTTAGTAGAGCTGCTTTATGAAGGAACTTAAGAGCAAACTTGAGTGCTTACTGCAAAAAATCCCAGCAAGCATCCCAAGGCTATTCACATCATCCCTTCTCTTTGCATATCACCGCCCCTAGTTCATCCTTAACTAGACATTCCCAAGCACCTTCCCCCACCCCCCCATGTTCTACTAAAAATAATATAGGAACATGCCAAGAGTTATCATTTCACTCCCTCATGTCAAGTTTATATGGCAGAGGAGGCATATGCTAGTGATGTGAGGGCCTGTCTTGAGGTGCTCAAAGATTTAATTAGCAATTCCGAGAGATATAGTACCCTGTAACATGTTGTTCAGGCCTCCAAAGCAGCAGAGGCACCCACATAATGAAATAGCAAATACTGGGATTTTGATTTTCCAGCAAAAGGAAGGCCAAGCATTTTTAAAGAAGTACATCAGGAAGGATGATGGTATTCAAGGAAAGGCAAAGTTTAAAGAAGTTGAATGAAACCCCTTGAGAGACTACACTAAATCTTTTCTACTCGGTTTCTCTCCCATTTTTGTTTATTTTAGACAAGTTGTTTCTCTTGGACATACTTCTGAATTTGAATAGTTTCCTCTTGAAGCATATCAGTATTTTTCCACTGTTAAATAGGCAATCCATTTGCTTTCCTAGGTTTTCCTTTTTTGATTACAGGCCTGAGGAGAGGCTCAAAAGGAGGTCAGGTCAGACTGAAACAAACTGACTGTGGTCAGGGTAGGAGAAGCTGGAGAACAATTAGGCTGATGAGAAAGCACTACAGAAAATGTTAAGAGACTGGCAGGAGACAAGCTTAGAGCACATTGATCCTGCATCCTATTCATTTCTTGCAGGTCTTGTTAATACTAAGGGCACATGGTTAATTTACTCTCAGTGAATCAGTTCAGTTTATTTCAAATCCTTCCTTTCAGAGTGAGTTCTTGCCCTTGTAAGCAGGTTCCTTACCCTGCTTCTTTAGCAAAGAGAGGCAACTGGTTTCAGGCTGCAAAAGTTTTTTCATTCCTTCCAGCTCTGAAGCTTCCTACCCATCATAAACTAATTAACCAACCCAAAAACATATACCTATACTAACCAAACAATAAACAAAACAAGAAACCAGAACTTTCTACCATTCTTCAGACAAAGAAAGGGAACCATACTAGCTCTCTACTTCTTCCCAACACTATAACTGGGATACTCTCCTCTCCTCTCCACTCTTAACTCTCTTCCTAGCCTCACCCTTATTACCTGGGCAGCAGTTTCAGCTGGTTCCTCACCTTCCAGGCTATTAGCTGCTGACCATCTGCAGCTGGCTTTCAACCAGCTGAAGCCTGAGTACCTGCTTATACCCTTGTGAGTGGGTTTATAGTTGAAAGACATGCGAAACTTCTATGTAATTTCTGGCTCCTGTAGCCTTGTTGCCAGGATACACTGAGTTTAGTTCAGTTTGCATTCCTCAGGAAAGCAGACTGAACGTCATCCAAGACAATCACAGAAATTACAAATGAGAGAGAGATTAGGTCATATATATCCTGTCATGCTACTGGGTTGGAAGTCATTTTCAAACCCTTCCACAGCTGTGTGCATTTGTGGCATGGCTTGTGTTTACATCTTCATACCTAAGATCTCTGTGCAGCAAGATCATGGGTGTCAAGGGATCCTTACATCGTGTCAGTTCCCCAGACATAGCTAGTTCATCGTTCAATCTTTCAGTTAGAAAGGAGTAACATCTACTTTAACAGTGGTCTAGGCAGAGCATTGGTCTGTAGCCTAGTTTGGATGCCCAGCAGCAGCTTGCTTCACTCCCATCCATTTCTGCTTGGTGGGGAACAGCAGCATTTGTATCAGGGACAGCTGGTAATATTGATTTTACAGTATGGGTAGGACCCAACAGTTAAACTGTTCATAGATTCTGTTATAGGCTGCTTAATGAAGGAAGCACGCTATGCACCAGAAAATGAATCCTCTCTCTCTGTCTGTCTGTCTGTCTACAGGACACAAACACCATCCTTTGTTCATCCACTTACACAGCATCTGAGGTTACCAAAGCTTTAACATGGTGTATCATCACTGGAGAGCAATTTTGTTGAGGGATATTTGGATTGAGAGGGTTTTTTAATATTAAAGAAAAGAAAAAAAGGTAGCCAAGAGCTCCCCCATCTTCTAGTAATACATTAAATCCTCGATCCTCATGAGTTGCTAATATCACACAAGTAGGTACTTGATGGGAAGGTTTCCCCAGCATGATGTGGAGAGGTTGGTGGAAGACATTTGTTTCATTCCACTTCTGTTTAGACCAGTTGTACTCAGCCCCCTTAGACTCAAAGCACCCCTCATTAAATTCAAGGCACCCCTCCAAAACTGCCAGCTCACTCCTGTTTTGACTACAGAAAAATAATTGAGCAATTGTTTTGTAGCAAACAACTCAGAAAGACTGCAATTTGTTTTTAAGACCATAGATTCCTATGTGACATCTCTCAGGGGTGTAGGTTGTAGGCCTGTTGGTCTAAGGACATAGGCAGACAAGGTTCCTTGGGTGAATCTGGTATCTTTTATTAGACCAACCCAAATAGCTGGAGAATAGTTTTTAAGCAAGCTTTTGGGTTCAAAAACC
>JAGPOW010003648.1:12379447-12511703 GCA_030014935.1 Caiman crocodilus | reverse complement strand
GGTTTTTGAACCCAAAAGCTTGCTTAAAAACTATTCTCCAGCTATTTGGGTTGGTCTAATAAAAGATACCAGATTCACCCAAGGAACCTTGTCTGCCTACGTGACATCTCTGGGTTTATCTTGTGACACCTAACAAGGTTAACATTGTGTGGCACCCCATAGCACTCTCGAAAGGATCTCATCCCACCTTTAGCACCAGTTCAGCTTCCCCGCGTCACTTTTCACCTGCTCCTACATTTGTGACTGCCCACCTTGCTTTTGCCTACTGATAATCTTGTCCTATCCTCCCTATCCCTAAAATCATGTGGGGTACCCAAGAGAGTTAGCTTTCTGCAGATGCCAAACTATTGGAGGCTTTTCTAAAATTTTCCCTGCACTGCTGCCCACTTTCTCAGCCATTTAGTATAACAGAATCACAAGACTGCTGAATGACACAACTGGTGATGGTGAAATCAGATCTTGCTCCCACACAAAAAGAGGAAAAAAATATCTAATAGACAAGACAGATAAGGATGCTGGGAAAAGAAAGCCTCCCTGAATGAGTTCAGTCCTTTGGAAACAGGTTAGGCCAAAGGGTGCAGAACAGATAGAAAACTCTGACTGTCCATACCTAACAAAGGGCACCTAATTTTTTTGTGGGCTCCACAAGAGCTTATAACTCTTTGTGGAGTAGAAATAGTTTATGATACTTCTTCAGCAATATCTTGGAAATCTTTTGTAAATTAACACAATAAATAGAAGACTTAGGGGGAAAATGCAAGTTAAAAGTAAAAATTGTAGTTACTCACATGCTTTGGTCCACATCTGACATGGCTGCTGAAGCTTGTTTGTGGAATTCTTTCAAGTAGTCAGCTCTCTCTTGACTTGGTACAGGTTTCCTAAACCTCTTCACTTGTAAACTCACTCAAGCATTACAGTTAGAAATCCCAAAGTTGCTCATTCTTCTCCAATGTTTTGCAGTCTATTCTCCACTGTCCCTTTGAATTCTTGGATGCCCACGTAACTTTAGGTTTACAGTAGCTACCTCTGTTTTTATAGTTGGTTCCTCGACCTCTGAAGGCTAAGGTCCTTTTCTAGCTGAACTTAGTTTCTATCCTAAGAGGCAAGCAAAGTCTAGAAGGAAGGCCTGGCCTGCTTGAACCTTTCTTGAGTTCTGCATTATCCCACTGGGTTGTCAGACTGTCACTCCAAACCCTCATCCAATTCTTTTACCCCCTCTGAAGTTGAGGGAGGAATCATATTTTAACTATTTCTTATCCTTCTGCACAACTGCCCCAGCTAATCAGGTCTCATGCAGGGACAAATGAGACAAGTGAACTCCTCTCCTGATCTTAGAATATAAGCATGTTCTTAAATTAATGTGTGAGAGTTAGGGCTACTGGGAGGTCAACCCACTATGCACCAGGTCACCAAATAAAAGCCAACCTGCTCAGCTATTTGCTGCAGCATCATAGTGGTCCTTTGCTGCTGCTTGCTATAGTTGTATATTCCCCCAAGCTGGTGTGCAAACCCTCAGAATCGTAGTAGCTAAGGAACTTAACCCTACAAATGATCCAGACTGTGCTGCGTAAGTCTTCTCAGGCCCCAAAACCAAAGCTGTTTCAGCAGGTAAAAACACCCAAAGACCTTTTGTTCAACCAGCTAAAGGCTTCATCTTGCAGGCACCGCTGAAGTAGAACATTGATTTAATTCACAAGGGTTTCAACTGTGGTGGCAAATCTTCATCCTATTTCCAAACGTTCTTATTTTTTTTATGGTTCATCACCATAATATCAGAGGCCAAGCTTTCTAAATATTTATATGGGTTTCAGCACCATAATAATATTGGAGACCAATGCTTAGATATACAGTAGAGCACAGAAAACCCAAAGGCTTTACTCAGAGAAGGCTTTGGATGGTGCACTGTAAATGAGGCATGGGGCCACACACTGAGCATAAACTATAAAAGGGCTGCTCATTTAGTGAGTGCCATCCATCCTGTGTACTGCATGAGAAAGGGCCTTATAGCAGAAAGCAGACTGAAACCGGACAGCCACTAGACAGTCACCTGCACAAAACAGCCCAGTTAACACAAATCTAATGTTTCCTAATAATGCAAGCTGCTGGACTTGCAAGGCAGTTTATCCTCCAAGAAAGGCCTTTGGCCCAACTCACTCTCCCCCTTCCACTCTTCAGATCCAGCCCTCATTATTTCTCATTTGAGTCAGGTACTTTGCACTCCTCCAGGCCCAGCAGGAAGCCAGTGAGCACAGATGGCAGAGGTTTTCTATGTCAGTTCTTAAGTACGGTCAACCCTGGGCTGGAGCATGCCCAGTTTAGGCAGGCTGCGATATACTATTGCTAAATTTGGTGCTATTTCTTAAGGCAGGCAAATGGTGCACCCCTGCTATGAAGGCTGTCTCTCTGACAAGCTGCACATTCTTGTCCTAAACTGCTTGCTTGCATTTTTCTCTAAGTCAGGCATTCCCAAACTGTGGTGCGCATACCCCTGGAGGTACGCAAGACTTCCCTGGGGTGAGGGTACATGGGAGATATTGTGTAATAGCGGATTTAATTTTCATGATAATAATAAATGGCATTTAAGGTGTTAAAATATCAAATGTGTGCTGGTAGGGGGATGAGGGCAGCTGGTAAATCTGGAAGGGTGGTACACAATTATAAAAAGTTTGGGAATCTCTGCTCTAGATGATAGGCCTCAGGGAGCCTGTAGAGCGGAGCACTTGCTTTCAGTGATGAAATGTTGAAGGAGCTGGTGCTTTGTTCGTTATTTAATAAACAGCCATGAAAAATGCCAGCCAGCCCCCAAGGGATGAATCTCTCCTAGTATCCCACCCAGGCCACCTGCTGGGTATGTGGACCTGTGGCAGGTGGCCCATAGATGTTTGTGAAGTCCAAGGGCTAGAAAAGCCCCTGCAGGCCCTTTATGTACTTGAAGGAGTAGGGCAAAAAGAGCCAAGCCGCTGCAGGACCCCTGACTCTCATACACTTTCCCTCAGGCACATAGAGCTGGGCCCTGCAGAGGCAGAGGGTGTACATACTGCGTTCAGCTCGCAAAGCCCTGCTCCTACCCTAGGTGTGGTGACCACCATGGCTCTGTGGCCAGAGAAGCAGGGTATCCTTAAACATAGCTTTACATCTAAATTTGGCTCTTATATTGAGGGGAGGGGGTTGTTCAAATTTCCCCTGCCTTGTTCAATGGCTATTTTATACATGGGTTAATTAGTTCCCATTTTTCTGAGAATGAGGGTTGTCCAACTGCCAGCCCATGGGCTAGGCCTAGCCCAAAGTGTGGTTTGCATCTCATCTGCAACAGGTCCACAGCTGTGCCTACAGGGCACGAAGCAGCACCAGAGATGCCCCCAACTTAGCTCTGTGAAGCGGTACAGCTGTAGTGGTGCTGCATGGTGTCCGCTTTAATTAGCTCTGGGCTCCAGGCTGGAGGGTGTGAGAGGCCTGAGCATTGCCTCATAGACCTTGGAAGAGAGTGGAGTCCTGTAGTTGCACTCCTGCTGAAAGGCACAGATTCATTATCCCTAACCCTGAGTAGCACTGCCCCTGCAGAGCCAGAAGGGAAGCATCTTTTCCCCTCAACTTCATGTTAGCACCTTCTAGTCAGCCTGACTGTGTGGCTGCAGCACTCCTGCAGGGGTGGAGGTTGTAAGAAACCAAACAGGCAGAGTTTTGCAGTAGCTCTGCAGACCTGCCCTGTTTTTAGAGCCAGTTGTGCTACAGAGTTCTCCTTTCCTCCTTCCTTTGCCAGATTCCCCATGGCCCCTGCTGCCAGGGGCAGTAATGCCTGCAGAGCATCTGAGAGATTTAGATGGAAAGCACTGTGCAAGTGCCAACTCTTATTCAATCAATGATTTAATTGAAGTATTGCTTTATTAACCTATATCTCATTGCATAACATTACGAAATTTATTTCCCACCTGGTTCCCACATATGCAGCTTGAAAAATAATTGGGCCTCTGTTGTGAAGAAGTTGGATGGCCTTGGTATATATGGACTCCAGAACAAAATATGTTAACTGTAGGATACAGGAACTTCCGAGGATCATGGTGTTTCTTAGATCCTGAATCTCTCTCTTTAGGGCAAAGGCACCTTACTCAGGACTGCATGGAGGCATCTACCTCCACTTGGATTTTATTGCCTGAAGGTTAACCCTCCTGCCTTTTCTTTCAAAACAGACTCATGCTTTCCATTCTAGGCATGAATACCAGAGAAGAACGAAAAGCCGCCCCTCTCCCAACACACACCTTGCCAGAGAGCTCCCTAATCCCCAAGCCGTGGTGAAGAGTGGGTAACAGCACTTGCACTCCTTCCTAGTGAGTCTGTTTCACTTTACATAAAGGAAGGTTCATGGGGCCAAAGGGCAGGAAAACAGTGGAGTATGAATCTCAAGTTCAATGGGTAGGGCTCTCCTTCCTCCCAGAGCTGTTGCATATTTTAAATCAGTCATTGATTAAGGTACAATGGCTCCTCCGTGGAGGAAGAGCTGTTCCCCTCCCCTGTGGATGAATGCCATAGCCATTAAGCTATAGTCATGCTCTTTCACTCCCTTTTTGTCATGCCCAATGGCCTTTTAATTCTTTTCTATCAAGTGGAATAGCTTCAACAGATGGGAGTAAAGGAACCTGCTGTTCATGCAGCCATCCTAAATGGCCCAGAGCCTACTGGTAGGGACATTCTCCTCCAAGGTGAGAGATGTGTGCTTGAATCCCCTCAGCAAGAGGAATTGACAAGGGAATTGCGGTGTTCCATGTACCATGAATGATGCATGCCCCCAGAGGCTGGGAAGCATGGCAACTGCCCGCAGGCAGCAGTGGCAGGGATATGGCAGTGGCAAGCAGGGACCTCCCACAGGTGGCCATGGTGGTGGGGGGGAGGGCAGTGGTCATCTTGATCCATTGGTAGATCTCGGAGCCTCTTGGAGTTGATCTGAGGCTGTCAGATCATGAGTTGATCATGAGGCTGTCCACATGCATGGATGCGCGTGCCCCAGCTCAGCAGGTCAGCCCATGGGGGAGGGAAGAGGAGGGGAGGGATGAGGCTAGACTGATCCCCCCCCAGTGAGGGACAGCGCCGCAGAGGCAGGAGCAGGGGTAAATTGAGCGGGGCCCCAGCTGGGTGGGACTTACCTGCTGGGGTACTTGCCCCCAGATATTTTTTTCTCCTTTTGCCTCAATTTGTTCACCCACCTTCCCTCCACACAGACTTACCTGCTGGGTGGGGGAAAGGGGGGTGGTGGCAGTGCACAGCAGATCTTGGGTTGCTTTTAAATGCCAAAGGTGAACTCCTGCTTAAAAAGGGTGGTGACCACTGGTGTAAGATATGGGGAATGTCAGCACTTGAAGGATAACTGTACTTCCCATTGTGTAGTGTGCTGAGACAAATGAAGGATAACTGTACTTCCCATTGTGTAGTGTGCTGAGACAAATGAAGGATAACTGTACTTCCCATTGTGTAGTGTGCTGAGACAAATGCAGTAAGCTTTCTTTCTCAGAGCACACCCACTAGATTGAGCCCCTCAGGAGAAAGGCAAAGGAATGTGTAGCTTGTGGATCCTGCTGAGGCTTTGGTGCTGAATTACTCAGTCCTGTCAAGAGTTAGGTGTGTCTGGGCATACCTAAAAGTACAGGTTTAAAAAAAGTTTGTACTTCAGGGCCAGGTACAGACTTTTTCTAGTATAAGTAAGTGATTGAAAACCAGTCAATGCCCATAAGAGAACAGAAGTTTGGCACACACAGACTGATTAAAAAACAGCAAAACCTGGTTTAAGATTCCTACCCCCACCACCAAAGGGCAAATGTGTGTTCTGTTCACTACCAATCTAAACTAAGTTTCTGACAGAAAATTGTATAACCTAGATCGATTCTGCTTCAAGGTTTTTGAATGTCTGTATCTAGCACAGAACGTCAGGTACTTCTAGAGTTAAAAACCAGCCAGGATAGATTTGAGGATCTGTTTTAGAAATAAGATAGATACCTTGGGACAAGTTTTTTCAGCCTGTGGTCTGTGGACCCCTGGGGGTCTGCAAACTATGGCTAAGAGGTCTGCAAAAGATGGCTATGATCAATCAAAAGTATGTGAATACCCACACTTACAAACCCACACCTCCATTTGGAAGTGTTAAGGGTCCGCAAATGAAAAAGGGTTGAAAACTACTGCCTTTGGATTTTACCAATTCATTTAATGAATCTGAGCTTTAATCACATTGCTGCCTTATTTTTGCCTGACTTCAGTCACACTAGTAAGGTGCAAAATTTATGTTACAGGTTTTCCTGATCCCTAAATACAGTCACTGATCTTGAATTCAACCTAGGCAATTTTTTTCAGATGCAACTTCTTATACAGACCAACATTTTTCACAGATTTGCATTTGTGCATGCACACACATAGCCAACAGATTCAGTCTTTTACAGATTCAATGTTTCCTTCTATTTACATCGAAAAGAAATGAGATGATGTTAAGCAACATTAAATCAGTCAATAGGCAAACCTGAGTCTCCCTTCTGGAGATGAATCAATAATCAGAGAACACATTAGCAAGAAGGATGGCAAAATTGAAACACATATACACATTAGAATGAACTTGTGGTTGTATTTTATTCAGTCAATGTAAATCTACCTTAAAAACACAAAATAGAAAATCAAAATCTTTTTAACCCAATACATTAGAAGAAGCTGCAAGCCTGGAGCTCAAGCACAACCAAAGGTCGCAGCATCCACTGAGTTTTTCAGAGGCCAAAGCAATACACCGGAACAAAGTAGTATCTGTGTGAAAATATACTCCTTGCACCATTAGGAAAACCTTCGGGTGCAATGTTTTATAGCTGTCAGTTACAAGAAGAAACATGGGTTATACAGTTTACATTTTGTTGCATTGCTTACATAGGCCCTGGATTAATATAAAAAACAAGCAAGATTTAAGCCCTTGCTTCTCAACCCCTACCAACAGACAATTTACATGTTGATAAAGCTAGCTTCATTTAAATGAGCCTTAGACAAGAATTAACTTTACATATTATTAACAGCTTTGGAACTACAAACATTAGAATCAGGATTATATAGGTCATGCTAGTATTTCCTTTTACCTGTTGCAGTTATTGCAATATGGCTTGCCATACATAGGTATGCAGTTTGTACAAACTGAAACCAATTTCACATTTGCAAGGTGTTATAACGAGCACAATTAATGCAAGCAACCTAGCCTCCGAGAACCAACAGCTGTTATCAGAATTATCCAAAGACAAGGGAAAAAGCTGCCACTAATCATGGACAAAGATGGTTAGGATCGTTTGAAGTCAATTTTAAATGCATATACATTTTGCTGTGAGGTAAGAAAAATTTTTATATTCGTCCACTCTTGTGAGAACTCTGGTTATCATGTCTCTGCTAATATAGGTCATAGACCAGTCACGCCACTGACCGCCAGTTTTTTTTGTAGTTAATAGCTGACCTTTTCTGTACGTAAAAAGACTTGTCTTTTCAAGAGTCTTTCCAGAATCCAGCCTATTAATGACACGTGCCTCTTTCTAAAATCTGCATATTATGTATATATGTGTATATGTCCCTGGTGTGGTAGCAGCTCAAAGTCCTTATAATGGAGAGTAGATACACATTTGTTTAAAGTCCAATATCAGATATTCTCGAAGAAACATTTATATGGAGCCCCTAATCTCACATGCATGATTGAACTCTGTTAACTATGATGGAATTCATCAAAAACATTGAAAGATGCTGAGTATTTAGTTGCTCTTTAGAGTTAGAATAAAGATATATAAAATTAGATCTTTTTACTGCAACATCACATGTCTGTGGTACAAGTTACAAAATAAAGACCGGCTCCTATCTCAGAACAGACAGCCTTTCATGTTTAGGTTTCAAGTGATATTAAACCATGGTTAAAACCTTCAGCAGGAAGGAAAAGGCAGATTTTTTTTTCAGAGAAAAGCAAGCAGATAAAATGAATTCATTCTACAAGCTCGTGCATTCAATAATTTAAGCTCTGTTCCATGGAGAACAGCAGGGAGCCATGAAGTGAGATATGGAAAAATGACAGAAATTATAATTTTTGCTTTTTAAAGTACAAAGTCTACCTCCCTCAAAATGTTCAGAGAACAACTATGACCACTTAGATGGAGACTACTGCAGACACTGATTAATAGTTTGTGTTACTAACTCCTGATGACCAATACTGTCCTACTCCAATACTTTGTGGCGATTGTTTGAGCACTTCCACAGTAATCTGCATAAACCAAGAATCTATGTTTAGGTTCTTCCCTTGGCAATAGAATGAAATGGTTGCATAAAAACTTTCCAGCTCAAGGCATCTTATATTAGCAAAGGTTGTGCAAGATGCAGTTCTATACAAATTTTAGGAAACACCCACCATGTCCACTTGCAAGCAGTGAATTAGTTAGTTAGCTAATAGTTTTTTTCTGAGTAATAAGATAAAAGTTACAGAAAACCACCACCAGATGGTGCAATTGCACCAGTGCAATGAGTCAAATTTTGCTTGCTCACTGTGCAGCCCCTGGGAGAGGCAAGCACCTGCCATAACAAGAACATTTGGTACACTGAAACAGCTCATTTTTAAATAAATTACTATACAGGTAGGACAGTGAAGCTACTGGTTAACATCTTGCTCAACCTGAATGGCGTGAAGTTTACAAAGTGCAAAGTATAACATTTTAGAAATCAGAACAAAAAGTGTATGGACTTGCCCACTATGCATATTCAGTGCCTAGAAGGTCAAGTAAAGAATGCTTTCAACAGTTAATTATTGTTCAGTTATTTAACATTTCAAGCCAGGCCTGTTTAGTGACTGTGCTGATCTATACTTGTAACTTTTTACAGTAAAAGCTCTGCTATCTGGCATCCCCAGGAATGGAGGATGACAGATAACAAAATATGCCAGTTAACAGGCGTCCTTGCCTGTTTGGGCCGCTGCTTCTCCCGCCCCTCCTGCAGCATTGCCACCCCTCCCACAGCATCGCCAACACTCCCATGGGACCTGTGGGCCCTGCGCAGCCTGCTATGCCCCCAGGATATGGGGGCTCAGCAGCTCAGGCTGCTTTGACTCGGGCTATGTGGGCTCGGAGAAATCAGAAGTGCCACGGTGAGCACTTCCGATTTCACTTTTTCTTACAGGCTGGCATGCCAGTTAACAGAGCATGCCAGCTTGTAAGATACCAGTTACTGGAGAGTTTACTGTACCTGGCAATGAGGACTATTGTGTTGGAGGTCTATTAAGTCTTGAAACAAGCAGAAGTATAAGCAAAGACTTCATTTAAATCACTCCCAGAAATCACAATTTACTAAATGCACATGAGCATTAGGAAACACACTGCTCTGAAAAGAAGTGGGCAAAAATATAAAGTGGGCATAATCTAGTATCTACCAAACCTTTTTTGTTATAGAACAAGTCTTATTTCACAGCATTTATGTGGTCCAGGACACAGGGTAGCATCAGAATGCAAAAAAATACAAGTAAGTTGATCCTTTTCTTTACAGCATTAAAACATTTCAATATTTTGACTCAGATTTAAGCAGAGCAAATGAGGGCCATTTCAGGGTGAACAGTTTCAAATGTTATGATAAGCATAGACTTGCTATGGACTAGGTGTTCTTAGAACTATTACATTGCAAAAAAGCAAACTATAAATGTTTTCAATACAATACTATTATAGTGCACTCACTCCCGGTACTTAGAGGAGATCATTCAAAATTAATTTCTGCTTAATAACTTACATCAGTAGGTTTCCAAATAGGAATTTGTATCTTTTGACCACAAATGTTCTTTAATGGAAGCAAGAACAGCTACCAATGTATTGCCTTAAATATCCATTCTCACATCCTTTAAATGTATGTCACCATTGCCATTGGAAGACTGCTCACACAGATATACCTAACCTAGCTATAAAATTAGCAAGCTCAGGAATGTATAGAAGGGTAGACACAGCAGCCTAAGAATTCACCCAGGGCACAGGGTGCATTTTGTGATCTTTGAGCCACTTGCTGCCATGGCAAGCCTGTTAACAATGCCTGCGTTTGTTAGTATAAAGCCAGCTCAGGTATGTCTGCATTAGCTCTAGTCACACCTTTTGACTACAGCATGAGCATATATTAAGTGGAAATTCACAAAGATGATTTGTGGCCTGCCATAGTTCACTCACAGTGCTTCACCATGGTCACATGCACTTAGCGTCTCATTCATTGTGTAATGCAAGTGTACATCATATTGTATTTAACGCTAAGGTAGAGAAAAATATGTTAAAGTCAAACTAAGTTTAAGATATACATATAAATATGCAAAGAATTACACTTCAGTTTTGGAAGCTTGTTAGAAGAGGAAAATCTGGAACAGAAACTAAGCATTACCAGCTTCCTTTTCAGGTTAGGCTATGGAAGTCAGTCAGACAGAAATTGTCACGATTTTTGTATTTTTTTCCCAAACAAAAAGACAAGTCTTGAAAAGAGTTAAGTGTTAGCATCCGAGAGTAAAAGGTGGTGGCTCAAGCTCCTGATCCTGTCTCAGGATTGTCAGTTGCTTTCTAGAATGACATCAGAGATTGATGGTCTATTTTCCCAGTTCAAAAACATTGGTCTTCAAGTTCAGAAAGCAGGTTTTACTTTTGGCTAATGTCATCTTCACAGCTTAGTCTCTCCAAATGCAATGCAAATATGTAAAAGTACAGCTGAAATAAAAGAACAAAAATGTTAATAAAGCCTTATTAGCTTCAACTTACTTTCCTGAACTTTCCTTAAACAACGGAAATTTTGGGACAGGTTTTCTGGAGAAGTGTTAAGGAGGCACCTCATCAATTCAGTTAACAAGCAAGATAAATGACCAAGGCAAAAGGGGCCTGTACCTGTTATATCCCTCAACTCAAAACGCGCTTATATTAATATATTAAAATTTGCTTGAAATCTCAAAATGTTGAGAAAATCTGACAGTTATTGCAGGTTGCATCACACAGCAACACTCACATCCAGAGACAACCCTAGCAGACAGCGGGGCCCAGGGCAAATCAGCCTGTGTGGGGTCTGGACAGGCGTCCTTGCCTGTTTGGGCTTTTCCCGCCCCTCCTGCAGCATTGCCACCCCTCCCACAGCATCGCCAACACTCCCATGGGACCTGTGGGCCCTGCACAGCCTGCTATGCCCCCAGGAATAGGGGGGTCAGCAGCTCAGGCTGCTTTGACTCGGGCTATGTGGGCTCGGAGAAATCAGAAGTGCCACGGTGAGCATTTCCGATTTCACTTTTTCTTACAGGCCGGCATGCCGGTTAACAGAGCATGCCAGCTTGTAAGATATCAGTTACTGGAGAGTTTACTGTACCTGGCAATGAGGACTATTGTGTTGGAGGTCTATTAAGTCTTGAAACAAACAGAAGTATGAGCAAAGAAGCCAGCAGTGGTGGCGGGAAGACGGGGTGGCAAGTGGCCAGATGCAAAGCTGGCAGTGGCATGGAATCACTAGCACTAGGCAGACCCTGCAGAAGGGGCCAAGGCCACTCCGTCCAATTCCGCCGGGGCCCAGGGTAGTCACCTCAAATAGCACCTCCCTAGGGACGGCCCTGCGCACATCCCATTAGGATTCTCAAAAAACTTTGTTTTAAAATCTTACAGATATATAACTATGTTTGTTAAAGCATACATTATTTTTCAAGAACACGAGTTAAAAAAAAATAAAACAATATCAATTTAGGAATTTTCAAATATGGAATGATCTCCTGCACATCCAAGATTCACAGGAAACAAGCATCCACATGCCATAGAACATGAAAACACACTCTATATGGTATACATAAGCCCAGTAGTAGGGAATGTTTTCCTTCCTCTGTTCTCAATCTAGCTTTTGGCAAAAAAAAAAATCCCAAACCAAAACAAAGTTAGAGGAATTTTGCAAGTGTGGTCACCACCACTCTTTTCATCTTATTTTCATTTTTAAAATAGCTTGATAAACTTCAGTGTTGCTAAACATCCAATGTTGATAAACATTCTCTTTTCTTCATTGATAATCTAACATTGTGGTGACAGCATGGAAAATTTTTTTTACTAGAATGGCTAGAAAATTTAAATCAATAAAACAAGTTTAAATCTCCAGAAGTCATTTGACAGCCTATTTTAAGCTCTCCTATGGAGAGGAATCATTACTATTTTAAATCTATATAACTTAAATCTCAAATGTAAAGTATCAACTTTGTTTTGTATCTAAGATCTGGACTTGGAATTTTTTAAGCTCTCCCTTCCCTTCCATTCCTATGAAGATGGCAAAAAATAGAAGAAAAACACAACAAAACAACCATCTGATGAACATCACATTTTGGAAATGTCTAAGTGACTTAATGTTTGGTGGAAAAAATCTCCGTTTCCACAGATCTAACCAACACATTTCTTTGTTTGTATGCTTCTTAGAATGGACAAAAGAAAAAAAGATACAGCTAACAAGTCTAGGATTCCCAAGACTGTGTTTCAGTTTCCCTAGTTTGTTGCCTCAATTGTCCAAAAGACTAGACAGATACTCAGGAATATAGCTGGATTATTTAAGAACACTGTCACAACATTATTTAGAATGTAAATGTCAATTACTTTTTTCCCTCCCACATTTTATAACAGCCTTAACAAAATCCCATATCTGGAGTGCCCTCTTACACAATATATTTTACCCTCATAAATTTGCACTGATGTATTCTATTCAGTTTGCTTACAAAAGCTGAACAGCTGGCACTGACTGTAGCTTTATGCAGGAAGTGTCTGCATAGCTTTTAAACTTATTCCTGCACTGAGGTACAGATATTGATGTGCCCTGCACACAGATCTGGGGGGCACAGGTCTCACCTACCCACTCTGGGACTGCGTGCAGCAGCAGGGAGCTGGCCCCAACCCTCTTGCCCAAGCCTGCAGCGGGCAGCCTGACCCCATCCTCCTCACAGGCTCCGCACTCCAGCTGTGCTGCCCACAGTGGAAGTGGGGAGAAGGTGAAGCCGGGCTTCACATTCTGCTTTGCTGTAGCAGCACCACCTCCCGCAGGTGACAGCCAGGGCTCAGGTGCTGCTGCAGGGGGTTGGGGGCTGTGGACCTGGGTCCCCAACCTAGTTAGCCTTGGCAGCTGGGGGCTCCTCCAGCAGGGTTGGGGGGTGGGCAGGATGCTGTCGGTGGGGGGGCAAGAGGCACCAGCAGGGTTGGAGGGAGTGTAGGAGAAGTGAGGGGTACCAGCAGGGCCAGGGAGCTGTGAGTGGGGACTGGGGGCACCAGTAGGGCTGGGGGACTATGGCTTGGAAGTGAGAGGCCTGGATCTATGCTCTGTGAGCTAAGGGGATTGGGGGGGCCCTCTGATTTTCCATGAAAAAACTGAAAATCAAATGGCAAAATTTATAGGTATTCAGAATTTATTGTAGTGGTTGAGGTACTGGTAGGCTTCCAAAATGCTTTAAAAGTGTAAATATATCAATAAAACATTGCGTTCAATTGATACATCATATTTATATATGAGGCATTTCATTTTAATTACGGATTTGGGGGGTTTAAATCAGAGAATTTACAATTTTTTATCAGGTAAAACCAGGATTCCTTCTGATCAGGAATTCCTCGTCACTCTGACATCCTGGCCTGAACAAAATGATACTCAGCATCCAACGGCTGCAGCAACTGAATTTTCTGTGTGGCCTCTTATACAGGAATTAAACAGATGAAACTCAACCTGCCTAGCTTGAAAGATGATGAAGCGATTTGATGACATACTATTTATTACCCTTGATTAGTTGCTAAAATGGCTCCTATTTGATTGAGGGTTAAAGGAAGATAAAACAAGAGGTGGGACCATCCTGGAGGAGGAGTAGAACAGTGTTGCTCCCCCAACACAGGGAGAAGATAGACAGCATCTCGCTGTTTTTAAAAAGAAGAATAGTGCTGCACTGCACGTAACAAGTGGTCTTATTTTCAAAGATGCTGAGTGTCCACAGCTCACTCTGTGGCCTTGATGCAGGACAGAAGGGGAAGAATAATACAGTAGGTAAATGGTGTATAATTACCCACAAAGTAGACTGGTACACCTGTGTTAGCCAACTTCTTTACATCTCATTCAAACAATATGCTTCTACCAAATAAAAATAGTAGAGTGATTTTCTAAAGGACTGAACTCTCCTAACTTCCCTTGTGCTATTGGAGGCTGTTAAGTACTGTGCAACTTTGGGGGGAGTGGAGAAGGGGAAGGAAGGAATCATCCAGGTTACTTATTCTGAATGCCTAGACATGGATTTAAATAATCTAAAGTAAGCAAGAAGTTTGAAAAAGTTGTTCCTGATCTGTTTAATGAGATTTTTGGTGCTAGCAAAAGACACAACAGCATCACATCAATAACACACTGCAGTGACAGAAGTAAATTCTTCTGAAAATGCTACTTACATTAGGCCTCAGTCAGTCAAAGCCAATGAGCTCTGACTTTGATTCATTTCAGGGTAATGAGATGTGGAGTCTTGACTATTTACATCTTCTTCCACGTGCATCACCACATCTTCCACTGACTGGCTATGATGTTCTTCCTTCCTTTCTATGTGCATTTGCTGGCGTATACACTGGATTTCCACTGTCTGTTTAACTTCTATTTTCTTCAGCTCTGATTGGTCTGTATCAAGGGACTTTTTGGTGAAGTCTTCTGAAACACTAATTTCTACTATTGGCTTTTGATAGCCTGAACTTTCACTTAAAACTGCTTCAGGGATGGCTGCAATTTCTAGTGAATCCTGACCGCCTCTCTCTTTAGATGTATCAGCAGTGACTGGCACATCTGTTGTTCGCTCTAGAGTAGCTTTTTCCTTTGTAGACGGTTGCTGGATCTCGTGTTCTTTACTCACTCTTGTCTCTTCACCTTTTGCAAGTTGCTGATCGGCCAGAACACATTTCTGTATTTCAGATACCTTTATACCTTCTTGGCTTCTGTCTGTTGACTCTGTCTGCTGCTGTGATTCAGATACGATGCTTACAGCCATTGGCTTTTCTGTCCTCTCAAGTTTGTCAACAGCAGTCTGGATGATCTTTAATACAATTTCTGTACTTTGAGATTCTATAGTCTCAAACTGACCGTCAACTTTTTCACATTCCACGTGGGTTAGAGAAAGGCTTTTATCTTGTACTATTTCAGAAGTCAGTTTTTCAGGTACTGATGCTACAGCCTGTAGAGTTTCATTTGTGGTTTCCATTAGCATTACCATTTCAGAAATTACCTGCTCTTCAACTGAGGCAGCTGTTACCAGCATAGATGCTTTTTGCACTTCAGAGCTTTCAACTTCAGGAATGGCTGAGCCCGTATCTTCCTGGGGCTCCACTAATTCTCGCTGCACTGAATAAACTGTATCACCATGTGCAATTTCTAATTTTCTAGAATCATGGAAATCTTTTTCCATTTTCAACATTTGCTCTGATTCAATTTTCTTAGTCTCACAGTCCTTTGAACTCGTTGCATGTAAAAGCATTTGCTTTGCTTCTACGTGCTCTTTTTCTCTCTTTCCATAAACTGGCACTTCTTCAGGAAGTATTCCCTGTACAGGGGCCTCAGTTACAACTGCTTCACTGCATTTTGATCCTAAAGAACTCTCTCTCTCTCTATCCACAAGGACTTCAGGTACTTCGTTCTGCACAGAATCCCCAGCTGTGATTCCTTCTGTGCATTTTGATTCTAAGGTAGGCACAGCATCTTCCACCTTGCTCTGCAAAACAGACTCAGTTTCTATTTTTTCTGGGCATTTTGTTTCTAAAGGAGGCATGGTATTATCCGCCTCCATCTGCATAGTGGCCTCAGTTGCAATTGTTTCTGAATATTTTGATTCTGAGGCAGGAAAAGAATCTTCCACCTCACTCTGCATCACAGTCCCAGCTCTTTCAGTCTGCGTGGGGAAGTCCATTACAATTGTTTTGGTATGTTTTGTTTCCACAGTAAGGAAAGGATCTTCCACCTCACTCTGCGCAGGGACTTCCCTCTGCAGGGAGACATCTGTCACAGCCGCTTCTATGTGCTCTGATTCTACAGTAAGCACAGTCTCTGCCACCTCTTTCTTCAAAGGATCCTCAGTCACTTCACTCTGCACAGAAGCTTCAGGAGAAGTTTCTGCCAGGCATGTTGTTTCCACAGTAGCTCTGGTATCTTCTAATTCACTCTGTTCAGGGACCTCAGTTACTTCACTCTGCATATGGAGCTGTGTTGTAATTACTCCTGTGCTTTTTGATTCTACAGTAAACAAGGAATCTTCCTCCACTTTCTTCATAGGCGCCTCAATCACGTCACCCTGCACAAGAGCCTCCGCTACAGTTTCCTCTCTTCCTTTTGATTCCAAGGTGGGTGTCACATCTTCCCTCCCACACTGAACAACAGCCGCAGTTATATCACTTAGCATAGGGACTGCTGATACAGATATTTGGCTGCACTCTGGTTCCAAGCTAGTCTTGATGTCTACTACTTGTTTAAGTTCCTCAGACAACTCAACCTTTGCTTCATCCACTTTCGGATCACCTTCATCTGCAGTCTCACCTGTAGGCAGTTCTGTTAAATTCAGTTTTTCTTCTTCCTTTGCAATATGTTGTTTTACTGCAGTAACATAATCAGCTTCAACCTCAAGCTCTGCCTTGGGAGTTATTGTGACACTACTATAAAATTCTCTTTCTCTGGAGTCTGATGTCTCTGGAGTTCTCACCTCTTCAGACATTTCTTCATGTCTTTCTACAGTTGCACGGTCAGGTGCTTGCCTTTGACTTTCATCAGTCAGTATATCAACACTTGTGGTTTCTCCTGTATGTTCCCTCATCACAGCACATGTTTCACTTATCTCAGCCACTTTCTCCAGAGCATTTTCTTCCATTTCATTTTTTTCTTGAATAGTTGTTTCACTTTCCGGTTGGATGTCACCTCCTCCAAATTCCTGTTCCTTTATTGACCATTCAGCCAGCATAGTTTCTTGGGATATGAGTGTTATCTCCTTAGCTTCATCTTCTATTTCTAATCCAATCTCCTGTGCAGTCTGAGTGACTACTTCTATCACAGTTTCTTCACTAATCACCTGTGCTTCATCTGACAGCTTAACTCTTTCTGCAACTTCCTCAAGAATTTCTTGCGTGTGTTTGTTTAATTCTTCCAAATTTTGCTCGGTGCCATCTACCTCTTGCACAGGTGTAACTTCTTCGGTAGTATCTGGAGTTTCAGGCAACTGTGAGACTGCTGACACCATCTCAGTTGTCTCCTCAGCAAGAGACACTTCTGTTGCTTCTTCAGCACAGGAAACTTCTGCTGCTTCTTCCCGAGCTGTAACAGCTTCTGAAGTCAACTCTAACTCACTCATTAGAGTATCATCACTTGTGTCCTTTCTCATCTCAGGCAAAGTTTTAGTAACCACTACTGTTTCCTCTACAATGACTTCTGCTTCAGATATCTGCTCAGTTGGTTTTTCTTCTTCTTTCACCTGTTCAATAGTTTCTGTCACTGCAGCAGATATCCAGGATGGTGATCTTTCTTCAATACTGGTAACTGCTCTTTCCCCCTCCACAACTGTCACAGTAACTGCATGAACAAGTCCTTCATTGGACTGGTCAGTTTCTAAGGCATCTTGTAATTTTTCAGCTTTTTCGTCCTCTAAATTTCCCTCCTGTGCTGCTTCAGCTTGGACTGCCATTTGGGCTTCAATTTTTTCTCGTTCAGCTGCTTCATATTCTGACAAAGGAACAACGGCTGGAACATCAGAGTCTTCCTCCGCAGTTTCTGCTAATATTTCTCCAACTTCATCAACACGAGCTTGATCTAGTTTTCCGTCTGACTTTTTCTTCCTTCGGCCAGGCATTAATTTTCTAAATGGGACCCAAGACTCTTCCTTTCCAGGCTCCCCATCAGAAGTAGAATGTTCTATGCTAGCAGCAGTGACAGGTTCTTCATTTTTATCCTCCATTTTAGTTTTGGACTTTCTTCTCGGAGTGACTAATCTTTTAAACGATTCCCATGTTGAGAAACCCTCACCTTCAGATGGACTTCCAGTTTCTTCTGCTGAGGAACCTCCATGCCCGTGATCGCTTTCCTGTGAACTAGTAAGCATGGTGTCTGCTCCGGTGTCTTTGTTTTCTCCACTTTCGTCTATTTTTTGACCTTCTTGAGCAGGCTTCTGTCCTACTTCCTCATCAGAAGATGATGATTTTCTAGCTCTTTTCTTAGATGAACCTACACAAATGAAGGCCTCCCATGATACTGAAGTATCGACTTTACGTTTTGGGTCTTCTGTGTTTTTTTCTAACTTCAGGTCTTCACCGTTTTCTTTAGCTTCTTCCTGATTTTCACTTTTAGTAGAAGAAAGGGTGGCAGTTCTTCCTTTATCTATTTCTTCTTCTTTGTCACTTTCAGAAGGCCTCCTTATACGTTTCTTTGGAGTCACCATCTTTTTAAATGATGCCCATGGAGTAACATTTTCTCTCTTCCGCTCTGTGTCTAAAGTTATTCCTTCTTCATTTTCACTTGCCCGGATTGCATTGATGTCTTTTTCAACAGATGGAATCTCAGTTGACTCTTCAGGGGAAGAGGCTGAGCTCTCTGCTTTTGGCTCATCTGGGCTTTCTAGAGAATCAGACAGATGCTGAATTTGATCTGCTGGTTCTCCCAACTTAGTTTCTTCTCTTTTTCCTTTATGCTTCTTTCCAGAAAGTTTCTTTAAGCCAGTACCTGTAAACAGTTTCTTTAATGGGCTGCCTTGGACTTTGGCTCTCTCTTGTGACGACAACATTTCAACCTCATTTGTGATACCTTCTGGTGGCTTACATACAGCTACATCTTCAGAGACTGGTTCTGTTTGTTTGATGAGATCATTCTCTATTTTGCAGACTGTTTCTTTGTCCTTTAGAACTTCATCAATTGGTTGGACTTTCTTTAGGTCAGTATCTCCTTCAAATGACTGCTCAGGAACTGAGGAGGGCCTCTGTTCAGCTGCAGATAAATCAAGGGCTAGTTCTGCCTCATGTGCTTTAATAACTTTCTTTTCTACAGTACTAATACAAGCTTCTACCTTTGTCTCTACCTTCTCATCAAAAACTTCCATTGCCAATGGAGCTACTGGCTCAGATTTTTCTTCCATTTTTCCTTCAGATTTTTCAGCAAAGACTTCAGTTGACAATGGAGCCTCTAGTTCAGATTTCTCCTCAGAATATAATTCAGTTTTCTCCTCTAGGGCTACTTTATATTCTTTCACTTGTTCTATTTTTTCTTCAAAAGATCCCTCAGATTCCTTGCTGAGACTTACAGTGGTCTCCTGTAGAACTGGCTGTTCAGAAAGAACAGTAATTTCTTTCAATGTTGTTTCTTCTGGGGTCTCTGCAACATCTCTTTCTTGCTCTTGCACATCTTTCTCACTTCTCTTCTCCTTTTCACTCACTTCTGTGGGGATCTCTGCTACTGCCTGCTCTTGCTCTTCTTTATCAGTTTTTTCTTTCTCACTTGCTTGTAGTGGGACATCTGTGACATCCTTTCCTTGGTCCTGTTTTTCTTTCTCGGTTTTCTCTCTCTCACTTGTTTCTGTAGGGACCTCTACTACCTCCTTGTCTTGTTCTTGCTTTTCTTCCTCAATTTTCTCTTTCTCAATTGGTTCTGCTGCAATTTCTGCCCCGTCCTTTTCTTGCTCGTTTTTTCCATTTTCAGGAGACTGCTGTTCACCATCTTTAGGCTTCCTGAAACTTGTCTTTTTCCTAAACCCTGCCCAACCTTGTGTAAAGAATTTCCTTAGTGGTGATGAGGTTTCGTTAACTAATGCAGTTGGAGACTCTGGTGACTTGCTAGGATCTTTTTTAACTTCTGCCACTTTGCTCCCTTCTGCTTCCTCACTTGGACTTTCTGCCAGCTTTTCAGGAGGAGACTCATCTTTCCTCTCCTCACTCTCAGTTGTTTCTTCAATCTTTTCTACAGGATGAGTTACTTCACTTTGTGTTGCTTCTTCCACCTGTTCTAGCTGGACTTCTTTATGATCTCCTGCTCCATCTGCAGACACTAGGTCTTCTTTTTTTACAGTCAGTAGCTGAACAGGTTCAGATTTTTCGGTCTTATCCTTTTTAACAGTAAATTTGAATCCAACAAATTTAAAAACCTTTTTAAATCCAACATCATTAGATTGTGGTTCACTGGGTTGTTCCATCTCTTCTACTTTTTCCTCTGGTGATGGTAACTGTTCTGTAGCATCCTGAGCATCCGTCTGATCTTCTTTCACACCATCTTTGTCATCTTTATCAGTTGCTTCTGATTGGGTAGTCTCCATATTTTCAGCTATCTCTTCTTTTAGAATCACATTTGTAGGTTCTCTTTGCCCAACTGTAAAAAATCAAAACAGATAAAATCAAATTAGATTAACTGCATCCTTAATTAACTGCTAGATTTTATATTAAAAAGCTGAAGACAATATATGTTTCAATTCTTAACGCAAAATGATCTGCATTTTAAAGCAGTCTTTTAAAATACAAATACCATTATAGAGGCAACATTTAGGTCTCCTTTAATTAAACCTTTATCATCTTTATTATGAGCCAAGTTTTCTCCTCACTGAAAGAAAGGGGAAAAATCACCTGCAAGACAGAAAGCTGCCTGCAGCAACAGTGGAACTCAATGATTCAGAATATTTGGGCTTCCTCTCGCTCTTTCTGTGCAAATGAAAGTTTAGACTGTACAACAAATGCAATACTTTGATTTTGTGTAAGCATCCATTTTTCACTTCAGGTAGTAATATCCTACCTGGAGGATAGACAGGACAGTATTACTAATTATTTTGAAGCAGTCTCCTTCCCAGCTGGAAGAAAAGCACAACATCAAGAATGAAAGAAAGATTCAGATGTGGAAAATGCTGATGTCCCAGAATAATGTATGGGAGGATTCTTTCATGCCTATATCTGGATATAGCCACAAGATATGATAGGGCCCTGACAGATCCAAAAATAGATCTGAAATATCCTAACTACTAGTTCTCACTTCAGCACAAGCTGTGCCTCTCTGCACCTTTCAGTAGCAATATTTAAAAAATAATGTATACCTATTTATTCGTGTACATACAATTTAAAATCTCAGGATGAATCTGAAAGAGAAAGAGAGGGAGAGGGAGAAGGAGAGAAAGTAAAACCAGCAGTTTTTCAATTTTACCCTGCAATCTTAAAATCAAACTGGATTCTTTCTTTCTATATTTTATCGCCACTTTAGAAAATTTCTGATGACCCCACCTGCCCACATCTACACCATTGCAACTCTATGTAAAATACTGAGATTGCAGAGTATAAATTAGCCTGCAAAGAAACAAAGAGCCCAATATTAGTCTTAGATCTTAGTAGCTTGATCTCTACTTCTCTGCTCCCTGGGTGCTACTCTGGTAGTTTCTGCCTCAGTCAAGAGAACACAGGCAGTGAAGACTGCAACTCTGAGAAAGTCTACCATATTTTTAATCAAATATCTTGAGATGGTAAAGGAACGATGAGAATATAAATTCAGCATAATAGTTCTGTGCTTTACATGCAACACAATGTATACAGTCAGCTGCGGTAAGTATACCACTGCATCAGGAAGTCAAGGCCCTATCCATTCCCCTTCCTTTCCACTCATGTGCAGAGGGGTGGGGGAAAAAAAGAAAAGTAAAAAAGCAGTCTAAAGGAAGCTGGTTGCCTCCATCCCTTCCTGAGGGGGTTCAGGCAGCTGGCCTAACAACAAGGGTGCCATCTTACTTCTCTGAACTGCCACAAACATGTCACATGCTTGCCCTAAATAAAAGCACTCACTGAAAATTATTTTAAATGAGTTTCCTTCCAAGAGAGATCTCTGAAACCTTAATACATATAAGATTTTTATAACATACATTTTTTAGGTTAACTTATACTTACAATGCACTCTTCTGCACCACATACGGATTGATATGATAACTGCTTCTGCGTGTGTCAGTCTCTGCGCTCTCTGCTTTCCTACAGATTGTCAAAAGGGTCAAACCTCATTGAGGCTTTCCTCCTAAGTACATTAGGCCACTAAGTGGAGACAATCTAGTGAATTCCTTGTACAGTGTGTACAAAGTACAATCAAAATCCAATAGGCACTATATTCCTTGTGGGTGGCTTGCCAGGGTCCTTAATTTATGCAGTATATTACAAAAGGAAAAAAAGCAAGTTTGTCACAGCATGCCATTTTCTGAGTCCTCTTTCTTATGCTGCTAGTATTTCCGCCACAATCTAAAACCTATTATAATTGTAAATACTGTCTTTGCATTCAAATTCTAATTCTTGCCAGTGGCCAAATTCACTAAGAAGGAAAACAAAAATGAGACTGCATGACTCCTTTTATAATAAAAAGGAAAAAAAAACCCTGGTAACAGGAAAGGCCCAGAGACTATGATGCACACAGAGAAGACTAAACACATACAGGAAAATGCACTGTTTTGAGTTTTCACTCACAACTACCAATTTTGAAAGACCTATAGTAAAAATATCCATTCCCTTCTAGTCAAAATCATATTAGTAAATGTTATGACGCCCCTGCTGTTGCTACTAAAACCTGACCGTACTGGATTAAGACTATTTTCATTTAAGAAAACACACTTGCATGAAAATTGTAAGCAGTAGACATAAACCCTTGCCTGCAATCAGAATCATACAGACAAACTCCTGCTCCTGTGAAGAGCCAGTAAGCTTTAGTAGGGTCCCTGCATGGGTCCAAGGGTCTATCTGCTTGAATCTAACAGCAGAATCAGGATCACGTTTATACAGCCTATTCATATATCAACTGAACCCTTCAACAGGAGCTGAAGCAGTTCCACTTAGAGGAAGAGCTTGGTGTTCATTCAAAAGGGATTAATGATTTTTGCACATATTTATGTAAAGGGTTTCATTATTTGTAGCAGCAGGCTGGTATTTTTTTAATACTTGCCATGGTAATTCTTTGATAGGTCTCACACGATAGTAAGTGAAAACACAGTAAGAATAGTAACTAGCATGTTTCAGCACACAGGTATATGGCACGTCAGTCATTAGAACAGTTAAGATTTAAAAACAAAAATTAAAATACCCTCAACAAACAACAGCAGCAAATACCAAGGAAGATGCCTGGTGGGATTCCTGACCTCTCAATGCCCTCAGGAACAGCTAGTCCTATTGCAATAAAAAAACGAGCAACCCTGAAATCTCACTATGAGATCTTAAACTCAAACTAGCTTTTTTCCCTTTCCACATACTATCACCAGTATGGAAGTGTTCTGAAAGTCAGATTCTGCCCTCAATTACACCAGCAGAAGTGTTTTTAACACTCTTGAGGGTGCAGAACTGTAAGACATGTATAGACTGGCTTGGAGCATCTCAATATCTGTGCAGAGTAATCTGCACAATAACGAAATAGGAGGATTATTCAACAAGAAGCTAGTTTGTCATATGAATTAGGGTAGTAACAGGGAAATTGAGAAGAATTACAGGTAAATTTTAATAATAAATCCTCATTGCTACATCATGGCTTCCAGCATTTGACTTCAGGGAATTCTCCCCACTGGAATGCTAGAGCTGTAATTGATCTTACGTAAGAACTAGGCCTCCTTTATATTTGCAGTACACTGAGGGATGTTTCATTCTGGCTGTGGTCAACTATTGCTTCCATAGCGATATGCATTATTTTTTAAAAAGAAAGTGGAGCAATGAAGTGTAAAGGATAAATGAATGCTATATGACAACTCAACTCTGGAGACAGTGGGCAAGTCTACATGAGACATTTACTGTGCAGTTGCCTAATTAGCTCCATAGTAAAACATCACCCTTTACACAAGCAGTAGTAGTAAACTACTCTGCCGCAAGGTAGTACTTGTTCTTTACTTCGCAGCAACGCATGTGTACATATTGATGGGGCTGGCTGGAGCATAAGGGTGCTTCAGTGTGGGGGCTGCCTGCTGGCTAGTGCCCCAGCCATCACCCTCGCAGCACGCCGAGAGGGGTTGGAGCAGCCCTGGACTGGCAGGCTGACTCTTCCCAGGCCCTCCATCAGCTGGGGCTGCTCCAACCCAGCTCAATGTGCTGTGGTCTGGGCACACCTGTAAACGCGATTCCTGGGAGCAATAAATTATGGCGCAGAATGTGCCACAGTTTATTGCTTCACCTTAATAGCACATGTAGATGCACCCAGTGAGTGGAGTTACAGCATCATAAATAACTGCTGGGGAAAAAAAAGAAAAATGGAAGCAGCTTTTCTTCCAAAGGTAAGATATGATAATAGATATTTGATTCATGGGTACTTGAAACTTCCAGAAGTTACTATGTGGAGATTCACTAGAAAGAATGGGCCTCATAAAGTCCACGATAGCAATACAAAGTAGATATAAGGCAGAACCATCCTATCTTAGTAAGAATATTATGCTCACTTTAGAGTGATGTAAATTATTATAGAAGATGTAAGATATCAGAGGAACAGGCCCAATAACAGCATGGAGTCTTCAAAATTTGAAAATTCTAAGCACTGAGAGACAGTTAGTTAAGTGGGTTACATTTCCTGATAGACAAAAAAACTCACCTTAATAATAAAAGCCATCATAAAAATTAAATCATGAAAGTAACATCTAAAGCATAGGGCTCTAGAGTACTCTTAGATCAAAGAATGTTTGCAGAGGGGCGGGTGCTTGCTATTAGAATAGGTCAAAGCAATAATGATTTGCAAAAGTATGCAAAGAACCCACTAGGGCTATTTAATACAGATCTCTTTCCAAGCCTGGCTTAAAATGACACAGTAGCTGTAAAAATACCCAGAAGCAAAACAAGAGATAAAGTCACACCAGTACATGAATTGGTAAGGATACAATTCCAAGACACCAAAGGCTGCAAATGGCGTAAGTATTCTTTTCCCACTCTCAACCTCGCCTTCAGAATTATAGAATTATAAGAATTCTTTTCCCACTCTCAACCTCGCCTTCATCCCATTTTGTTTTTATTTCCCAGCTTTTAAAACTTAAAACTCTCATACACATTTTCAAATTTAAAAACAAAATTAAATTTGAATCCTGAAGATAGCTTTCTGCCTTTTTCCACCCTGCAGGCTGCAGCCACGTAACTGCAATTTTTGGCAATTATGCAAACTTTGGATTCTATTTCCAGCTGCACAGCTACACTCATTCTGTGCTTCTCTTCTGAGCATGGGCTCCACTGTGGCTGTGTAGGCTCTGGGGCAGAAAACAATCACCCAGGTATGCATGCAATGCTGTACAAGTCCCCAAGACTTTAACTGCAAAAAACCCCATGAGCACCAAGCAGTTAGGGCACTTACTCATGGAATAGTAAGTCCCACTTACTTAAACAGGATTTTGAACCTGCATTTCCTGCTTCTTAACAAAATGCTCTGATCACCAGGCTATGAGCCTGGTATTGGTTGACACACCCTCCAAACCTCCTCTTGAAGCTGGTCCACCCACTAGCCAACAGGGAGATTTGTAGGGTTAGGAAGAAGGCGACTCAGTGAGCTAGACTCTGGCTCAGAGAAGAAGCAGCTGTGAGTTCTAGCCCTAACTCCAAATCCCAATAGGCAGAAAGTACCCTACTGCCATTTATCCAATGATTTATTAAATCCAAGTCTTTACAAAGCCTGGTTTAAAAGAACACAGAAGCTGGAAGAATGCCCCAAAGCAAAACACTGCTGAATGACAATGGTACTATTAAAAAATGGATCACAATTTTTATTTTCCATTATGTTTAAACACATTTACTACACAGAACAAAACTCTAGTCAATATTTGCCATATTTTGTATTGATAGGACTCAATAGTATAACTGACAGGGGGAGGAGGGGAAGGAACACCAGCCCTAGGCCTGGTCACAAGGGGGTCACAAAGGGAGGGCGGGGTCACAATAGGGAGTCACAATGGGGGGTCACATAGCAGACTCATGGGGAGTCACAGTGGGGTCACAATGTCCCCTCCCATGAGCCTGCCAGAGTAAATAATTGATCTTACTACAATACTTAAGGTTCTAGCCATCCTATGCCAAAAATAATTGTGTTTAAATAGCAGTAAAATACAATTCTGGCTCAGCCAATCCATATTTGTTTTAATATTTATTTTTTATTCAATGTCAGAAAATTAGAGGGAATAGTGGGTGGTTTAGGCCTGGTGCTCCCTTCAGGCCCCTGGGCAAGGGAGCTGGATGCAGCTACAACCCTTGTGAATATTGCCAACCAAAATAATTTAGGTTCCATGTACATGGTTTGAATGTGCAGCAAGAATAAAGTCTATGCGGACTATTAGTAACTCTGTTCTCATTATACTGATGCTCCCCATACAGTACTCAGAGCCTAGGTTTGACCTGGATATACTTCCTTCATCTATTTTTTCTGAAACTGATACCATTAAATTAATGACACTGTCATGATAAGGACTTTTAGCATGCAATATCCATAACATTTGGTATTATATGGAGTACTGTGTCCAGTTTTGGGTGCCTCACTTCAAGAGGGAAGTGGATAACCTTGAGAAGGTTCAGAGAAGGGCTACTCATAAGGTTGAGGGCCTGCTAAGACCCTATGAAGACAGACTGAGAAATCTGAATCTGCAAGAAAAGGCTGAGAGGCAGTCTTGTGGCTGCATACAAACTCAGTGGGGGGAGGGGGGCAGCAGGGAATAGGGGACACTCTGTTTACCAGGGCGCCCCTTGGGGTTACCAGAAATAGTGGCCACAAACTGAAAGAGAATAGATTTAGATTAGGCATCAGGAAGAAATTCTTTACGGTGAGGGTTGCCAAAATATGGAATGGGCTTCCAAGGGAGGTGGTGCTTTCCCCTACCTTGGAGGTGTTCAAGAGGAGACTAGACAGGCATCTGGCTGGGGTTACTTAACCCCAGAGTTCTTTTCAGCCTGGTGCAGGGGGTTGGACCCAATGATCTATGAGGTCCCTTCTGACTCCCAAAACCTATGAATCTATTAATCCACGGATTTACTACACATGAAACTAAAGGAAATGATGGAAATTATCCACAGCTATGAAAAAAGAATAAATAAATTGAAGAAGCAGTTCTTATTTTCAAACCAGAAGGCTGCTCAAAAGTCAGCTCAATAGGAATGAGTACAGCTGATATATTTCTTTCAGCTACTACTTTCTATCTTAATATTTTAACTCTTCTTTGAAAAAACAGAAACAAAACTATTATTTACACATACAAACATTTTAGCTAACAATATGCACATTATCAATGACATAAAATCACCGTCAGCATTTTTTAATGAAACTTGTCTTCTGTTCCTCTGACAGCGGAATCAAGTCATTACAAAAACAGCATGTTACTAAAAAGGCCAGCAGGTGGCACTATGTCATTTGAGGTATCTCATATATTTATCGTAAGTATGTCTCATTTTCCAATTACCCATCCTCCCTAGTCTACTTTCAAATTTAACCATTGATAATAACAATGGAACATGAATAACTAATTTATTGATCTTCTTTTTTGCAAGTTACAATCTTTTAAATCAATGCCATGCACTTCACATGCTAAGTGAATCTCTTTCCATTCATCTTAGCCCTAGAAAGCACACAATTCAAAACCATATGCTTTAACAGAAAGACACTTTTGCAGAGCACAAAAGATTTCCAAAACAGAAAAGAATTGGTCTCTTCTAATATAAGACATGTACCAAATATTTTTAAAGTAAAAAAAAAAAAGTTACAGTAAGAGTCACTTGTACTGTTATACTTTCAATTATATGTCCATTATAAACTTCCCTTTCAGTTGATAAACAGAACATCTCCCCCCTTTTTGCATGGAACAAAAAAGGTGATCTTCCTAAACCCTCCCATTCAACAGAAGCCCCTTTAGTACTCCTCCAAATAAAACTTTTCACCCCTTCTAGCTGTGTCCTTCCTTCAAATCATCACTGGGAGAATCACTCCTTGAGGTACACTTCCAACCATGCCTAGGACCTAGTCTACATTGAAGAACTGTAAGAGGCTTGTTCTGGTTGTATAGAATCAAACTGAACAGAACTTTGTCAGCATGGACCTGGACAAATTATGTGCAGCACTATGCTGAATGACTCAATTCTTCACCACCATGTTTAAGTCTAATGGATCTACACCCTTCCCCCACCCCTTTCCCTGAACTGCAGTGTTGGTGGAAATGTGCTGCTTCTTTTTTGTGTTCTTGAACAGACTTTATACCCTGCCTTCATTTGTTGATTCCCAGAAAAAGGAAGAATCAGTAAGGGACTGAAAGCATGTTGGGAACGCAGCCTGTGGGTGAGGGAGATCAGAGGCAGGAAGGGCTGCAGGAACAATGGTGGGGGGACAGTGATGACTCATTCTAGGCAAGAATCCTGAACTAAACCAATCCTCTAGCAGCCACAGATCTTCCCCCTAGGCACATAACCACCTAATAGCCCCCTTAACCCTTGAATACTTCTCCCAGTTAAATTAATTCTTTCACAATGAAAAATCAGAGGTGCACAAAATATAAACAAGTTTACAAAGCTGGGATGAATTTATCATTTTTTTTCTGTTTTAAGGAATAAGATATGAAGCATTTCTCTGCATTCATGGCCACTGTTCACAACTGTTTAAATGTTTTGGGTTTTTTTAATATTATGGATCCTAACATGCTAAGGCAGAGACTGTGTTTACAGACAGACTCCAACATCTATAAAAGATTTGAATGCGAAAAAATACGTGTATGATTAATATGAAAGCTGCAGATATGTATTAAGAATAATTAATCAAAGCTTATAAACACAGAAAATAGGAGAGAGAAAACTGTAGACTTTCTAATAAGCTTTAAAGCTGTTAAAGCGGTTTTATAATAAATTAGAGTTTTCAAAGCCTTTTGGATTAAATACCAGTCCCGCCTTTTAAAAACTCATTTAAATAAGAAACAAAAGGAGATGACTATCAAATACAACTTTTTTTGTTTTAAAATAGGACACAAGAAGGCTGAAACTGCCTTTACTTTAAACACCTTCCACATCTGTCCCTGACCCCAGCAACACAAACACAGAGTAGGATATGCATGATGACAGAGTGAACTAGCCTTTTATCTCCTCTCTGGTCCACAAACAGGGGCATCTCAAATCCAACCTGGCCCCAGGGGGTGGGAAGGAGGGGATGTGGCCCAGCACCACACAAGTGTGGTTCAGCCCCAAACTGGCCCCACTGGGGCAAGGAGGCTTGACTCAGCCCTACAAGAGTGGAGGGAAGGCAGCTTGAGCTGCCCCAACCTAGTCTCATGGGGCCCCAACCCAGCCCTCATCCAGCCCAGGGAAGGGAGCTAGGGGTCAGGGAGATGGCGTGACCTGGCCCCAACCTGTTATATGCAGCTTGGGAATCTGGCAGCAGGGAAGGGTGACCATATTTATTCTCACTGCTCCTCTGCTGACAAATTTCCTAATTCATGGGGATCCCCTTGGGCCAGATATCTATGGCTCTGCAGGCTGCATTTGGTTTATAAGCCAGAGGTTGAGCACCCCTGCACTAGAGCAGTAGTGCTTAATCTGCAGCCCAAATACCAGTGTCCCCTAACACCATGTCACCATCATGCCCCTGTTGTGTTTCTGTCACTGAGCGATTATTAAATTCATGTCAGGGTACAGGCTTATCCAGGAACAGCACATTGGTGTGGCTGCATCCTTTTCACCCACACAGTGCAAAGTGTGCCAGAACTTCAGCATGGCTCCTGTCACACCCTGTATGCTCAGTGAGCTGTTGGTATGGGCTCTGTGCCAGAGCTACCACTTTTGCACAGCTCTGGAGCCCAAGAGGTGAATACCAATGCTGCTAGTCTCCTTTTCCCCTACTGATGAATTCACCAGTGGGAGTGGAGGGAGGTGTGAAGAGCAGTAGTGTTTTATGCAGCCCTCGACTTGCTTCTGATTTTAGAGTTTGGCCCACTTTTAAAAAACGTTAAGCAATGTTGCACTAAAGTATAAAATAACCTAGAGTGCAGTCTTGGTTGGTCATGCTATTAGTAAGGTGGACTACCTTATCCAAACTGGAAGGTGGGATATATGACCCCACCTGCACTCCCCTGCCAGTGGCAGGCCTGGACCAGAGCCAAGCAGGGTGGGTGTGGACTCCCTACTGCAGCCTCTGGTGTCTTCACCCTGCTGCCTTTCCCCCAGGAGCCCTGCACCATTCACACATACCCTGCCGCTGCTGCTGGGTGGGCAGTGGGCACATGGTCAGTGCAAGGCTCCTGGGGAAAGGGCAGCAAGGCAGGGAGCCCCAAGGCTGCAGCAGGAAGACTGCATTCGCCAAGTCCCACACACAAATCTGTGGGGCACATGCCCCCCTGGGGGATGTGTACAGTGGCAGGGAGCTGCCCTACCCCATGCCCTCTAGATGATTCAGACCCAATCCTCACCCCAGCCCTGATACACTGCCATCGCTGGGCAGTACTCCCAGCACCTGACCTACTCCCTCTCTCACTTTGAGAGCCTTGATCTGTCTCCCCCCCTCCCCCCCCCCTTCCTACCCATTCCCTCCTTTGATTTACTTACAGACCAAGCCTGCTCTTCAGGCTGCCTGGCTCTTTCCTGGACATGTGCATGTGTGTGGGCGTGCATATATACGTGGCATCCCCTGTGTCCCACACCCGGCAGCCCCTTGCCAGCTGGAACACTGCCAGCCTGCAAGGGGAACGCAGATTGCTGCACGATGCTGCAAATTTGGGACAAATGCTGTCCCAGAGTCATGCAGCCCAGGACTGGGACTCAATGATCCCATTCCGGGACTGCCCTGTTCAATTAGGGATGGGTGGTCACTCTATCTATTACCCTCCAGCAGTATCATACACTTCTATACTTTCTTGTCAGTCCCTTTCTTTATTTTATACTTAAAGTCACCTATGTTGGTCAAGCATTTTAACACTTTTGCCTACTCCATATCCACTGAATTTCAACATTTGCACAGAAATGCAGTCCAAGAAATCTTCCTTCCACGCTGGTAGCCAGCTGGAAGACTATATGTCTATGAAATATTTGCCTTGTGGTAAAGCTGTGGTGTGATATCTCCAAGACAAACAAATTGGAGTAAACATCCAAAATTATATTTGTACAATGGGTAGGAAAGAATAGAGAGATATAAATCTAAGCCAGGTACACTACAAATCACTGTGATTTTGTATAATAAGCTCCTGGTGACCTTTTCTATTACACTTCTTGCTGCCAAATACTGTTTACTTATCTCTTCAGAACCATCTGTCTTAATGAGTAATTTCAGTTAGAAGTTACTGGGATTTGTTTACATGAGTGTTGTTCTTATGTCACTGCCACAGACATGCTAGGCAAATAAGGACAGCTGTGTGAATGAGCCCAGAGCGAAGCCCTCTAAGAACAAGAGATCCCACCAGAAATCTATTCAAATCCATTGGCAGAGCACCCCTGTGGACACAATTACAAGGCCAGTAAAAGATGTTCCACCCACTCATATTGGCTAGTCCAGGCTGACACACAATGAAGATATATTCACAGAGCAGTGATAAAAATGCTGGTCATGTCACGGAATGGATCAGTTTTGAGATTAAACCTAGAGTAGATTAGCTGGAATTTATTTTAACTCCCTACTGCTTTAAGTCAAACTTCTAAAACATTTTCAATTGCATAGTATAGTTTGTCCCTCAGACTACAACACTAGATTATTTTATCCTAAAAGAAACATCTACTTAAGGCTCTGAGGATGCTTGATTTTACCATTTGTCTGGTAGCTATGAGATCTTTGGATAATAATTTCCAGTTTAGCAGCAGCATACAAGTACTAATCTACTGGTATACCATGAAATTTCATATGCTTCATTCATTTCCCATTTCATTTTAAAAAATCCAATGAATGGAGAAAATTAATACACAACCTTTTACAATCTAAATCATTTAACTCAGCAGACACTGCTGGCAGCTTTTCTTCACTCCTCCCACTGTTTCCCCTCCCTGTAGCAGTGAGAAGGTATTCCATTTCTAGTACTGGGAAGAGAAAAAAGAATTTTCAGGCTGCAACAGTTAAATCTGAAGCACTTCATATGCTTGCAGTCAACCATGTCAACATCTGGAGTTGGTTGACTTCTTCCCCAAGGATTTGCAGCACTGCCCTGGATTTTTTCCATAAATTCCCTACATTCTAAATCCATCAGATATATGTCATACACACCCAGCTCCCCATGTTCCAAACTCTATTAGCCATTGGAAAACTCTCAACAGGAGGGGTTTTGTGTGTGTGTTAATTCAGCATTTAAGTATTGAAGATTAAATTCCACTCCTAGTCTTGTCTGTCTGTATGTATACACATGTGCCTTAAGTTGCATATGATAAATTAGGGAATCTCATGTATCTATCTATATGAAACCAGTGCCATAGGAAGGAGGTGAGCAGGGCAACCGCCCCAGGCACCAAAGCTAAGGGGCACCAATAGGCACTGCCCAGCCAGGGTGGGGCCATGAGCAGCTATTTGCGGGGGCACGGCTCCTGCCGTTGTGTGCACTCCTGGGTAAGCATGGGGAGGCGTGTGCCATGAGGCAAGGATGGGCTGCCACTGCAGGCGCCAAACTTCCCTTCCACGGCACTGCATGATACTAAGAGCACATATACACACATGCACACATACACATGTATAAGCGTGTATAAAATATATAATGCATAAGAGTAACTTAAGGCAAGATAAAACCCTGAAGTGTCTGATTAAGCAAACAGCAAAAACAAGGCTATTTCAAGTTGTTTGACTCCACTGTGGCTAAAACTGCAACAAGCTGGCATATAAAAATTACCTACTGTCTGATTCTCACACAGCCAGATACAACAGGAAAATTTAAGAATGAATCTGGACTAAGATTTCCAGACTGTGCTGGTACTGCTCATGGGTCTCAAACTGGACCCACGCATGCATGAAGGACCAGTCCCATGCACTGCATGGGGTGGGGGCATGGGATTTGTCTGGTATAAGTTGTGGGCAGCACAAAGGGCTGGTCCAGGGCACATGCTGCCAGCTGCCCTCAGGGCTGGTCCAGGGTGCATATGGCCCACAGTTCTATGCTGAACCACATGCTGGATCCAGAATGAGGAGCTGGTCTGTGGGCCTCCTCCAGCGTGAAGACCAACCCAGCACCACCCATCTTGCCCTTGCTATATCTTGTCAGAAATACAGTTTTAATAACCTCAGAAAATCATCCGTCTCCCAAGATGTATTTTTAACAGGGTAGCTGTTTTGGGCTATTATTCTATTACAATTTTTATAAAAACCAAAAGCTTTAACTTGTGGTTCGGTTGTGGAAATCTGAACTGGATGGTTGTGGCACAACCTCAGAGGATTTTTAACCTCAGAGTTGAAAAGACTGATTTGAATAATAAATCATATGATCAGTGAATTAGCTTTAGTTATAAGGAAAATAAATCGAAAGAAACATTTTTACACACAACTTCTCAAGAGCTATGTTATTTTTTAAACCACAGTTTAATATACTGCTGTCTGGAGCCCTAGTATTGACCTTTGACAAGGTATTTTGCAAGTTTCTCCTGTCTGCCTCCCCAAAATGACTGTATCTACATCTTCACCTCCATTTATAAATACTCCCTTTTAGGAATTGCACTGCTTCCTTCGTTATTCAATCCATTCACTTATTTTAAAACAAAGATTTATTGTGCCTAATTATAGGGAGGGGTTTCTTTGGGGCTGCATTAGATGCTGCTAATGAAGATTTATGGAAGAGATTTACACAGTAGATTTCACAATGTACACTTGTAACACTTAACCTTTCTAATCATGCACTTATTTCAGAGGTTTAAATACAAATACACAACTGGCTCAGTTTTGAATGCTACAAATATTTAAAGGCTGACAGTCAAATGAATGTTGCTATACCACGCTCTGATTGAAAAATTTTTTTTTAAAAATTACAAGTTAGCTCATTTTTCAACTATTTTCATTCTTTGTGTAAAAAGCAAAAGTGTGGCCTCAGGAGAAGTAGCCTAAAATATATATTATTTTTTATTAAACTAACTTAAAAGCACACACAAGCACTCTTAGTGTAATAGTATTGCCCTTTATTATAAACACCTCTATTTTCAGAGGTTTACGATTTAGCTGTAAAAGTTTGCTCTAGACTAAAGTCTAGCATATGAAATTCTTCCCATATATATATGGGTAGGCTATATGACTAGTCAAGTTGGCAAGCTGGTCTATGTGTGTGTGTATGTATATATGTGTGTATACACACATATATACATACACACGCACATTTACAGACACAAAAATATGCATTTTTATTTAAATATTTGTAAAATAACATGTATTTGAAGTTCATGTTGTTTTTATAAACGTATGTACATTGACAATGTGTGTAGACTTAATTAAAAGAATCTGTCATAATCTTGAATAGTACTCAAGTCAACCCAGCTTTTGCATGTGAATCACATGTGAATCAAATCAACATGCTATGAATGCTTATGAAATTTGTTGAGTTTTAGGACTGGCTATTCTTCATGGTTAGTGTGTTTCTTTTAAAGCATATTCTCCAAATGGAACAGGTAGCTCTTAATCTATTATTCTGACATCTGGAAAAAATGCCTGCTGAATTAAGGACAAAGAGGAGTTCCAACTACGTGGTATGGTAATTACTTACCATAAATGGTAAGTGAAGGTATTTTCAGAAAGTAAGTAAATAATATTTGACAATGTACTGACTATAATAAGCAAATTAAAAAATTATCCTTGCCAGGATGTTTGCAAAAAGAATAAATATAAACATCAACTTCACAAGAGATTTACACAAAACAATGCTAATTTACAATAGTATTCACAGCATAGAAATCCACATTGATATGGTAACTAGGACTATGGCCAAGTTCAAATTCTTGTAAAACATAGTTCAAACTTAATTATATTACATCAGAAACCTCAGCTAGTTTGCTAACCATTATTTTTTCATTCTTCCGTCATTCTTCTTGTGCTATTAAAAGGTTCCTTCAAAGAAATAAACCTTTAACTATTATCAATAAAAGAAAGAAAAAAAGCCCTTGAAGAAAAAAAAAGGAGAGACTCAGCATGTGATAAGCTTATTAAGCATGTAGCTTAATGAAAACCCCATTTCTAACAATAGCACCAAGTAAACCTTCGGCAACTGTTAAAACCACATACCATCCACTATACCAACCACATACCATCCACTATAGGAGAGACTCTTTACAGAGCTGTATTTCTGTAGGTTTTACCATCACTATAAATAAAAGTAGCATTGAATTGTTTTGGCAAAGAAGAAGACAGCAAAATAAAAACATGTAGCTGAAGAGATTAGTAAAGAAGTGCTTAGTCAACCCAGAGGAAATTCCATAGAGGTGCAGGAAGTAACAAGATTTTGTTTTGCTCATACCCTGCTAAACTTCTCACAACCACTTTAATTTTCACAGAAAGATGTGACTATTGGCACAAACCACTCCATGAAGAAGTACTGTGACTTTAAAAAGTCCCCTTGGTTTCAAATAGCATTATTTTCTATGAAAATCTACCAGTCTACAGCAGCATTTTCCACAGTTTAGATTCACCTATAAATTCTCACAAATTGTTTTCAAGTGAATGGATGCAACATCAACTCCAGTCCACCTACCAAAGTTTGGGGATCTGATCCATAGAATTTTCCTGTAGAATGTTAATATATATGCAATTTTTAAAAAATATATAAATGTAAACAGTTCTGGAGTAATTGCTTCTTCTCTTACACAGTATTAAGACAATTCAAAATGGCAACAGTTAGTGGTGCAGTTCTTATTAAAAAAATTGGATAATATATTTTTAATAAAAAAAAGAGAAGTGGAGTAATGATCATCCAGATGGTAAGATCTAACCTACAACATTTTAGGAATTTTACTTTTTAGATATATGCTAAACTGAATGAAGATGCAAAGTCTAAATGTCCATCTTCTGGGTAACAAAACGCCTGACAAAATGTATCAAATCAAAAGATCTCTTTCAAAACACCGCAGTCTAGCTAGTGTATGGGAAACACCTAATACAACATTCATGAACAATCTCAGTGTAAAAGAGATATTACAAGCTGTTTTGTAAGAAACACTGAAGGAGTGGATGAAGTACTTAACTAAACATAAATGGAAAACCCCTGAAACTAAAGGTGAAATGTATTGAGAAATTAATGTAGCTTCGTCTAGTAAGATTACTTTTGAATACCAATGTTATACTGCCATTTCAAGTTGGCTACTATTAACTGCTTGATGCACTTATGTTTTGTAATTCTGTGTAAATTATATCCCCTCCCTTATACCTATTTTAATTCCAGTTAACTAAGTTTAGTTGAAAGGAAAATTATTACATTACCTCTTGGTTCTTTTGCTGTATAGATGAACCAAGTCGGTCATTACTTGTTTTATTTTTGCATTTACTTGTTTCCAACATTCTGATATTCTGGCTACAATAAAATACCATTATCTTCCTTGAAACCTATAACCCTCAACTTGTAGCACTACAAATCCTGTACCAGGTTTCGGACTGGAAGTGACAAGAAATCTTTAATACATAGTTTGGCTTCACCAAGCACTTTTTAGGGGAGGGTTTTTTTTATGTACAGTACTCCTATAACATTTTTAAGTAGAACAATGTTTGAAAACTTTAAACTTGTTTTAAGTTTTAAGTAGAACAATGCTTGAAAATTAAAGCCTTCCTATTCACACAGTACAGTCTGCCACACCCTATCGTACTAGCCATCTCTGTTTAAGTCATGAAAGTTCTGCTGCATAAAATCCTAAGTGCCACAAATAAAGGTGTCAATACAGACACAATTAATTTGAGCAATTTTAGCATATTTTAGCAATACCACATTTTCCTACCTGTGATAGTTATGGTCCCCAGCATTTTAAAATTATTCTGATGACAAAAAAACTCCGTTCTTTTGATGCTCCCTTATTTCTGTATTGGAAAATCTCAGTGTAATCAAGAGTGGACAGCAGAACAGCCTCTGGTGCTAGCCACAATGAATCTTTCTCTGTCTGATGAGAAAACCAGACTGAAGTTGTGTTTCAGCAGTCCCTCTGACTTGGCAGATAGTCCTTTGTGTCCATTCCCTTCTCAGCTGTTCGTCTTACAATAACAGGGGTGGGCAGATCATGTGGTTCATTTTATGGGAGAGAACCCCTCCCCTTGCCCACTCCAGCCCCTATTGTTGGCTAACAGACCTCATGCAGAGACCTTGAAATTGTTTAACTAAAGACTGCTGAAATGCAACTTAACCATTATTCTCCTGTTTGAAATGACATCATCTATACTCTAAATTGCCCCCTTTAAATGTTTATTACAGAGAACATTTAAGAGAGGGGAGGAAAGAGGGGGGAGGGAATTCTAGTATAGGCATATCCAATTTCTCAGCAGAAAACAGGTATTTAAAACATTCTGAACTTGTTTTCTAACTACACAAAAAAGGAATTTTAAAAAGCTATGTATTAAATTAAACGTCAGAGTTTTATAAACACTAGCAATGCAAACTTTTGTTGTCCTTTTATTTAGATTGTTCTCTGGCCTGTTGGAAACTAGGGAGAATACTTTTTTACTTGGAGTTCTCTTCAATAAATGACCTATAGAAGTTACTGTTAAGTGGACCCAGAGCCTCTCAATCTGAATTTTCTAGAATCTTTATGGGTCTTGGAAATACATGAGAAATGAGGCCCATCCCTGTTAGGAGTCCACAATACCTTTCCCATGCACTTTCCCCTCCTGCCCCCAGCCACAGGTATGACCCTGGCATCTTCACCTGCCAGAACACTTTGAGGGACCCTCAGCTGGCTGTCAGCTTCTGAGGCTACTCAGAATGGCCTGGAACCGTATCTCAAAACTAAAGGCCCAAATGTGGAACTCAAGGCATGCAAAAGATCCAAAACACAAAGGAGTGCTGGTTGTCAGTAATAGATAGTCAAGTAGGTAGGATTGGCTAAATTGCTGGTAGGATTTATTACTTCCTGTAATCCTAGCTGAATGATTATTTGTAATTCTAAATGATCTCCAACATGAAAGACACTTGGAGCACCACATCTGCATGGAATGTAGACAGATTTAGGGCTAAAATGAGTTATAATTCTTGAAATGAACATTTTAGAGGTATGCCAGGACCTACCTCCATCCCCTTTTTTCTACATTTGCCCCAGGCCATATAGAAAAAATCCTCTGAATAGTCCAGAGGGGTAGGCATGAATGATGACAACAAGCATTTCAATTAAGCTTTTTACTTAAGAAGCTATCCCTTCAATAGTTGGCCATATGGCTGGTATTTAAGATAGTGCCATTCACAGCAACAATTTTCAGGAAATAAAAATCATGCCCATTAATCCTCCATTTAAAAGCCATTCCCTGGAAAACATTAAATTATGCTTATTCTTTCCACAGATTATAATTTTTTCCTCTCTATGATTCTCAAGATATTAGTATCCATTTAAAAGTCTGTCTAAAAAGACATAATTCTTACCTTGTAGAGAGGCTAGTTCTGAAATGTGGAGCCAACATTCAATATTAATCCATATGAAATGGACAACTACTATACTTGGAGCAAAATATGGATCAATACTTCCTTGTTTATCAAGGAGCCAAATAATTCTCAGGAATTTTGTAGTCTTTGCAATCTGACTGATTATCAAAGGAATCCAAAGGTATTTACTGAATTTGCTGATAGTCATTGCTAGGGAGTAGGAAGAGGCAGATTAAGGATGACAGAATATGGAAAGCCTAAACCACATGCTCCTATACTAGAAATTATACAGAAGCATAAATTAGCATTTACTTTTAAAAAGTCTAATTTGTTGCTATGCTGTCAGGCCACAAAAAAGAGGAAAACAACTTAACAGATCTAATGTTAAGTTTCTCCATTACTCAGTTAAGAGATATTCTGACTTTGATCTAGTCTCCCCAAAGCAATCAGGCCAGGCTGCAGAGTTTTCCAATTAGTGTCTGGTTCACAATGATAAGGACTCTATCAATCAAGATTAAAAAAACCCATAGGATCGAGGATAAAACTCAAAGATCAACATACAATACAGATGACTCCCTATCATGTTAATTGAATAGATTTGTGGTAAATCATTGCCTTTGGAAGATGCCAAAAGCATAAATACAAAGAGGTACACAGAATCTTTCTTGTGTGCCATCTTTAAAAACCTTTTTAATATGTAAAAAATAAAGTACAACAGATGAAAAAAATGTTACTTAGAAATTTGTCTTCAAACAAACCATCAAGGAAGTATTACAAACTTTTTATTTGTGGCTCTGTTGTTTCAGCAGAAATATGTGAAGACAGTCATTTTAGATTAAGGCCTGGTTTTCACAGTTTTTACTTTGGTTGGTTAGAGGTGGGTCTGGTACTATGTTACTGATACAATTACTCTAGTATTGTATATAACAACACAAAAATGAGCATAATTTTGCTAGTATAACTCATCCAAGTTAGGGTACCATAATGCTTATCTGTAACATTTTTTAATAATTTAAATTGTACAAATTTTTATATGTAGACAAAGGCTCCTTAAGTTAAAAAATCTAAAAAAATGACTTAAGGCAGCTAATAAAACTGTTTATGCAAACTTGCACCAAAATAATGAAAGTTTTGAATTAAAATCAACTAAGGATTTGCCTGCATGATGTATTGCTTTCAGTGATTTAAGCTGTCTTAAGTGGGCGTGTGCATCTAGACAAGGGCTTAATGGGTATGCTTCAGTCCTTTTTCCAGAGTGAATTTATGCCACATTACTCTGACTTTCAGTTCTGGTCTTTTCCCACTATGGTAACATGCTTATGAAATTTTTACTCTGCTAAAAAAATCTCAGCACTGAAAGAAAGTGATAGCTGCATGTATGGATGAAAGCCAAAATCCTCTTTTACATCTGAGAAACTGAAGTGACTCTTAGAGTGCTTAATCAATAAATGTAATACTATTCTATCTCATGCAATGGCAAAACATGTGGAGAGTCTCAGGTTCTCTCTCAGAAGCCTCCCTCAAGACTAATAGTTTAGATGTCCCCTTAACAACCAAACTTGGGTGCATGCTCAGAAGTGATCCAATATGTCTATCTGGCACTCAACTCCACTAATGCACCATTCCAATCATCTTCTGTCTGGGAAAGCATATACAATTGTCCCAAAGCTCCCAAATCTGAGTGGGAAAAGACCATATACATCAACTATTTGACACTGAGATTTGAGGGTAGCATGAGGACAGTGATGCACACTTTTTGCCTCAGAAAGTGGGAGACCCGAGTTACAAATGCAACTCACCCTGACAGGGTTGGAACTGCTCTCTCTCACTTTGCAGTACACTTTCTTAATCAGAAGACCAGGGCATCAGCGTGGAAGACACAGCACATCCTCCATTCCTCATACTGAAATAGGGCCACTAGGCAGTAATGTGAAGGTAAGAGAGGCAGACAGGAGAGGGAGCTTCTGTGCAATTGACCTTGGAAGAAGGGAGCCTTGAGTCCTAGTCACTTCTTTCTCCTGTGCTATGTATCCATTTTATGCAATGACTATGTAATGCAAAATGAACAAACAGATCAGAGAAAAGGCAAGAGGGAATGTGATTCTGTAGCCTACTAGTTAGGATACTTCACTAAAAAGGTTTCCAAGTCTCTGGCCCCAGAATTGTTTTTACAGTTTACATTAGTAGGCATTGGATAAAATGGATAATAAGCACTGTGAGGAACGGCCAGAACCCAGGACTCTCTCCAGCCTGGAAACAGAGCTTGAGCCCCAGAAAGGGTTGAGATTTCACTAGCTGATAGGAAAACAGGGTTAGCAGAGGAGCAGGGATGGCCCCATATCTACTTCTGTTAGCCCTGCATACCAGAGGAGACATTACACAGACACTGTGACTCTGAGAGATCTGCAAAGGCTTTTCATTTTCATTCCTTTGTTCTCCCCTGCATGCCTTTACACAGGAAGGCAGTATACAGGCCTCAGCTTTCAAGAGAAAATCAGCATGCTGCTGGCCTTCCTTACCCCATTCAGCTCTGCAATCTACAAGCTCTTCTAAAAGACCATTAGAGAGGATGGTTGGCTCTCTGCCAAATTATGCTTGTAGGAAACTTAAAGTATGGTTTTAGGTTTATATGATAAATTGTACTGATTATCCTTGACCAAAAGAACGTAACTTCTAGTCAAATTTTATCACTTCCACATATGATAATAAACAGCATGAGAACAAAAACTGCTGGAAAAAAACAGGCTACAGGACCAGATTATTAAATACTTCGCATCATTTTTTTTCCTTTGCTTTTAAGCAAAAAGAAAAATGATGTTACTATTTCTAAGAATTCAGGATATGCAATGCAAAGGAAGCCTTCTCTAAAGGGTGGTTGTAGTCCACAGCTGTGTCTACTATAAGATAATGTACACTGGGATTGCTTGTAGGTTGTTTCCATGTGCCAAAACTCGATGTTTAACTTGCTTCCTATGAAATATTTAGAGTAAACTTTCTCCCAGTCTGGCAGAGATGCCAAAGAAAACAGATAATGAAACAATGTACTAATGTTAAACCACTGTCTCTGTGCTTCATGATTTTTTTTAATGTGGCATTAATTGTGAATCTGTGTGTAATACTGCAAGATCAGGCTAAAACTTTACTTAAAAGTTAAACCTTTTGGTTTTTCTAATGATGATACTACTCTTCCCAGCTCAACCAGCATTTGGGGCCCTCTTTACTCAGAAGTAGTACATGCTGAAATTTGGGGTCCATTTTATGCTGATCTATCGTTCTGTAATTTCCCATCATCATTCGTTTTTAGAATTGTCACGTAACCCCATTCACAAGCTACACAAAAAAAGCATCTTAGCAGAAGCCCTGCAACTATAACAGTTAACAGTTTTTTAAGTACTGTCTGCAAATATCTTTCAATGAAAAAACCTTCAATGATCACTTTAGGAAAACGGGGGAAATAGAGAGAAAGAAGGGCATTATCATAGGCAGACCGTTGAAAATCTTAGCACATTATTAACTGTGACAAACAGAACTAAATATCATAAGTTAAAATGTAACACCAGAGGAGTTTTAGAAAAGGTTCAGTATAGTAAATGCAGCCCTAAGCAGATGTAACTCAATACCACTAGGGTATGCACATGTAAAAGAATCAATTGCTGTCTGCAAAGAATCACATGTATTAGAGAAAGGATATTTAGCAGTGGAGAAATAGTCTGATCATGTCTAATGATTCCAAAATTGTATGCAAGGCAAAAGCCATTATATTTGTGCCTTTTAAGTGCACTTCCTATGAGCTAAGCAATTAAGTCAATAATACAATCAGAATGAAAAAATGTACTTCATTTCCTAAACAAAACATATTTCTGGGAGGATGGATCCAGAGAAACTTGGCCTGAGGATAATTTGGGGCTGCTGCTACTTCTTTCTTATGGCATAAGATATAAACTTCCAAATCTATGACCTACTGGCTGGTGTTATCGCTCAATGTACAGATTCCATCTTCCCTGTCTGGGCATTTATAAAGATTGCAGCTTTTGATTAAGTGCTGTGCTGTGTTGGACACCATATTCACACAATGTGCTGTCCAAGATGTTCATCTGGTGAAGTGTTGTTTTGAAGCATCCATATCCAGGTCTCAGTCTGTTCAGCTTGACCCATGCCTTGACCCATGCTTGTCTGTCAAGGTCATTGGTATAAAATGCTATAGGAATAAGGTCTGACCTTTCCCAGCAGTTGGCCCACTTTGTTGCTGCTCAAGGGTTTGGTTCACCATTGCCAGTCTCTTCCAGGAGGTTGTGAGCTTCATGTACAAACAGTTTATGACTTTAATCCTCTTAATCCTCCATCTGTGTGGGTCTTCAGTTAACAGTTCATAGAGCAGGTGATTTTCATCATCTCTTGCCTCTATTGAATGTAATGATATTAGGATCTGTTGTTGCCTTATATCACTTGATCTAATGCCCCAAGGTACAGTAAATCTGTAAGTTGTGCAGCCTGTTATAAGTCTCAACACACTACTAAGTACATTGTGAACCTTTTTAGTGTGACAACTTCTGGACCATGCAGGAGCAAAATATTCTGCGGGGGCATATTCCAGTGCAAGTGTAGTGGTTCTGAGCACTTTGAAGTTGGCACCCCTTGTCGTGCTGGCTAAACATCTTCAGGCACCTACTTGTCCAGAGACTTTACTGCTGACCTTCTGCACATGATGTTTATAGGTGAGGGAATGGTCTAATGTGACTCCTAAGTAAGTTGATGTACGCTCACGGGGAAGCATGTGCTTGCCTACTCTTATACTCAGTGTGCTCATGGCTTGATGACTGTCCAGCTGGAAGACTGAAGATACCAATTTATTGATGCCAAAATTTAAACGGTACTTGTGGAGACAGTTAGGAATGAATCCCATATCTTTTCCAGTCGTCACATCTATTCCTTGGGCTACTATGGTGACATCGTCAGTATATATGTATCGCTGAGCTACTGTATGTGGAAAGTCTGAAGTGTATCTTTAGTAGGCAACCATCAATCCTCTCGATCATGGTGTACATGTACCTGATGCATGCATTTATGGCTGACAAGCTGAAATAGAGAGTGACATAGTTTGTTACTAGTTTCAGAGATCCATATGTTGTCTGAGCTAAAGTCCAAGTTTACAGCATGCTGCTTTCTTCTTTCTTGCTTTGCTTCCATCCTCTGGATCAAAGCTGCTTCATGTTGAGCTGCACACAATGCCAGTTGTTCCCTCTAGATCATATAGGATTCTGCATGCTCCTCTCAGCTTTCTATGTTGATGTTAAATGACTGCATATTATTTTGGCACACTGTGGTACTGCCATAGAGGGGTGACTCCACTTTCTAGAGCCATTTTGAATCTCACTATACAAAATATTCTTAGGGATTCGGTCTTCTCCCATTCTCCTGAGATAGCAACCTTTTCTTCTTGATAGTGGTTTTTAAGTGTGCCAGTCCTGTGCACTCAAACTACCACTGTGTCTGGTATTCTGTCTTCCCACTTTATTTTCAGGATCTTACAAAGGCGTCTCATTTGCAGGTATATATACTGAAAAGTACCAATGCTAGCGCTGACCCAGTGGGGACTCCATTCTTCATAGTTTGTACTCTGCTTTTTTCTCCTTGGCTGGTAGTGAGTTGGAATGATCTGTTGGAGATCATAATCATGATGAAAGCACTTAATTTGCAGTCAGGTGTCATAGACTGCATTTTATATTTGATGCCATACAGTGTTATAGGTGGCTGTGAGGTCAATAAATACCGCACCTGTTTTCTGCCTCATTTCAAATCCATTTTCTATGTCAGATATAAGTAATGTAACTTGGTTAGTGGTACACTACTTTTTCCAAAAGCCAACTTGTTCACTTCGTGAGTTTGTATGTAACGCAGAGTAGTAAGATGAGTTGGTAGCTCTTTGGATCCTCTGTTGGTTTATTGGGTTTCAGGATAGCAATGATGCCAGTTTTTTCTCCAGATTTTTGGAATTCTGTTATTTCTAGATATTTATACATTAATTTCTGAAGCCATCTATTCATTGTGGTTCCAAGCTTGGTAACAAATTCTGGGAATATCTTATCTGGCCCAGCAGCCTTGATAGCTTTAATAGCTGTGTCAAACTCACTGTCAGAGATGAGGGTGGTTAAATTAAGGGGGCAGTTAAAATTAATTTGGGCATAGGGCGACTTAAGTTTTTCATAAGTCAGATGCCTGCTCATTTCTGTGTGTTGCTTGTATTACTATATTTGCTGTTGCTTATGTTAGACAAAAGACTGGTCCATGTGCTAAGGAACAATTATGACAAACTAGGCCAAGTTAATTTTTTTTAAAATGGAAAATGCCTCATGCTTGTGGGTCAGAAAAGAAACAGGGTTTTGTTTCACAATATTCTGTCTGCCTAACAAGCTATGCAAGTATTGATCAGGAAGGGTATTCTTAGGGATCTGTTGGAGATGCAGATATGTGGTAGTAAGTAGTCCTTACTAAGGATCCGAGTTTTCCGTTTGCCATGGAAAAATGTGGATTTTCTCCTTTAATGGAGAAAAACAGTCTTGTCTTCTTGGTTTATTACATCCCATTTTAAGTTAGACTATGCCGTGTGCGCTCTCACCATGCTTTACTGGGCTGTATCTTAGGTTGGGCAAAGATTTTTGTTTGTTCTGTCATGTGCTTGAGGTTGCAAAGTGCTGTGTTCAATACATGCTCCCTTCAGAGAAAGAACTATTCTTGTTCAAGCGTTTGTTAATTCAATCCCACTACCTTCCCCCTCCCTCTAAAGTGTGGCAGCAGCTGCCCTCCCCCTGCCATCAAGGGGAGAGGACAGAAGTCTGGTAGGCATCCCCCACCCCAGGCTGGAGTTCTGTGAGCCAGGGAGGGGATTTAAACCTTCACCCTCCAGTGTGCTACCCTCACCCTCCATGGTGCCTAGTCACACCCTCTCCTCTGGAGCAGGGAGGAGGTAAGAGCCTTGGAGGACCTCTGTCTTCCCTTCCCTTTGGCAGTGGCTGGCAGACATGCTTCTAGTGCCCTCAAGCTTCTGGTTTGAGCCACTGCAGGCATGTGGCTTCATTTTCTGAATCAAAAGTGAATGTCTGGTCATTTGCTAATTGGCTCAATCTGTGCAATTTAAACTAATCTGCAAAGACTGAATCAATTCAGCCTTGGGCTTTTTGACTGTCTGTACTATGAGACTGAGGTCACAGCACATCCAAAGCTCTGACAGGAGGTGCAGTGATGTGTCAGTAAGCTCTGAGAGATCACTGGCATTCAGAATCACCGGGAAGGGCTATAGTCATACCCCCTTTCAGCTGCATGGCACATCTGTAATGCATTCTCTTCCCTATGCATATGCCACAGTGGAAGGGGATGACTGTTCCTGAATATACTCATGGTCTTCACAGTATGCGAAAAGCTAATTTTACAAGACAATGATATGAAAAGCAATCGACTAGCAATGATATATATGAAACAAAAGCGATCTGTTAAATCCAAGAAGCAGGAAATGGAAGCCAAACATTCCCCAGAGGATTTTATTCTCCCAGGTGACTGTCACCTTCTATACTCTGTTGGTCTTACACATATGATTTCTAGGGAGGAAGGGTTTCTCTCTTTCTTCTGAAGCATTGGAAACTGGCCCCAGCTAAAAGTGGGAGTTTGCCTACAGTGCAATGGTGCTTCTAATAGCATATAGGCAGATTGTCTGCTGTTGGTCAAAATAGTCTGAGAGACATAAACCAACTAGCAAGTCATGAAAACATATCCACAAACAGCTCATACAAAATGACAGCCATAATATTAGCCTTCATCTTTTGAGGTCTCCTTATACTACAGCTGTCTCAGTATAAAAGTAGCAATAGCATCCAAATAGTATCCAAAAAACCCCCAAAGAGGTAGATTTCTTAAGAACCTGGGCATACTTCAGATAGCCGTCATCTTAATGGAAAATACAATCCCTAAGATTGACATGCCAACCAAGCTAAACAAAAAAACTGCTAATTAAATCAGATTTGGAAAGAAACCATCTTCCTATAAGTGAATATCTAATCTACTCATTGTTACAGGCCAACAGTTTTCCTACTGGTGTCAAAGTCACTGCCAACAAGGATTTGTGTTCATGTGTGAACATGAGGTCACTGAAAATGGCAATCAAAAGAAGGTCTTTTTTGTTTGGTATTTATTTTAAAGGTCAAACTGAGTCTGGGTGAGAGAAATATTAGCCAAGCACAAGAAGGATGGTGCTAGCAATGAGCTGTGCTTGTAAAAGGTGCTACTGACTGAAGTCTTAGGAACAGTATTCTTTAACCAGTCCAGACTCTTTTTGAACAAGATACCATGCAGCTGTCAGTGATTTTTTTTTTCAGATAGACTCAGACACAGATAATAATAGAGCAATGGTTATCCACCTTTTTTGAGTCATCCCTCAATAGACTTGAGTCACCTTTCAGACATGGCCAGCTCTTAGTTTTCACTCTTTCCTTGAAAGCAGAAAAATAGTAGAGAAATTCTTATGTTGCAAAGAATCAGAAAAAACCACAACAGGTCAGAATGTTAACACTGGGCTCCTATAGGAAAACTCTAGGTTTATCTTGTGAATCATGTTTACAAACCTAACAGTAATAACATTGCACAGCATCCCTGAAATGATTCCAGGGTAGCACCCTGGCTGAAAATCACTGTAATAGAGAAATCAGGCTGTTGTCCTATCACTAAAAGGAATACACATGTCACTGTGTATACTATCCCACAAATCGTTTCCTCGGTAACTGCAATACTTTTGGGAAGATGTCTTGCAAGACACATACAAGTACATTGTAGATATACTGAAATCATGACACTACAGTTTACAATCCACAGTAGCCAAGTGTACAGCAAGAAATGCCCCAGGACAAGGTGGGATAAAGTATCTTAGCTGAAAGAAAACCAGTATGTTTTTATTATTTGCAGCATGGAAGATAAATATATCTACAGAGTCAAAAATAGAGATGAGACTCTTCCCCTAAATTTGAAAAGGTTTCTTAAAAAATGACACTAGTGAGTAAGCATGTAAGGGGCAGATATAGCCAGGAAGTACAAACTTCAAGTGCCAGGAGATGCAAACTGACCATGCTTCTTCCATATGTATGGTCAAAAAGTTTACTCAAGAATTTCCTTCATCTATTCATTATACAGGCAGTTAGAAGCAGTGCGACTGCAATGCTTGATTTGATTACCCTAACTGAAAGAAAGGAAGAACTAAACCTGAGACAGTATGTCTGGTATCCTTGAGCAATTTGCAGTTTCAATTTGCAATATATCTGTTATCCAGTGAAGCCAAAGCTTATGTTAGCATGCTCTGATAAGACAATTTCCATGTAAAAATACTGCACTTTACATGTTCCAAAAACTGGAACACTACACTTTATAGCTAGTGTTCCGCATTCTCAGTTTTTACCGACTTTCACTAATAAATTCCCTGATGTTTCAAGTCATTCAGTTTTTACTGATTTACATCTGTTCCATAGTTCTTAGGGTCAGAAGGGACCCAAACAGGTCATCAGTTCTGACCCCATGCCCCCTGGCAGGAATGGGTGCCACTGTTTTTCAGTTCAAATCCCTGTTAACCAGCATGAGTGGGGAATGGCCCTTTCCCCAGTCATGCTGGTTAACAGGGATTTGAACAGAAAAATGGGTGGTGCTGATAAACAAACAGTGCCACTGTCCAAGTTACCTGAGGCACAGATTTCTGGCCAAACGTGGGGAGGGGTGGTGGTAGCAGCCGCAACCAGAGCAGGGGTGGTGGTGGTCGTGTGGGGGCCAGGGAAAGGTGACTGGAGCAGCTCCTGGGGGCTCTGGCCCTGGGCAGGATGGGCCACAGGAATCACTCCCAGGGCAGTGGGACTGAGCTACACCCCAGCAGCTCTAGCTTCAGCCCTGCTCTGGGCACTGGGAGCTGAGCACTGGGCACTGGGGAGGGGCAGGCAGGAGAGCATGACCCCATTCCCTGCGGCGGGTGCTACACCCAGCCTGTCTGCATGGGTGACCGTGGCTGGAGCCACTGCCTGGGGATGGGAGCCAACTCTGCCAACTCTGACCCAGGGCGGGGTGGGAGGTAATGGTGCTGGGTTTGGATCCTCCCACTCCACATCCGGCCATGTGTCACTTCTCCATCCCTCCAAATGCCGGGGCAGCCCAGAAGCAGGCTGCTGCAGCAAGGGGGAGGGGCATAAACACAGCCAGGGAAGAAAAACAGTGCTTGGTGCCATGTGCTTCCTGCGGCTAATCTGGGGGCACACATCTGCCGGGAAGAGCCCAGCACAGTTCCCCCAGCCCACAACTCTCCCAGGGGGTGAGTAGCAGCAAGAGCTGTGCCCCCCCACCCTGCACCCACTGACAGCTCCCCCTGCTTTGCTCCCTACTGCAGGTCCGGGAGCTGCCGATGCGCTACATCACATCCCACCCCTTCCCTAGTCCCAGCCTTCCTCCCTCACTGCCGATTTTCCCCCCAATTTAACTGATTTTTTCCCCTTTTTTCCCTTGTATCCTGATTTCATCCAGGTTTTTGTGTTTTGAAGATAAACCCTGAACAATTCCCAAGTTTTGGGGGTTTTTATAAGTAAAAACTGAGAATGCGGAACACTATTTATTGCAAGTAGCTTGCAGATCCTTTTTTCTTCTTCCCATTTGCTTAAAACAACTTTGATTTCTGTATTCCAGCCCTCTATAATTTGTCAGTTCATTGTGGACTTTTACTTACCATCTGTTATAACAGTATGTGTCTGTTGCCCATTGGTCTCCTCTGGTTGAAGGGTGAGCTCTACTTCTTCGTCTGCTATTCCATTAATGTTAGATATTTGTCCATTCGTCTGTAAAAGCTGCATTGGAAAGGGGTACGATGACATTTGGAGAGGAAGAGGGGGAGAGAAAGAGAGAAAACAAATGCCCCATCAGTTTCAAGCCAGTGATATAATTCCATCTGTTCTCCCACAAAATATTTTGTATTTATTTGTGGACCTATGCATCTTTCCCCAGAAAATCAGCAGTTAGAAATTGGTATCCATGTCCTAAATGAGTAAAGTGATTTCCAAACAGTTTGGTTAAAAGTATGTTTCAGCATGCCAATAGATGACCTGATGTCATAGCAGTAGTCATACCACAAAATACCTAAGCTTGTCGAGTCAGTTTTGTGACATAGTGAACATGTGCAACCATGAATGTAACCATGTGATTTTATGTATGTTATAGTCTGTTATATTAAATTACTTATTTGCAGGGAAAAAACTGTTTTTTTCTCCATTCTGTCTTCAGAATAACACAGCTAACTACTAGGCCTGTGCAAAGCAGCTAGTACAGGTGGTCCCCGGTTAACGAACATCTGAGTTACGGACATCCGTGCTTACAAATGAGCTGAAGCTGGCGAGTTTTGTGCCCCTCCAGCTCCGGGCCGGGGAAGGCAGGGTGCAAACGAGACGGGGATGGGGCTTGGGACCATTTGGTTGGGTGCAAACAATTAGCCAAAAGCTGCAGGCTGCCGAGGCTGGCACAGACCGGGAGGGGCGGGGGGGGTCCCGCTGGGCGCTGCACCCATGTGGTCATTAAAAAGGTATGTGTTCCGACTTGCATACAAAATCGACTTAAAGACAGTTTCAGGAACGTAACTCGTTCGTTAACCGGGGACTGCCTGTATTCGCTTCAGATTTGGAGAACAGTGACTCAATTTGCTGATTCAAATCACTGTCCTGAATCTGATTCAGAGATTTGGCCATTGCTGAATCTATGAATCAAACAGCAGGCCCCATCCCCCGCCTACTCTCCCAGCCCCATCAATGGCTACCCCGCCCAGCCCTAGTGCCCAGGCTCTTTAAAAAAAAAAAAAGTCCCATACTCACTGGTTCCTGCCAGGCAGGGGGGCAATCGCCCCCAGGTTGCTAGAAAGTGCAGGGGTACTTATTTTTTATCAAGTTTTAGAGCTGAGAAAATGAGGCAGGAGACTGATTTACTTGTGACATGTTGATACTGGACTCTACCTTGTTCCTCTTGAGGAATCGCTCACCGCTGTTTTTTTTCTCAGCACCTGGACTAGAGAAAGAACTGAATGCACCACCCATACATCTAGCTACGCTTGGAGCAAAGCCAGATAACATGGAAGGAAGGGTACATGTACATTGTAAAAAAGGGGCATTCCTGTTCTTTTATTTGGTTGGATAACCCCAAAGTTAAAATAGCAGTGAAGGCAAGATAACTCAGGTTTAATTGGGGTTAGCAGCTCAGTTTCAATGCTAGGCTCCTTCAATAGTTTTTGAATGCAACTACTACTAAACCAAGGTAACACCCTGAGTTGCCATTTTAAAATTAGCTAGGCAACAATATGGATTAATAAACCAGAATTAAAAACATACTCCCCTCCTCTCCCCCTCTGTATGGACAAATCCTAAGAATATTTCCATCCTGTGTTATGCAACAAGGACAACCATTTGCTCTTGCTACCTGCCTAGGATGCTTAACTTTTTCTAACATAAACAGTCTCCTTGAGATCAATGGAAATATTCATAGTAATGAAGTATAACAGAGATTTAAGTATTTGCTAAAGTGGAGACTAATTTTCCTGCTGTAATCAAGTCCAGAAATAAAATAGGAGTATTTGAATCTCAGTTATGTATACAGACCTTGTCTCAGGAAAAAAAAATATTTATACTGATTCACGATTGAAGGAATGTATGCATACAACCAAAGCACTGCATTCTTTCTAAATATTTTTACAGGTTAATTTTTCAAATATAAGTTACATGTAATTAACATTATCTTTTTATAGGAACAAATTGCTAGAAAAAACACACAAAATTAAGAGAACTGCTCAATCATATTTTCATATGCAATGCTTTTTACCCAATATTACTCTCTTTTAGTCATATTAGTTATTACAACCACCTCTTAAAATGGAAAATATCTGCTACCCATTTTCTTAGTTTGTACACAATATAATTTCAAATATGGCCACTTTTCATTACTTTTTTGGATCTTGTACTGGAAGAAATATATATTGTTAATAGGGAGCTATTAACAACAGTTAATAGAAAGTACAACAAAATTAAGAAGCATCTAAAACTTTCAACTATTTTTTTATACTAGTTTTTCAATTGATTTCAAAGTTCTTTCCATAAAGACTCAAACTAAAAGGTCTTCAAGGAAAAAGGCAAACTCAGTCATATTCAAATAACACCTGCTTTTAAAAATTGCAAATTAAATGAAGGGCTTTCTGCTAAATGCCACCTCTCAAACAAAGAGCAAAATCATCACCATGCCAGGTGGAGAAAGGTCCTACATTCTTGATTAAATCTCTTCTCAGACTGTTAAAACAAGCTGTGAGGTGGAGAGACATATTCACTTGGATTAGCTAGCAACTGTCCAGTTACAATGGAATCTCAAAGCAATATACAAACCACTTGGCAAGAGCATTAGGCCTGCTTCTTATTGTTGAACAAACCTCTCATATGCCAAGCCCTGAGCTTGAGAAAGACTTCATGCACTCCTAGCTCCCCCATTCAAAGAAGTGTATATTTGGGTTCAAGATATTCTGTTCAGAAGCCCTTAACTGAGTCAAATTGATTCCACCTGGCCTGCCCATTCACCTCAAAGCTGCCTTTCATAACTGCCTGGTCTGCTTCAGGAAAAAGGATACCAATATAGTTTAATGCTAATGCCACAGATGGAATAATTTGACTTCACAGTTTTTACATGCTGTGACCAGATATTAAATAGAAGAAATGGAGAATTGCTCAACACTCAGATTACAACCCCACTTCTCACATCATCCTTTGCACAAAATGTAAAACACAGGCACTTAGAAAGAGTAAAAATATAATAATCCTACACAAGACAAATTGTGGATTTTGATAACCTCTTTTGCCTATACAGTATTAATGTCAAACTTTTAAATTCCATTGTAAAAACATACAAAAAACAGAACAGAGGCTTAGTGTTTGTAAAGTGATTTTAGATTCTCTAATGAAAATCTACAAAAATACACTGTCAAATTGGAAATTAAATTTTCAGCATTTTCTTTATACTAAGCTGGTCAGAATAAACAGAAACATATATATAAGCATAGGCACAAATCCAAATGGAATCCTACAAACATGTGCATATGATTAAATTTATGCACAAGCAAAGCAATATTAATTCACACCTTGTCTTAACAGACTCATCACCTTCACCACAAACTCCACTGTCACACTCTCTACAAGTTATACTCTCTACTTACCACGCATACATTTAAAATCTACAGCATGTTTCTTTGTAGATGAAAAACTGTGAGCTGTCTGACATCCTGCATTTGAATGCATTCTAAGCAACTTGAGTGTGTGCGAGTATTATTTAGTAGTATTATTGTGATTGCAGATTGTTATCTAAAGTGAAAGTGTTGATTGTTGATCTAAAGTGTTTTTTTTATTTTAATGATGGAATTAGATATAACAGGTCCTAACTGACCTCTCTTTCTTGAAACTTTTTGTCTGGGAAAGAAACATTACAGCTGGGAAGTTGAGATACAGCTATCTTGTCACATTCCCAGTCCTCCAACGGCTGGTCAAGGAATGCAAAATTTCAGCCCATGCAAATTTTATGGCAGAATGGAATTGTAATCCTCCAAAAGCACAATAGAGAGATTACAATACACTCTGGTCAGGAAATTATGAGTGATCTTTGTAAGCAACAGTGTGACTTTCAAAGTTCATTTATTTTACTTCATCAAAAGAAAAATGTTTTTCAGGTGAAGAACATTTCTTAAAATTACAGAGTGTGTAACTATAAAGGTATTATAGAATATTATTTGGGTTCCTACAAAAGGACCACTCCTATATCCAGTATATCTTTTCTGTAAGTAGTTCTAATTTTAACTTGCAGTCAGCAACTAATCCTTTTCCTGAAAATTTGGGCTTCAGCAAAATTTCTGCCCCCACTCCTATGCACCCTCTTCTCCTTTCCCCCACCCCCATCCCTTTAATCATGAGCCTTGTCAAACACTTTCTACGCTGAAAAGCTTATGAAAACAGATATGCCCGGCAGTATTCCCAGAAGTCAAAAAATTGTGGTTACTTTAGGCAAAGAATGCAATGCTATAATCCCTCCTCTTGTAAACCAACATATTTTAGAGTCAGATTTTTTAATGAACTAAAGTTGATCCAGTTCCTGCAGCGAGAGTCATTTACTAATACCAGAGTGCTGAAAACAGTATTGCCAAGCACACTCCTAGAATTTACTTTTGATTAGATTTCTATCCTGCCCTATCCAAAAGGCTCAGAGCAGCTAATAAACAAAGTGAAAAGATTTTATTATTTAAGTTCTTTTGTGCTGATTGTTCTTCCCTGCTTCCATCATCATGAGGAAAAACTTCACAGTTAGTGTGTCCAGACTGTGGAATAAGATCCCTCCAGAGGTGGTTCAATCACCCACCCTGGAAATCTGCAAGAGGAGACTAGACAGTCACCTTGCTGGGGTCACCTGACCCCCAGTTATCTTTCCTGCTTGATGCAAGGGCTGTACCTGATGATCTTCCAAGGTCCCTTCCAGTCTCACAATCTATGAATCTGAAGTCACATTTAGCTGTGTTTTTGGTAAACATGCCTTTAATCCTGCCACCTTCTCTTCCATGTAAGGAAATACTACAGCATTTCCTCCCCTCACATCTCTGATATGTCTGACTATAAAAGGTAATACAATTTCTGCCATGCAGCTGTACAGAATTCCAAAACCAAAGATCTCTGTTTCAAAACTATGTTAAGATTGCCATGTAAAACTAATTTAGTCACCTAGGACACTTTTACATGTGCTTTGGGGATGGGAGGGGGTGGCTCCGAGAGCCTTGCGGTGTCTTATGTATCAGCGTCTGCATGCTTCAGAATGGCGGTGGAGGTTCTTGAACTAAAGTTCATTTGAAGAGCTTTAGTTCAAGCACCCTACCGCCATTTTGAAGCACGGAGACGCTGATACATGAGATGCAGGAGGCTGCTAGAACTCGGTATTTGCCACGCTTCAGAACTTGATTAATCAGAGCAGCCTCCGTGCTCGTGTACAGGCATTCCTATAATTTAAATTTACAAACAAGCTGGTCGTGTAAAAAAAAACAAACATTATTTTAATTGAGTATGAAGAAATGCATATTTAATAACCGCCTCTATACCTTAGCTACTCCATGTAAAAATATGGATAGTAGTAATGCTTTGTAATTAGTAATTTTTATCAGTAGCTTTCAAAGCACTTTATCAAGCACAACCCACATTTCTAACATTCTTATAAATTGGTCCAGTTCTCTGTGCTGTAGAAATACTGGGAATACGAAGCAGGCATAAGCAAGGTCTTGGATCTATCACAAGCCTATTATAGCTGACAAGTTAGTTGTCTGTTATCTATTCTGGAATATGGACCTTTGCATATTTTTTCTTGATCCCTGAAGGAAAAGGGAGGCATAATGATTCTGTCAAGTCTTCAAAGAGTGAACTTGTTCTGTTCAGAGGCTAACAAAAATATTGTTAATTTTTACCACATTATTTTTTTCCTACACAAAAATCATATCTAGTTTTACACGTACCTGTCATTTTTTAAGCAATGCTATTTCAGCCCTGTAAAATGATTACATTTGAAGTGCATACTCCACTAACCTTCTTCCAGTACTGAAGGGCAAAACTAATGCTTTTACTCTCTACCATTTACCAGTACTATTTAAATAGTTTAATGTGCATCATTCTTCAAAATAAACTATTCCAAACAGGAGATTTTATGACACCTTCAGCTTGCCTGTAAAATATGAATTTTAATTTCTACCTAGGAGAACTGTTACAATCCCCGCTCTCTCCTATGCCTGACAATCTGCTCTCTTTCCTATGCCTGATGAAGGGTGAGTGTGCCTGAAATCTTGCAAATAAATACAATAACTTGTTTGCAAATATCTAGTTGGTCTAATAAAAGATATCACCTCTTCCACGAGTTTTGATTCCTCTTGCCTCTAGACCAATATGGCTGTAACCTAGATACCTGACTCATTCTTGCAGAAACTTCTTTGATTAGAATGCCACCAGTAGCTCAGCCAGCAAGTGGTAGGGGTGGGCCCTCGCAGCAGGAGGGTTATGTTCCCCCCACACACACTTTCCTCCCAGCCCCTACTGACACCAGCTGGCGGGGTGCAGGGCTAGGGAGAGGGGCCACTGGCAGCCTCCTGAGAAGCATATGGGAGTGCCCCCAGCAGCCAGTACAGCAGGGGCAGGCAATTATTTTGGGTGGAGGGCCACTTACTGAGTATTGGCAAGCCATTGAGGGCCACATGACAGGCAGCCAAGGGTAGATAGATACTAATTTTCTAAATTTTTTAGGAACCTTGTGTGCTGGATAAAATGGCCTGGCAGGCCACATCCGGCCCACGGGCTGCATTTTGTCCACCCTGCAGTACAGGGAAGCTTCAAACCACCGCCCCCCCCCCCCAATAGTGAACATCTGTTCGGCTGACCCCTGTTCTAACTTATAATGCTTTTGTGAAAAACACAGTATGTTAGAGTGCTTCCACAAAGGGCTTTTTGAACATCTGTACTTAGCCTATGACACAGATTAGGCATTGCACAGACCACTCTCTGACACTTCTTTTGAGGTTGAGCTACTGTCCCTTGCATTTACTAGTCCCTGGGTAATCTGGATAGAGAGCACTATTGTAGGAAAGTTTCTGTCCCAGTGGGAGCAAGGGTCCAGGATGGACACCAGGACCTACTCCCTTCCAAGGCAGTAACTATCTCACAGAGGCACACCCCTGATGGCTTGCTCTCTTCCACCTGACTCCAACTATCTCCCTCTTTTGGATACCCAGGAGTCCAGCTTCAAAAGGTGCCCCAGAGATGGGACTGGATAATACCTAACCTGTGGCCTGGTAGCAAAAGCATTGTGCTTAGAAGTCAAAGACATTCACATTCAAACCCTCTCTGACTAAGTGGGCCCTTGACCCTGGGTCTCTTCCCTCCTAACAAGTGCCCCTATCAGTCAGCTGTCTGGGTTACAAAAAGAGAGGTCCGCTCTTCACCACCACCTTTTAATTCCTGCTAGTCAGTTTTCATAACTTTGATACAGGCACACATCTGGAACAGATACATGTACATGCTCAGTCCATGCACGCATCCATGCTGTAGGAGAAGCAGAATGACAAAGTGCCAACAACGCTACTTACTAAAAAGCTGCCATTTAGATTCACAAATGGAAACAGAACTTGACTCTTAGTTTTTATGAGGGTTTTTTTTTAATGAGAAAAGTTGCACAGGCTCTTTTATGAAGGTACACTCTCACAGTCCTTACTGTATGGGTCAGTGCAGTCTGTCCCACTGCATTAGTACTTCAGAGAAACTAATTTCAATTTTCAGTCACATTAGCTGCCTCATTTCTCTGAAGGGATCTGAGCAGCAATTTGGACCAATTATGTCTAATTTGGTAAGCACTGCTTTAATTCTACTGGGAATAGTTATATAGTTTAGACAAATGTAAAGCCAAATTTTGGAGAATTAGCTGAGAACCTCAAAGACCAAATTAAGCATTAGAAATATCATTAGTTGGGTTCTGCATGTTTACTTGCAAGTGAAGAGATAAATGCATCAGAGTTGTTAATCTAACAGGTTTCTGAGAGACACATTCATGACTCCTCTTATTTATGAAACAATTATGAATGTGTTGCCTGAAAAAAAGTGGTTATCCAGTTCACTGATCCTTCAGTTTATTCATTTCTCACAACAAAGGGCTTGCAGCGATGTAACATTTCTGCTTCTGCCATGTCACCGGAACACATCATGAACAACACATTTTTGAACCCTTTCTTCCTTTCACCTCTCCACAGAAAATAAAATGAAGCACAGATGTACAGTTAACAACCTTAACTCACACACATTCAATATTACACAAATCCTGATATAGCCAATTATAGTCCATACCACTGGTTTCTCTTTATGTGTTGCAAATCGCTGGATTCTGTCTACTACACCTTTCAACAATTAAAAGTAATTTTAAAAATTACATAGGACATGAATGAATAAAAGGCTGCTGCCCCATTACTGGATGATAGAGCATATACCATTCCTTATTCTCAGTAGACTATTTATTTTATATCCCACTTGCATCCAAACAAGGTTCAGGGCAACTTAAAATAAAGGCTACAAGTTATGAAACAGACTCTCCAAACAACATCCCACAAATCTGAAAAACAACCCCACTCTACCCACTCCTATTTCCCTGCCTCTCACCCAGGACAGCAGCCCTCTCCCTCCAAACCAGCGGGATGCAGCTTTATCTTTCCCCATTTCTAATCACCATCATTCCCAACATTCCTCATAGCAGACCCATGTCCATTCCAAGGATTCCTCATACCAGACCCAAATGCACCAAAGTTAATTTTGCTGCATTCTCTTAATCCTTCTACACTGATTCTACATCAGATTACTAAAATAACCTGATCCAGCTGTCTGAGCAACTGAGCAAACTAACATGAAGGTACTGCATTTTTTCCCTGCAGTTTGATTTTTAAAACTCATGTGTTGACAAGCTACTCAGTGCATAGATATACTATTCAGTGCCATATTACAAAAAAGATTACTTTCACAGCAACATTTTGAAAAATAAAAATTAGATCACTTCTAAATGTTGTTTGCTCATAGCAGTATGCCTATTAAAGAATCTGAAGGTTTTACAGACTCCTAGTGCAGGTAAAATAAAGGTCCAAATTTTACAAATACAAAACACATACTTAACTTCACAATCTTATCTTCAAGTAACATCATCTGCATATAAATTCAACTACCAGGTCTACAATGATGACTCACAGATCTACTTTTGTACTCCAGACCTGTTCCTATCCAAACTAAAATCTCAGTCCATATCTTCATCACAGCACCTCAACCTCCTAATGTTTTTATTCCCACTTCAACTCTGCCTTCTTCAACAACTGTGATGAAAAACACCTCCTTTCTGTCAGACAAGCCTATAATGTAAATGAGACCATCAATCTATTCATCTCCTAAATCCTTACATCTCAGGCTATAACTGAGATGTCTGTATCTTGAGGCCTTTGGTTATATAACACTTTTAAGTGACCTTTCTAATCTGTATGGCTAAAACTCATCTAAAACTTCAGCATTTCATGTCTCAGCTTCTACAATATCTTCCTCTCTGGCCTTGGTGAAAGTAATCTTGCTTTGGTGTTATTTCTTCATAACACTTCTAAAACTACTGTTTTCCTAATCCATTGCTTTGACAATCTCTCCCCTCACTTTGTCCCCCTTGACTGGTTTTTGCACCTTTCTCACATTAAACATAGGTATAGGCTTTGAAAGTGAACATGGATACTTAGCTTTCATAGGGCACATCTACATGAGATGCTCAACTTTGCATAAGTATAGCTTACTGCAAACTAAGCACATGTGTCCACATCTACAGGTTTACTTTGCTGTATACCTCTCTAATCCTGCGTATATTTGCTACCTGCAAATGCAGGTAGCAAATTTACTTGGGATTAATAACAGCTCCATAGTGCTTGTGTAGCCACCCGACCAGGAGCAAACTCTTCACCCAGTCAGCCATCCACCAGGAGACAGCTCCTTGCCCTCAGGAGCTGCCTGCTGCCAGGGCGGGCTCCGCCACAGGAGCCTGCGTGGGGACTCTGCCCCCCTACCCCAGCAGCAGGGAGCTCCACAATCAGGACTGGGAAGCAAGGGCTGGGAGATCCTTATCTCTCAGCTTGTCTCCTGCAGTTGCAGGGGCCAAACTCAGAGACTCTTACCTTCCATCAGAGGCTCTGTAAGTGCGGGGATACTGCTGGGAGATGCTTATAAGGGTCTCCCAGCTTGAGCCCCACAAGCACAGGGCTCAGGCTGGGAGATAAGCATCTCCCAGCAGCAGCCCCCAAGTCGCAGAGCTGTGGCAGGAAAATAAGGGTCTTCCAGCTAGAGCCCCATGACTGTGGAGCTGGTGCAAGGAGCACCCTGCTGGCAGGGGCAGGGGAGACTGTTCCCTCCCCACCCTGCAGCTACGTGCTGCCCTGCGGTCCCAGGTTGGGTCAATATCCTGCTGTCCTTCCAGCCCCCATTCCCTGACAAATCATGGAACGGGGGTTAAGAGTTTGTTCCCAGCCTCCACACTGCAATCACAGAGCTGGGACTGGGAACAGGCTGGGAGCTCCCTACATGGGGACAGTTTCCTGCCCAGCTGGGAGCTAGCTGGGGCCTGCTCCTGAGCAGGACAGTTCTCAGCCAGCCCCAGGCTATGCAAGGAAGCAGTGCAGCCTGGAAGTGGTTGGAGACTGTTATGTTTTGGACAGTGCCCAGCCAGCTCCAGGCTGCACATGCAGAGGTATATTGTCCCTGCCATAGCAGCAGGCAGCCCCCCAGCTGTCTCCTGGCCCGATGCTCCCTGCCAGCCCCTGGGCTAACAACACCCAGAGGAAGCCAGGAGCTCTCTCCCCAGTGGCAGCAGGGACCCATTCCAGGGTTATAGGGAACTATGAGCAAATATACTCCCTAATCCCCACATGTGTAAACACCTGCCCAAAAACCCTTACTGTGCAATAGCTTACTTGGCAGGAAATCTAGGCTGGAGTAAATGCATGTGTAGATGCACCCATTGAGCAGCAGGAGGTTGACTCCCATTTCTAACACACCAGCTTCCATCTTTCCACCTGCTAGATTTTCAAATAAGCACCTCTGTGCTTTCTCCCACACTGGCCCTCATTATCCTTCCTCAACATCCACAAAACTACCTCACTATCTGCCTTCTAGGACGGGTCGGCAACCCCCAGCACGCATGCTGAGCATGGCACACAAAGCTACTTTCTTTTTACAATTTTTAGACAATCTGGTATTTACATTTAAAAAAGGGCAACATTTATGATTATTAACTAAACTAATATGCAGTGCATCCTGCCATGTACCCCTGCCCTTGTTTTGTTCTTCTGACATGCTGGCACTCCGGCACCTTCCAAGGTAGACAGTGTGGGTTTTTTCGGCACACTGATCAAAAAACATTGCCTACCCCTGTTCTAGGATGTCTACAGAAAACTTGACAAGAAATAGGGTTATTACGTGACATATGACATGTGCCCATCAAGCTGACCTATACTGTCTGATCTTTTGTTTTTACTTGCTGCCTGCTGGTATCTGTTGTCTTGTCTTATACTTAGATCTTAAGTTCTTTGGGACAGGGATTGTCTTTTTGCTCTTTATGTACAACAGTCACTTGCACATTGGCTCCTGGTCCACAGTTAAGTATTATATGTTGTTATAGCAGCAATAACGGCATGCAAATTTTATTTACAAAGCACTTTCAACTCAGTAGAAGTGCTCAGGCATTGAACAACAAATATAAGACAATTTATCCTTAAGTAAAACTGCTCCAACTCCAGCAACTTTGTAAAGAGATGGACAGACAAAAACAACAAATAAAACATCTCTGAATGACTTAAATTTTCAGGTACTTATAAAAGTGGGAAAAGATTAAATGAGCTGCATTTCAGCTCTGTACACTCAGGAAAGCTTGATTGCCTTACATAAGTCCTACAGCAGAATCTCTACACACCATTGCATTGCCGGAACAGAAACCTGTCAGGTGGAAGCTCAATGAAGAAGTCTAAAGAATTACCAAAATCTGTCCCATTCAGAGCTACATAGAATGTAAAAAACCGGCAAAAACATCAGAACAAAGCACTATGATCATAATAGCTCAAATCCATAAACAGTCTTGACGTTGCATTCTGAACAACCTGCATGCAGCAGATTAGCCTCACTTACAGAGTTTCACCATGTCTCCTTAAATAAATATGGGTGTTGCCTACACAAACAGCTTAACTAAAAGCTGGTTTTGCAAGCCAGGTCTAACAATGGATTGCCACAGACAAGATTAAAAAATGATGGGCAGAGTTAACCTAGTTCACTACATTCAAGACAAGTCCCCTCAATCCTAGAAGACACAAGACAAAAGCACCTCATAAAAACAACCTGATCAACAACGCATACTTCTCTTCTGAGGCTGACGACAAGACAGTTTTATTGTATCCTACTAGCAATACCATTGAGGTATTCCTTCAGAACCAAGACTGACCTTTGCATAGTCCACATGACATTAAACTGATAGTTGTGTATCATCAGCATATCAATGGTACTGTACTATATGCTTCACAGTGGTCTTCCCAAGTGGCTTCAAATACCAGATCTAAGAACACTGGAAGCAATAGTATTGGGTTTAAAAAACAAAAAACAAACAAAAAAACCCAGGCATACCCATTCCCAATAGCCTAGTGAGGTTAAGGCATGCCAGTTTCTCTAGCCAACAGCAAACAAGTGACAGCACCAGGCCCAACTTCTACTTCCACCCTAAATAATGAGATGCCCCTTTACAGCTTAGGTCAATTGAAGGAGCCTTTGGTACAAGGCCAAATTAGGAATTGAACTCATCTCTTGTTAACAACAGCAAAATACACGAACCACTCTGCCTCGGGTAGTAAGTACAGTCACACTAATTTCAGGAATTTATTATAATCTCTCAATACAAGAATGGGTCATAAAATGAAACTAGTAGGTAATAAGTTTGAAACAACCAAAAGTAAGTTCTTTTTCATGTACTGAGTAATTGAAGTGTGGAAACCATTGCCACCAGATATTGTGGAAGCTGACAGTTTAGCCAGATTCAAAAAGGAACTAGACAAATTCAGTATCCTTTCTCGCCTTTCTTGCTCCATTTCCTTTTAATCCTGTCCCCCAACCCTTGTTGGGTATTTATTGAGCATTGGAGTTGGGGGACTTTGAATCAGAACTTGCTAGACCTCGTATGTCTACAGACTGAAAATGAGAGATGAACAGTGGAAGAAACCCTGGTCATACCCTGTTCACTCTCTCAGCATCCATTTTCTGATACTCTGTGACACAAGATACTGGGCAAAATGGATCTAGGATCTGACCTAGTAAATGGCATCTCTTGTTTTCTTATGTTCTAAGTTGGTAGTCTAATTGCATGTAACTGTTTATAAGCCTGGAGTCCAAAAATGTAAAAACCTGGCAACTTGATGAAGCTTCTGACTGTACTGAGTAGACCCTTATAGAATCATAAAAAGTTAGGGTTTGAAGGGACTTTGGGAGGTCACCTAGTCCAACCCCATGCTCAAAGCAGGACCATACCAAAGTAGATCATTCCAGCCAGGGCTTTATCAAGATGGACCTTAAAAATCTCCAACGATGGAGATTCCACCACCTCTCTAGGTACCTGTTCCAGTGTGTGCTTCACCATCCTACTAGTGAGAAAGCTTTTTCTAATATCCAGCCTAAACATCCCTTGCTGCAACTTGAGATCATTGCTCCTTGTTCTGTCACTTGTCACCACTGAGAACAGTCTAGCTCCATCCTCTTTTGAACCGCCCTTCAGGTAGTTAAAGGCTGCTATCAAATCCCCTCTCAGTCTTCTCTTCTCCAAACTAAATAAACCCAGTTCCCTCAGCCTCTCCTCAGAAGTCACGTGCCCCAGCCCTCTAACCATTTTCACGGCTTTCTGCTGGACTCTCTCCAACCTGTCCAAATCCTTTCTATAGTTGGGAGGCCAAAACTGGACACTGTACTCCAGATGAGGCCTCAACAGCACAGAATAGAGGGGAATAATTAGTTGCCATAGTCTGCAGGCAAAGCTCCTACTAATGCACCCCAGTATGCCATTAGCCTTCTTGGCAACAAGGGCACTTATATCCATCTTATGTCCACTGTAACCCTCAGGTCCTTTTCTGCAGAGCTGCTGCCCAGCCAGTCAGCCCCCAGCCTGCACTGGTGCATGGGACTGTTCCATCTTAAGTGCAGGACTTTGCACCTGTCCTTGCTGAACCTCATGAGATTTCTTTTGGTCCAATCCTGTAATTTATCTAAGTCACTCTGAAGCCTAGCCCTACCCTCCAGTATATCTACTACATCCCACAGCTTGGTGTCATCTGTGAACTTGCTGCGGGTACACTCCATCCCATCTTCCAAATGATTAATAAAAATATTGAACAAAACTGGCCCCAGGACCAACCTGAGGCACTCCACTTGATACCAGCTGCCAGCTAGGCATCAAGCCATTGATTACTACTCATTAAGCCTGACAATCCAGCCAGCTTTCTATCCACTTTACAGTCCATTCATCCAACCCATACTTCCTCAGCTTGCTTGCAAAAATGCTGTGGGAGACAGTATCAAAAGCCTTGCTAAATCAAGGTATATTAAGTTCACTGCTTTCCCCACATCCACAGAGCCAGTTATCTCATCATAGAACACATAGATTGGTCAGGCATGACTTGCTTTTAGTGAATCCATGCTGACTGTATCTAATCACCTTCTTCTTCTTTAGGTGCTTAGAAATGGATTCTTTGAGGACCTGCTTCATGATTTTTCTAGGGACTGAGGTGAGGTGACCCTTAATGATGAGCTGACATTTTAATTATTTCCTCATTCTCTTCCACAGTTAGTGACGTTATATACTTTACATAAGTAAAGCTAATCAGGAAAAAAAATAGCGAACGATTTAAAAAATTTTGACAAATGCTTTTATCAAAGTTTATTAAAACAATTTGTTTGGTTGGAACATATTTTCAAAAAATGTCCTACCTTTTTTAAATTCCAGTTTTTCCTTTTTTCTTCCTTGTCCCCCCCACTTGCCACTCAAAAAAACCCAACAAGGGTTGGGGGGACAGGATTAAAAGGAAATGGAGCAAGAAAGGGGAAAAAGGAAATACTGAAAAAGTCAGGAGTTTGGGATTTCATTAAGAAAAGTACTGAAAATATTTTAAAACATTTTTACACTAAAAATGATTTGATAGTAAATAGGTAAACCACGTGTCTTCAACATTGGCAATGGTGTAAGTTTGTTTGTGTACCAAACACGGGCACTTTTAATAATGCAAACACATTTTGAAAATGAGAATTATCATGTGGTTAGACAGAATTCTAATATTATAAAAGCCTTCGTCTGTCTGTCTGTAACACTTTACTTGCACTCTGATTGGTTGTCTCGGCAGCCAGTCGCAATGCTGACTGAAACAACCAATCAGAATGCTCTGCACAGACAGAAGCGCTGCCATGACAGTGGGGATTCAGGGGCCAAAGTAGGTTGGAGGCTCTGCTCCTTGGAGGCAGCAGCATGGTGCTGCACTGGCCTTGACCCCTGGCTCTGGTCTCGCTGCTGCTGGACCCTGACAAAAGCTGACAGTGAGGGGGAGGCAGTAGGGAAGAGAGGGGGAGATAAGCGAGTGCAGGGGGCACCGTGGTGGCACCACACCACTGCGGCCATGCCCTGAGAACAGCCAGGAGGGAGGCAGAGGAGCCGGAGTGGGGGGAGGGGTTGTGTGCAGCTGGATGTGCAGCATTGGCAGCATGGGGTGCTAGCTGGTGGCTGCAGCCACTGCATGCTAGCTTTCTCCCCTCTCCTGCGCCTGGGAGGTGGCAGCGCCATGGGGTGGAGCAGTGTGGGGTGCATGGGGCTGGAGGAAGAGCGGTGGTAGCGTGAGGCGGTAGGTGGCAGCACTCCGTCCTCACTAACCCCCCACCCCACCATCATTCTTGACAGGCAATTGGCTAGTAGTAAATAACAGACAGAGGTTAAAATGTCTATGAAAAGGGATGAATATGTCTAATTAAGCTTCTCTCCACTTATTCTCCCCCATTTCCTTTCAAGGAACACGTCACCATTTATTCTCAATAGTGATCTTTTTATTTGTAACAGAAAAGTATAAGACCCAATAAACCTTGTGCAAGGGGAGATATTCAAAGCAATGGAAAGATCATTATTATAAAGTATTCAAAACTAAAATACTGAAAACCCTCCAAAATAATTCCCAAAACATTTTCCCTTGGTAGATGCAGAACTGTAACTCTTTTGGAAGGGGAGTATTAAAAAACAAACAAACCCCTCCAAAAAAACTTACTACTTAAGAAGTTTCTTAAATTCGTTTCTTTAAAGGAAAGTCTTAGTACTATAGTAAGAGTCATTAGTTGCTTTACTCGTCTTAAACCCATATACAATTCATGCCAAATACATCAACTTTGAGTGGCTTTTCATCTTTAAGTATCTGTGCTCTTAGGCAGCACAGCAACTCCAGTCTAGAGCTTGAGTAATCTTTATTCTGCCATTCACTAATGGAGGCATGCTTATTTTTTCAGCCTGACTCAGCTCTGTCACCAGAACACAGTTGTTTAAACAGGAGATACAAGTCTGTCACAGCTGTTATTTGTCATGCATTCAAACACTATGACATCCTGAAATTTCAGTTGGCAACAGCAACTGAATATTTACTGTTTAGTAGCCACTTGCTTCTGTTACAATCTTAGTAGGATAATCAAGGTACTACTCTGAAACTGGAATTTTCTAACTGTACAGTTGGGATAGATTCCCATTCTTGAACGTAGACTTCCATGATAACAAAAAAGGAATTTACCAAGTTCAAAGTTTTACAGCCATTGTTTCAAATAGATTAGGATCTTATGCTAAACATGTATCTCACTGCAAGAATACTTCAATACTCTGCCAATTATTTTTGGTTGCCATCTGCAGGAGACTTGCATCATGAAGCTTCAGGTGTTTGTTCCAGCACAGTTCACTAACACCTGTTCAACCAACCTCATAAAAAAAATCCTGTGTAAAACTAAACTATTTCATGAAAAGTTTTGAAATGTGAATGAAAACAGTTTTCACCAAAACTTGAATTTTCGAAGCCAGAGTTGTTTGGTATTTTCAATTTCTTTTCAACACTTTTTTTTACTTCTTTATGGTGTCCCTTTTTCATCTGAAAAATATGACAAAGCTGGTGAATGCTTTAAATAAATTTCATTCTTTAAAATTATAAAAGAGAGACACCCTACCCCTATTTTCTTAAAAAAGTGGAAAAATGATAAAATGAAGAAAAACTAAATTTTACTACCTTTTCAGTTGTTTGCAACTTCCCCTTTTTTTCCACTGGAGACAAGTGCTGAGAGTAAAAGGCCAGAAAAGGGGAAGAGAAACGGTTAAGAGAAAGAAATCCTGAAAAATCTCAGATAGCTCCTCTCTACCCTGCTGCCTAAGATATTGGGGACCTAAGACAGACTTTAGGTGCCAATCTGGATCACAACAAAGCTTAAAGAAGAGATATGTGCATAGGTGGCTAACCTGGATTGTTTCTGGGTTTACAAATAACTAGGTTCTCACAGTCAGTATGCTAGGTAGAGGAAGTGGCAAACAACTTCCTAGTGAACATGGCAGGATAATATATCTACAGCCTGTGCATCCCTTGGCAACCTCTGCCTTTGAAACCTCTGCGCTCTTGAAAACACTTTTCACTTTAAAAATGCCCAGAGCAGGCCCTTTTCTGGACAATCTAGGCCACCAGAAAACAAAGAAAAGTAAGGACACTGAAACAACAGGAACCATGGGAATTATGTTTCTCACAAAACCACAATGTTCCGATCGCTCCTGGCAGAAATCTCACAATATTCAGCATGAAAAATTCCAAAATATATATGACAGTGGTGGAACAGTGCACCATGGAGTCTGAGCATTTATTCTGAAATATAGCACATTTTTGTTTAGTAGCACCTTATCTCAAAAAATGTGCCTCCTCCCTCCTCTCCCTGCACTGGCAAGTTGAAAGCTGAATGCTCACAGCCCAACTGAACCCCAGTCATCCCAGGATTGGGAGTGACAATCAACTGATTGTCAATTCTAACTCTAGGACCACATGGGAGCCAGTTCAAGATTCCCAAGTAGTTGTCAATGCCAACCCCAGGATCACACTGGAATCTTAAGCCAGCTCTGATTATTACCCTGATACAAATTCAATTTAAGGTACAATGAATATCAGCTACAAAAATATTACACATCTTTTGTGGCATATTATTGTAGCTAATACCCCACTTTGTCATGGCATTCATTCCTTGAATGTGTGAAAGGGTTACTCTTTATGGTGCATTTAACAGGTTAATTGCATCTTAATTGTAAATTTGCCATTTAAATTTGCAATTTGCCATTTAAGTTTGAAAAATTTGCAATTTTTCATTTAAGTTGCTTTCAAAATGTCCACCTTAAAATTCATCAGAGCTTGAGAACTAAGATATCAATTCTTTACTAAAAAAAATTTGAGTATTATGAGAAGTGTGTTCTCTCTATTCTCTGAACTCTTTAGCCAAGTCATTTTATTGAGAAAAACCATTTTTGTTGCCGATTTCAATGGCATATGAATCTCAACCTAAAAATCTAAAATTTCAGAGATACTGAGCACAGTGGGTTCAAGATTACTCTGTTTAGTATACAAAAAACGTATTCAAGCTTGAGGGGAGAATACAAGGGTCAAATTTCAATTACATGTTTAGGTTTTGAGAAATACATAAAGTTACTTCAAGAGGAATAATATTGAAACGGAGCATAAGTGATCAGAGGTGGCCCTTTCTGAGAATGCTCATAACAGCCAAACAAATTGAGGAAGGGGATAGAGGTAGAATGTAAAATCTATCCAGTGCATTACAGCAAATCAGAGAACTCCTAGGGTGCACAGATGTTTCAGTTCTTTAGAGAAAACCATGTAATGACACAGAATGAATCTATTAGATGCAATTGGTGAATAGCAGTATTCTATGATCACACTAGCAAAGCTGTCCCCTTAAATGATGAAAGGTCTAAAATCCACCAACAAATCTCAGTAGAACACATAGCTAAATCTTGAAAAAAAACCTGGTAAATGAGTGCAAACAGGAAAAATGGTGACAGGTGGTTGAGGCTTCACTGGATAACAGAAATGGTCCAGAAGGCAGTATTTAAAAATTGTGGGAGTCTGGCCATTGTTTATTATTTTACAATTAAAAGCAAATAAATCAGTTAACCTTCTCATCCTTTACAGAGACTGAACTTTAGCTACTGTACTAATAAAAATAAGATCAGGTTAGAATTCTTGTCAAGAACAAAACTTATCAAGAGACTGACTGAAAGGTCATTCCTGTGCCCCAGCTTTAACAAAGACTTTTCGCAAACAATCAGTGAGTATACAACAGTGAAACGCAAGAGCACGGCTCCAGAAAACATAAGAATATCAAAGACAACATCCTAACTTAATGGAGATTCTATTTTTATCAGCAGGGATTGTGGCTTCCTCTGATTAAAAAAAATCCTCAATTTTCAGTAAAAAAAGTGACCCCAAATCCACATTTTTTTAAAATATCCGATCAGTTGGTCCCAGACTGTTGATATAGCAAAGCTGGCAATATTGTTAGACATGAAAATTAAAAAGTAAAAAGATTATTTTAAAAACAATAAGCATCATTTCATGTATCCTGATAAAATATAATTTAGTATTATTCAGTTAACAGATGCGGGGAGGGAATCTTTTTTGTTCATTATTCATTGATTCTACTTTTGTACAATGAGCTTGTGGATAGAGTATGACTAATTATGTAACCTTACCATCTTATATACTGATTATTTTATTTAAATATATATATATTGAAGAATTTAAGTTTGGGAGACCTTGACTTTGTATCTTAAAAGCCTATCCTACTTCTTTATGAGGCAATACATCCTAAAACTGAAATAACTAAGCAGCAACTAAAGGTTTATTAATTTTTATATTTTGGCTCACTTAAATATAGTTGGATATGTTGAATAGCTGTGTAATGGGGAGAACATATTTCTTCCACTCTATTCCAGTATAAAACATGGTGGTTGTAACTTGTATTTTTTTTCAATATCGCTTAGTCTTTCAAACAAAAACAATACCAAAAATTAATTATGCTAATTAATAATTGTTCCACTCCTTCCTATGAAAGCAAGAGTACCATTAGACAAACTTGTCTACAAAGAGTAATAGATTTGAATAGAGCTCAGTAAACTGACAGCTTATTCTAAAACTTTACTAGAAGCTGGACTCTTTTTAGAAAAATGGCCAGAAGTTCTTTCTGAACCTTTGCACAAAATTCAAATCAAGCCAAATTCTTAAAAGGGAAAAAAAACTCAAACCGAACAAACACAGCTGTTAACCTAATTTGTAGGTCTTTTTTGCTGGGAAAGGTGCAGAAAGCACTCTGGTACCTACCTATTCTATTGTGCATTTCTCTATCAAGAGAAAACCCTTCAGCATCAGATCTTGTTCCAGAAGCCATTGGGAAGCCCGTATCCCTACAACAAGAACTCTTCCCCTGGACCACACTAATCTAAAATCATCTAAAATCTGGAAGTACATTGAAGACTATTTCCCTGAATGTGCTGTGAAATATTTTCTCTCTTTCCTATCTGTAAGATGATCAGCTTCCAGGGGGATGAAGAAGGGAAGGGAGTTTCCAAATGGAAAGTGCTGTGCATGACTAAAAGACAAGTTACTTATGCCAAGGATTTTCACTGTGGGTGACAGAGACGGTAACTGGACTAAGAATCAGTCTGTGGTCATTCTTTGGCTAGTTTTCTTCAAGATCTTTGGCAGCAGTTTAAAAACAGTTTAATGTGCATGGCAACAGCAACACACACGTTTCAAAATGTTATAAGAAGAAAAAAGGCCCTTTTCATAGCATTGCTTGTTATCCAACAATAAAAACAATTATTTCATTACAGAACATGCACAGCAAAATGTTTATAATCATCACTCTTATTTGAATGTTTAATCTCTATTGTTCTGTAGCAAGTGAAACAGAGGAGACACTTCCTCTATCCAAAATAAAATGAAATAATACTATGTTATTTCAGCTGTTGGAATAAAGAAAACACTCACCATCAAGAAAACAAGACATCAAAAGGAAAACTATACTAAGGGACTTCTTGAGATCTATTATGGGGACAACAGAAACAAAATAGACTGCACAATGCACAAACTGTCGTAGCTCACTTAAGAAAATAATTTAAAAGTCAGTTCTATTAAGAGATAGAAAGTAATGGACAAGGGTGCTTCTATATACACCTTACTTAGGGTTTGTAATCTTACTAACTGTAATGAAATATTTCATGTCAAATATCAATACTATTACAAGGTATAAGGTGCCATGTTTTAGACAGGGATGCAAGTCATGTGTTGTATATGGGATTGGAAATACTACGGGGCAGGGGGAGCAGAAATCACTTCTGGGTAAATATCTAAATGCTGTTTGTACAATGGATCTGACACCTTGATTATTATAAATTACAGACAATTTATTTTTCTATTTGCTTAATTTTTACTTCTAACAGGCACTTTGTATACAATTAGTCTCATTTGCTTTCATAAGATCTGTTTTCTCTGTTTGGGTAGGCTTGTCTATCACGGCAAGAAGTAGGAGAAAAAGGACTGTAAGGCCAAAAAAAACATTATTAAGGGGAAGTGTTAAGGAAGGTGTAATCACAGAATTATAGAAAAATAAGAGCTGGAAAGGATCCCTAGAGATCATCCAGTCCAACCCCCCGCTCATCCCTACCCAAACCATTCCATACAAATCCTTGCCTAATCCATTATCTTCTGTGTCACATACCACAAAGCATTGCACCCTAATCTGCCACAGGTAAAGCAGAGGAACTACAGCAACCAGTGTCCTGCAGCTGCAAGGGATTGTTAAAATACACTTAAGACAGCCAAGGAAGAGGGCCATGCTAATCTATCATGGATTTGTCAAAAACTATTTTGCCTTATACCTATAGAAAAGTAAAAGGACTTCAGTATTTAACATACGCCAAAGTGTGGTTCCCCACCAAACCACAAAATAACACTCACCTATGAGTCGGTAATTCAATTTATTACTCAGTCCATCCATAATATATTTTTAAAAGTCTTAAGGGTCTTCTAGCCTTCAGTGGCAGATTAATTTCCTGTTTTCTACTCTTCTTCTTTATAGCTTCTGTGAGCCGACTGCCTGCCTTCCTAGATTTATGGCTACTGCAGCAAAGCCTGCGACACTACCCGTTTTAATCATCTATATGGAATATGAATGCATAATAAATTTCCCAACCAAAGTAGCAGAGCATTAATTCTATAAATGTTTTAAAGGTTTCTAGAGTGATAGCATATTGCAATATTTAGTCAGAGAGACCTTAATTTTTAGAAAAATACTAATTTGAATATGGCAAATCACATTGGCAAGTAACATTAGTAGACTTTACATAAGCAAGAGTTCAATCAACACTGAAATATTAATTTTGTCATGTCTACCAGGTATTTCATTTAGACAGGGATGCAAGTCAGGTATTGTATATGGGGATGGAAATACTAGGACCTAAAATAATGCATCACGAGTTATAATTATTTGTATTATTGTAGTGTCTGCAAGCACCACTCAGACACTAGGACCCTATTGTGCTAGACACTGTACAAACAGAAGAAAAATACTTCCCTGAAGACCTTACAAATCAAAGTATAAAGGCAAGAGCTGTTGCTATTATTATTCAGTAATGATTTCATAATATCAATGTTAGTATTAAATCTCAGTAATATTTTACATATATATGCCAAAAATATATATTTTTTCTCTTGGAACATTTACATAAATATTTTCTAAAAAATGCAAGACCATCCTTCCCACTATACCTTGGCTATTCTAACCTCCTTATTTCTATACCAACTTGTTTCCATCTGTCCAACGCAGTTAGAGAAATCATCCATACCACCATTTCTGAAAAAAAACTGTCCATAGATAGGGGAGGATCTAGAGTTTCCTAAAAGGGGAGCATCCATCAAACCATAAGAGTGGCTGCAGCCTCTGGGCTAGTGGGGAACCAGGCAAGGATCCATGTGGCCACTGCTACTGTCCCTGGCTGATCCAGACATGGGGGGAACCCCAGAGCCACTCTTACCCCACTCCATCTGGGGGCTACAGAGAGTGGCTGCAAGGGGAGCTGTGGTCAGCCAGAAACTGCAGTGGTGGCGTACAGATTCGGCCTCCCAGTGCTTGCTCTGTTGCTCAAGGTGTCCAGCACTGGCAGGAGGCTGGCAAGGAGCAGGCACTGGAAGGAGGAACCTGGGCACTGCTAATGCTATACCTGGCTGACAAAAGTATGGAGGCAGCCCCAAAGTCAGGTTTGGCAAAGGACCACAGTGGTAGCCCCTGTTCTCTGCCCAGCCACCCACTTCTCCCTGGTATCCCCTGCTGCCTGGGAGGCAGGTGCTGCAACGAAGAACCTGGGTACAGTGGCTGCTCTCCCCGGACAAGCACAGCTCCTCATGCAGTTGCTCCCTGCAGTCTGCAGCTGCAGCACGGAAGTGGGGGCTCCTGGGTTCCCCCTCTGTCTACGTTAACCAGAGACAGGGGGAGGGGGTTGCATTCCTTGTTCCAGTGCCTGTTCCCAGCCAGTGAGAGTCACAATGGGGAGTAGCAAGTACAGAAAGAGTAAACCTGACTGTTACCACTGCTGTGCTCATGGCACCACGCGCAGATCCAGCCTGCAGCTGGAGTCAGGCAGGATCAGCTCTGAGTCCTCCCCTGTGCCTGTCAGCTGGGGATGGCAGCAGCAGAAGGAGGATGCATCTGCACTGCTGCACCATCCCTCCCCCACAGTCTGCCACATCCATACACAATACTCCTACCTAGCACCAGTCTGTTAGTTTGTTACCCATGTACCTGATTTAAAAAAAAATGCATGTTATGCACTTGCGGTATATATACATGTCTAATTATGTCTTGAAACTGACCATCTTATACCAATGATTTGTATGTGTTAATTATGCAGTATGTAAAAACACTTCCTTTTGTATTTTTTAAATTGTTGCCTTTTACTTTCATTTAGTATCCCCTTTTTCGTATGATGAAAAAGGGTAGATACCATCCTCATTCATTATTTGGTTTGACTTATTTATCTAACTTCTAAAATGAAAAAAAATCTCCTTAATCTTGGCAAATGGAAGTTTCTCCTTACCTCTTATAATTTTCTCATTTTGGGACCTTTGTTATTTTTGCTATATCTTTTTGAGACAGCTTCTCTATCCTTTTTCACAACCTTGACTACCATATACAGTTGCATGTCAACTGCGCAATTTGCTACACCCCTGTCTAAACTCTTTTCCTGTGATTCTGTACAGTATCTAATTTATATACTGTCACCCCTGTCCAAACTCTTTTTCCAATCATTAACAAACATTAAGTAAATTAGATACGCTACAGAATCACAGAGTAATCTTTCTTTAGGTATCTGCCATGTAGAAAATTAACAGTTTAGGAATCAGAAGGGATAATTGACTAACTTCTAGTTTAAAAAATAACTAAAATATTTTAAAGTTTCTGTTCCAGCAATCACTTCTGTATCTCCAAAAGTTCCTCAATGCCTAACATTAACTTCTCTATATATTATCTTCTCTAAAGTTCACCCTCTTAAAAATTCAATGTGCAGAACTAGAATATTTTCAGAAAAAAATCTAGAATTTTGCAGTACCTAAGCAGTTATTTTAAATTTAGCTCTGACATCATCTTTCTTTTAGCTCATTATTAGTACCTATAACACCATGCCTGTGGGCTTCTCTATAGCACTCATTAGGACTAGGGACAGACATTGCACATAAACCAGTTTAAGTAATCAGAAACTGGTTTAAACCTGTAACAGAACAGACATTCAGTGCACATAAAACAGTTTTCAAAATGGCCAAAACCAGTTTGAGATAAACTTGGTTGAATGTAGTATTAGACTTAACTGATTTAGCGCAAACCAGTTTATGCAATGTCTGTCCCAGACCCCTACCTGGTTTAACCGGACTCCCCCAGCGTCCCAGCATGCTCTCTGGACTGGGTTCTCTGCAGGGACAGGCAGGGGTCAGGGGTCTAGCCAGAGAGAGGTTTAATTCTCCCCTCCCTGTGCCACTAGCAGGGACCCAAGACTGGCCTGCCAGGTGCTCCCCCCCTCCAACTGCAGGAGCAGTGGGGCACCATGGCAGCTGCAGGGCAGGGAAGAGGGTTAGTTGCTCCTCTACCCCCACTGGCAGCCAAGTCTGCCTGACTTCACCACTGCACTCTCCCTGCAGCAGAATAAGTCCCTGGCTGTCCCCTCTACCGGAGGGAAGGGGAATAATCCCCATCCCTGCCCCAACATCCAATGGGGCCCTACCTGCCAGCATCTGGCTGTGCCCCTGCCCTGCCTCTGCAGCAAGAGGGGCCAGAGCCTTTGACAGGGGCAGCAACCCATGTCATACTGTCAGGGAGCATGAGCCCCTTCCCAGCAAATGAATGCTGGACCACTGGACTATTTGGTAAAGGGGAACTGTAACCACTTCTTTTTAACCTGGTCTTCAATACCAACAGCAGAAACCAAAAAAACACCCTAAATTGAATGTTTGCAGTTTCATTCCAACACAAAGAACACTTTTTATCTTGGGCTAGTCTAACCTATTTTTTTTAATGGTTCAGTCCTGTGCACCCTCCCTCTATCACTACTACTGTCATAATCTTACAGAGTAAGCCTATTTTGATTAATGTTCTGCTAGGCTTTTCTCGCCTTAAATAAATTGGGGTTTCTCTGTATTACCATATTTGGCATTTTATGTTTAAGAAAGAAACCAGGAGGGCTTACTTGTTGGTAAATTTTATGCAATTAAATAATTTTCCTCTACTTTATTCCATTAAACTAACATGTCTAATCCATCTCTTTACTGCCAAACTCCTCGTAATTCCAAAATTCTCTGATCTCACTCTGTTAGTTCCTATATCAGTTTAAGAATTATCTACTGAATTATCCGCTATATTCTGCCTGCAAATGTTCTGCAGACCTACCTAAGGCAACAATGAAAAACAATAGTCCTGCCAGCAGTTAGAAAATGTATTCCTAAACACACAGCTTTTGTGCAGCATATCTTAACTTTTGGCATTTTTCTGAGTATGGCAAAAGAAGGGTGGTAAGAAGCATGTGAAATGCACACAGACACTGTAAGATAACTCTACCAATTGAATAATGGCTGAATCATTTATTAAGACTTATGAAAACAGTAAATCTATTTAAATCCATCTGCAAACTCTGTTTTACTCAGAAGTAAATAAAAAACTGCTGGAAATGCCACTTTTTAAAAATAAAACAGCCCTTACATATACCATCTGTTTTACTGCAAAACGTTTTCTTTATTTACATGTTTAGCAGCTTTTCAATGTGAATTACATTTATTAAAATGTAAACCTAAAAACTCCATAATACATTACACTCATTTTCAACTTTGGGGGACTGTAAGCAGGGAGCTTGGTGCTGCTGCTACTTTAAGGGAAGGCAGCTGCAGGAGAAGCTGGCTGCAGGTGAGGCAAAGGCCAATCAAAGGAGCCACATGACCCAAAAGGAGCTTGGCTTGCAGGATATAAGCCCAAGGCCTCAGCTGGGGCAGGCAAGACCAGTGGTTTAGGCTAGGGACAGAAGCTAAACTGGTTTAAGTGATCAGAAACTGGTTTAAACCTGTAACAGAACATAAGTTCAGTGCATATAAACCAGTTTCAATAAGGCCAAAACAGGGTTGAGATAAACCTGGTTGAATGTAGTATCAGACTTAACCAATTAAGGTCAAACCAGTTTACGGAACTTGTGTCCCAGACCCCTTCCTTTTTAAAGTTAAATCAGAGTCCTCCAGCATCCCAGCATGTTCTGCAGCCCTGGTGTGGGCTAGGCTGGGCTGTCAGTTCCAGCCAAGCAGGATTGGCTCTGCCCCTCTCCTCCCTGGGCAGAGCACTATCACTGCACTGGCTGCCTGAGAAAAGGGTGGGGATGGGAAACCCAGCTTTGGAGTGCAAAGCTCCCCACCCCCTTTGCTGCTCCAGTGGCAAGAGCAGGGGCAGGGCCAGACCCCAGTAGCCTGAGGAGAAACAAGGGTTTAATCCCCCCATTTCAGGTGGGGTATGGGCACCACTTTTGCACAGGGCTATGTACCCGGGGCTGTGCTGGCCAGACACCAGTAGCCTGAGGAGAAGTGGAGAGGTTTAACCTCCCATTGCAGGCAGCAGTAGCAGGAGGACACCAATACAGTGGTCTGGGCTGAGTCCCTCCAAGGAATGGCCAGTCAGCCACAGGGAGGAGGGATGTGACCTGGCTGTGGGGAAGGGGGATGTGACCTGGCTCTGTGGGAGGGGAAGATGAGGCTAGTTGTGGAAGCTAACTTACTACAGACTCCTGGTGCGGCAACATGGCCCAGGCTGAGGCAGCCCCAGGGGTATGAGTCAGCTCCCACCACCACCTGCAGCCTGCCACCTCCAGTCCCGCACAGGGCTGGGCTGAAGCTGCAGCACAGCTCCCCACCCCCTTCCTCTCCCAGTAGCGGCAGCAGCAGAGCGAACTATCACAGCAGACACAGGTGATGCATCGGTCACCTGCCACCTGCTCGCAGCAGCACTGGGAGCTCAGGGCATGCTGCTGCAGGCCAGGGCATGGGCAGTGGGGGCAGGGGGAGGCAATGGACCACCACAGCTCCGTCCAGCCCAGCTCCGTGGCCCATGGCAGTCTGCCCTGAGCACCCAGCACCACTGTAAGCAGGCACTGAATAACGGGTACCTCACCTCCACCCACCATGATGTTTCCCACCCCCACCAGGACAGGGAAGGGCAGCCTGCCATGGGCCAGTCACTGCCTATACTCCTGGGCTGTGTGGTCGGGACACACCAGGCTGCACTCCTGGGTCATAGGGCCAGGCATCTGGAGCAGGCTTGGGCACACCAGTGGTGTAGGCAACAGTGGGGGGAGGCAATGAACCACTGCAGCTTAGTCTAAGCCAGCCCCACAGCCCAGGGACAGAGGCAGCAACTGGCCTGCAGAAGCCTGCCCCTCCCTCTCCCAGTGGGACCAGTGAAGGGAACCATCATGGCGAGCAGAGGTGAGGCACTTGTCACCCACTGCCTGCCCGCAAAGGTGCTGGGCGCTCAGGGCAGACTGCCACAGTCACTGCCTAGGCCCCTGGAGGGGCTGGAAAAGAGTTGGCAGCAATTAATGAAATAGAGATCCTGAGACTAGGAGGGGTAGAGAATGGAGACCAAAGCCCAAGAGGGGTTTAGATTTGTTAGCTGTACAGAGGCCTGAGCCCAGGAGGAATTGGAACAGTTACAGGCACCAGAGCTGGAAACCCCAGCAGTGACAAAGTATATTCCAGGTTTAGAGGCCTACATGGACTAGAGTTGTCACCAGGGCTGAGATGACATCAGATTGAGATGGGAGATTGATCAGATCAGACAATGGAGCTTAATGCCCAATGATGAGTGACTGATTGGTAACATCTGCAAGGCTTGGGTGTGGCAAAAAGGGGAGAAAAAGAGGCCACATAACTAACCCTTAAGGTGATGAACAGTGACACTTGTGTTCATAAGTATAAGGTCTCACCTGGGGAGGCCTGGGGCAGTCTCCCTTTTTCCTAAAAGTATAATTACATCAAGGAGTGCCAGGTGAGTCAAAGGGGAGATTGCCCAAAGAAAGAAAAAGTGACAAGTACTGAGGGGGGCTCTAGAGATGTCACAGCCACTGTGAGGCAGGACTCTGTTGCAGCGCCATTGGCATCTATTTAGGAAACAAGACACAAGAGTTACACAACATGAAATGAGCAGAAACATAAGCATGTCTTCATTCTCCCACATACTGCATGGAAGAACCATATATCTTAAAACCTCCACCACACTCCCATCAGAGAGTAATACTATCTTCAACTGCCTCAGCTCCCGGCTCATGTCCAATGTGTGGACCAGGAGGTAAAAAAAAAACAGGGCCATTTCATACTTTAAGAAGGAACAGGCCCCTTACAGTGCAGAAAGCCTCAGAAACATTTTGAAAAGGACAATATGAGATATAATTTTAATTCATTTGAAAACGCTTTTTTAAGTTTTGTTCCTTGGAAAATTCTAGGTTTTGGAATTAAAGCTTTTGGAAATTCCAAGATTTCCTATGGAACAGGGATTCCAGCTTCTGGACAGCTCTATTTTCTATGTAAGAAACAAGATTCTCAGGCTGGTTGTAATTTACACTACTACCAACAGGCCCCTATGACTTTGAGAAACAAAGAATAGCTGGAGCAGTGTTTCCTTCCAGCTTCAGGCACTGAGGGGCCTGGAGGTGAACAAATGTAGTGCTGTCCTTATAGCTCCTGGCTGTTATGGGAGTTGCCTTAGGCAGAAGATGCTCCTTGAGGGTTTTGTCCCTGTTGAACCAACAGATAAGCTTCAGAGAACCCATAGTGTATTGCAAGATGTGATTTGTCCTTGATAATAAGTTCCTGTAACCAAAAAAAGTAACAAGCAAGTTATTTGGAAACTATAAAAGTACACTGGGATTTGGGGAGGGAGGCATGTAACACATTTTCAATAACAACAAATTTGCATTGATTGTTTTTGTATTTAAAATAAAAAGCTACTTTGTCAGTTAATAAAAAAAGTTTGTGAATATTTGCATGTCACTGTAGTGCTCCAGAGCTCTAAAACTAAATGCTAATAACATTCATTTACTATATATATTTTTTTGCAGCTTTATCCTGTATCTTTGCCAAACAGACTTGTTCCTCTATACCACTAAGCTCTGAAAGGTCTTCACTTTTGAAAGATAATTCCACCTTTTAGTTTAAAATAATACAGCTAAAAATTTTATTTTCCCCAACTTGCATCTGTGTTGTCCCAGGTGATTTCACAAAGACAGACTCATGTCTCTCCCTTTATTCGCCTCAGAAATTACTGCCTGCTGCCAAACTCTCTGGAAATCAGTGGCTCTGAACACATGCACACTGACATCTTACAGACCATTCTCTTTCTGGTATGCACAAGCAACCCCTGCCAAAAGGAAAATGTCCTAGATAACAATAAACCAGAAGGCTAGGTTTACTGCAGATGGAGAAAAATAATAGACTGTTTTAAAAACATTGCTAATATACATTAATTAAAATTTTTTATACTACTACTTTACTAATCGGGTGCAGCAAATCTAACACTTTATCCATCTCCAGCAGGAAAATATTAGTTCATTCTACACAACTGTACTCAGAGATACTAAATGAACATTTTGAACTGATGAGGTTTCTACTAAAACTGTATAAAAGGGATTTTGCAATACATGCTGCACTGCATTTGAGTTTATCTGTTTTACAAGTATACTTTACATTATTAAAATGTGTGCCCTTCAGCAATAACCATATTTCCTTTAAAAAAACCACAGAGCAAAATCCAGACGATCCTCAACGTGCTTCCACTTATGTGTTACAACACCAAAACATTAGGCTTTTGGCCTTAGAAGGGTAATTCAAAGAAACAAAAGCCCAGGATCCCTACACAGCTTTAAGCATTATCAAGGATCCCGTGTTATGACCAGAGGGCTACTTACAGTGATTCTCACACACAGTGCCACAGGACCCTAGAGTACCTTGAGATCCTCTCACAGGTGCTGCAGTTAGTAGTGTTAGCTGTGCAAACATAATTCACAAGTGATGTGTCTGAACTCCACCACTCTCTGGAGCCCAACTCAAAACTTGTGCATTACGGATCAAATCCTATTTCCCCTTCATGAACCTAAATTAGCACATACATAGCCACATAACTGCACTTTTCCCCTCTTAATTACATCTCCATTGTCACCTTCCCATTTCTTATTCTAACTTTAAAAATCCAGTGAATTCAGAATCTAGTAAAATTATAAAGAAAAGCTGAATTTCATTCCAAATATTATACCTGTCCAAAGATCTACAGCCAATTTTTTCAGCTTCTGATATTTCTTCCCTAATCTGTACAGAAAACTTTAATTATTTCTCAACGCTAAGAGGAATGCCAAGAATGGTGAATCATTCAGTAGTGGCTAATTATCAGGAGTGGGGTAGTGGAGTGAATGCTGCTCACCAGATATTAGAGGAATGGCAAACTAAATTATAGTGATGAATCGCCCCATAAGTGAATTAACCAGTTTATTGTCAAATATTTTTTCTCCCTCTTTTGCTTTATGAAACACTCTAATCATTGGCAGGGAAAACTGATTACCAGTGCCGGATTTTGGCATAAGCTAAATATGCTTCAGGTTAGGGCCTCTTATTATAAAGGGCCTCTGAACCAACCCCCAGGCCGCAAAGGGTCAGCTGCCAGAGCAGAAGTGATCGAGGACTGGCAAACCATGGCCCACAGAGACCGGCAGAGAGGCTGCAACTCTTCCTGCAGGGCCCATGGCAGCCACAGTTGAGGTTTGGGCCCACCCCCAAGCCCTGGGGGGTGGACGTATCTTTACTTGTGTTCCAACAGGAAATTCCGGCCGTGGGGCTCCGTGCAGTGGTCTGCAATTTGCCAGGCTGATTACCTATACTAAGGCGCAGGAAAAATGTTTGCGCACAAATTATCATCAAATGCATGGAATAACAACTGAGAAGCCAAAGCTATTGTCCAGGGGGAGGGAAGGAAAAGACAGAGGAAAGCAGGCAGGGGCCTGAGGCTGCTGGGAGGGAAGAGGAATGGGGTCAGGGCCAGAAATGGAGCTGCAGGCCCCTGTGCCACTTTGCACTCGATTCTAAGACAAGGGGCTTTTTCCTCGTGTTAAATGCAGGGGAGGGCTTGTCTTAGAATTGAGTAAATATGGTAGACGTTAACATAGAGTACCAGACTCTATATTAATTTATAACAGGTGATCATCTGACCCATAATTTAAATTAGAAATATGAACAAATGACTAAACAAAAAAGTGGCATTAGAATGTCCCCAATGCTGTATAGATGTGCAACATACTTGCCTTTAAGCACACTGAGTAATTTTATTCGCTACAAAATTAAAAGTGAATTTTATAAAATTAAAAGTAATGCTTGTTTTATCTCATGTAATCTGATCATAAATTAAAAATGGTGAAATATGAGCAGAACGGTATGTCCTTAATGTAGTCATGTACTGGAATTGGAATTAAATCAGGCTTTTGTTGACCTTGTCTGAGCTAGAAGTGGAAGGTCATGAGCTGGCTTGCTCCTTCTCTGGTGATGCATGAGTCAAAAACTTTTACATCCTCAGTGTACACAATGTTTTGAAGGAATTAATTATGAAACATGAGTAATGACTGCATACTAAGCAAAGGTATATGTGAAATCTTGAAAGATCCAATGATTTAGTAGGGACATTTATTCCCTTAAATTAAAACAAACTCCCTAATACTAGATTTAGTCCCATATGTTTATCTCATGCCTAACACAAGGTTTTTTCTTTTTTACCTTTTTTTAAACATAAAATCCATTAGCAAGTTTCTGCCCACCCCCAAAACTAAAGCAGTTGATCTAATTTCTGTACACATACCTCAGCCTTATAAATTTCTGCACTTGCTTCAACAACACTCAGCATTATGACCAGTTCACATCACAAAATAATATTAAAAATATTAAAAGATCATTTAAAATTTCATACAAGAATAATTTATATCATAGGCAAAAAAAAACCCTGTAGAGCAGAGGTTGGCAACGCTTTCCAGCAGCAAGCCAGAATGATCCTGTTTGTGTCGGAGGTCGGCAGGTACTAGGACTCGCTGCTACCACTGTTTTTCCTCACCAGTCAGCTGCAGTGTGGCATGGGTAAAGACCACCACCACTGAAGCTACAGCTGTGCAGGCCAGATCTGAATGCTCTATAGCGCATAAGTTGCCAACACTGTTGAAGAGGGCGTACTCATGGAGTATCGCACCACTTATTCAACAAAAGTTAAATTCCATTGCAAGGACCAGCGAAGACAACAATGACATTCAAAAATCCTGTATTCATGTCATTTCATACAAAAAGTTGTGAGAGAAAATGAAAGTCTCAGTAATGACAAACGCATGTTGTTTGTAGCTCTGTCATTTCTTAAGCTTACCAACTTTGTAATGGGAAAACTCCCATTTCCTTTTCAAAATTATTGCTGTGAGGATACCAATTGGGCAGATAAACCCCATTAAAGTTACTGAAAGATATTGGACACAGAGGGTGCATCTACATGTGCATCTAGTGCACCTGAATGAACTCTGGAGCAGTTTAGACCAGAGTTTATTGTTCCTGGGTGTACATGTAAATGCTAGACGTGTAAGTGAAGTGCAGCCCTGACTGGCATGGGGCCTGTGGGCCAGCCTGCCAGCCCGCAGCTGCTCCACCCTGGCTCAGTGTGCTGTAGAGGGGCTGGCTGAGTATGAAGGTGCTACAATGTAGGGCTAGACAGTAGGCAGTCCCCACACTGTAGTACCTTTGTGCCCTAGCCAGCTAGGTCACCTTCTACACTTAAGTACTTGAGCATACTTAAGTACTCTGCCACAGGATAGTATTTGTGTTGGGCAGTACTATCCTACAGTGAAGTTAATTAGTTTACTGTAGCCTAATAGCACTGCACATGTAGACAGTAACGTTCTACTGCAGAGCTAATTAAGAAACTCCACAGCAAAGAGCACATGTAGATAGACCCAGAGTATAAATATATACACAGTAGCTTATTACTTTAGCTCCATGACTTCTGTTCCTATGTGTTAGCAAGGACAAGACAATGGTGGGATTCTTTTTTTAAATACTATGTCCATGGTCATTAGCTCGGAAGTCTAAATTGTTCTAACTGTTGTTTTAAAAGTCGAGTAGTTTTCCAGGCTTTTGTAATGGGGATCTGGAAAGAATAAAAAGTTTAGCAATAAAACATTCAGTTATTGGAATGAAAGGAAATAGGGATGTCAAGTTTTGCTTTCATTGTCCAAGTTAATGTTCATATCATTTCAATATATGTATGCACATGTGTAACCTATCTGCCAAGAATTCAGTGTTTACTCGGTTAATGTTTTTTTGGTCAAATATATTTCCAACTAAAGTGAGAGATTCTGGATTAAATCACACTGTTTGACTTGCCTGCAATTTTGCAGTATTTCAATTCACTCACCTGACATTTCCTTTCTTTCCTAATAAAGGTCCATCTTTGGCAGGTGTTGCTAACTTTGATATAGCAAGTAGTATGAAAATGAAGTCTATGCATCTTTAAAGTAATGCCTAAATCACATATATTTTTATATTACAAATAAATACCTTGTATGTGAGGTTTTAAATTATATCTTTAAAGTCACAGGTAGCAGGATAGTCTTAACACTTAGACTTCTGTGTAGTTTGGAGTTATGTTCCATCCGTTCTTTGGGAATTAAATTTTAACAACTCACTCTCTGTTATTTAATGGGCCTACACTCTAAGACTGTTTCAATAAACCTTTATTTTGGTCAGTCTTTGAAGCCCTAAACCACATTAAAATTGTGACTCCTAAAGTAATAGCCATTTTAAATTTATTTCACTCCTCCATCTCTCTCCCTCTTCATACTAGTAGTAAATTCAGTCCTCTTGTTTTACTTTTCACCATAATCCAAGCCACACAAAGACCACTATAATTAGACCTACAGTGTGTCATGTAGCTTACTTTATATTTACCCTGTGGCAGTGGAAATAGGAAAATGTTGTATATTTTCCATATGCCATGCCTCAAAACTCAAAGAACAAATGCCTCAAAACTCAAAGAACAAATGATCCTAACGCCATAGGCAAAGGTATCTGAAACTGTTCATCCAAAGTATAACTTCCACTTGAAATCTGCTGACTATTTAAGAAATGTGTTTTATCACAGCAAACCTGCTATCTGTTTACATAGAAATTCTTCAAAAACATAACAGGATTTTTTTGTTTTATTTAACAAAAAGAGTCTACAATTTGCCAAATATACTGTTAGTTCATCTGTATCATTTCATCATATATAACCTGCCCCTGCCCCAAAACCAGCTGGGGAAAATTGAGGTAAGCATTATACATAAGGAAAAGTGATCCCCATGGATCCAAAATTTGGCGGGGGGAAACAGGGCAAGTCCAACATGATACACAGCCCTAGTGTGCTATGTCCAATGCCTCACACTGGTCCAAAGCTATGTCCTAGTATGCTAAGTCTGGGACTGCATGCTATTATAGCCCCAAGGCTACATGCAGGATCAGATATGGCATATGGCTCCAGAGTGAGAAGGCACCCCTATGCCTGGTGTTCTGTACTTGGTGCACGGTCCTGACCCATTATGTAGCTCTGGAGCCAGCTCATAGGGTCACTAGATACATAGATCTGGACTTGGCATGCTGGGTCAGTGCACAACTCCGTCTGGCATGTAGGGCTGTTAGCAGACTTGGCTCCCCAGATGCTACCAATCATTTACCTCAATTAAATATCCTTTCCCCCCTTTCAGGCTTCCCTTCAAAAATCAAAGTGCATACTATATTCAAGGTGTGCTATATATGAGAAAATACAGTATACAAAAAGGCAATTTGTGTAGACTTCCAATTATTTTCAGGGAAAACATATAAATGAAATCATTAAAAGTATAGCACATGCCAAAACTGCTCTGAAAATACTGGGGGTACACTGATAGAGATATTTTTGGGCTGATGGCAATGGTTACTTTTTAACAAGCCACATCAGCCAATATCGATGCAACTGCCGATATGTGACCCAGAAGCATGGAAAGCAGCATATAGCTGGTAAGTCTGTTGTTGCAGAAGGGGCAAGGGGGGAGGGAAAGGGAGGGAGAGGGCAGATCAAGGCTCCTGTGGTAGGGAGGGAGTGGGGCTGGTGCTGGGGCAGGGGCAGGCGCTGCACAGCTGGGGTGGGGTGGGGCACAGGACAGAGCTGTGGCTCATTCAGGGGGTGCAGGGGAGGGTGCAGCTGCCACTGCTGCACACACCTTGGGAGAACATGGAAGGGATGCTCCCTAGATCTGTGCGCAGGACAAGAGTGGGCTGCCAATGCAGGTTGGGGTGGCACTGGGCTCTTCCTGGTAGGGGGCTGGGCTGTGCTCAGGACAGGTAGCAGTGGCACTGGGAGACGGGCTACGGTGAATTCTGAGGTGACTGTAGCTCCCCTGGCAGCCCCTCTCCCAGCGCCGCTGTAACCACCCACCTCAAGCACAGCCCCAGCCCAGACCCCTCCCAGGAATAGTCCAGCACCACCCCTGACCCCAGCCATAGCAGCAGTCCACCCACGCCCCGCATACCGATCTGGGGAGCACGTCCCACCCCATGCCCTCTCGGAATGCATGCAGGAGCCACCCCCCGCAAATGAACCATGCATGGCTCCATCCTATGCCCCACCATGCCCCAGCTGTGCAGTGTCTGCCCCTGCCCCAGCCCCAGCCCCACTCCCTCCCTCACCACAGGGGCCTCGGTCTGCTTCTCCAATGCCCCTTCCTTCCCTCACACCTCTTCCCCCTCAACAGACTTACCAGCCAGATGCTGCATTCCATGCTGCCAGGCTGCGCTCCTGGCCACCTGTGTGTTGCACTGCAACTGCACACATGCACACAGCATTTATCAGCGACATTATCAGCCACATCAGCCAAAAAATGCTGATTGCCAATAATGTCAATTTTCCTTTGATCAGTGCTGATACGATATGGGACTGATGTATCAGTGCACCTCTAGAAAATACAAGATGCTGTAATTGGAATCTCATTCCAACCAGAACATTTATCATGACAAGCGCTTTTCTGAAACACGCTCCATTCCAAACACCTATGACTTTTTATTTGTAAAGCTCACTTTTACATGGGCTGGAAGGGAGGTCCCTCAAAGGTACCCATGAGAAAATGGGTAACAATAGTATACCACCTACAACAATCAGTCTAGTAAAGGCAGACATGGTCCTAGAAAGGTCACCCACACCACAACCTTCATGGCATTTACTGTGTGGCATTCTGTTAATGGAGGATGTCATACAACCAGCTCACCTGGGAAGTAGACTATACAAACCCTCCCTAGGAATCTGTATATGTATTCACCAGAACGGAGCAACAAATCTTTTAATTAGGGTGAAAAATGGAATTTAATAGGGAAACACTAAATAGTGAAGGAGCGCCAGAATTGATTGAACATTAGTAAAACCCCTTATAATGAAATCATATCAGGTACTGGCAAACAGAGAAATGATGCATGAAGGGCTCTATACAGTGAAATCCTTCACTCTTGTGGCTCAAATCCTTGTAAAACCTTAGACATATTTGGGAAACTAACAGGGTATTAGAGTATACTCCCTCTGATATTTTATTGAGGAATGATTCTATATGCTTGAAACAGAATTCTGTTCTACAGTCCATTAAAGGTAAGGGCTTGGCAGAAACGTCAGGAGTTAACTGCTAGTCATAGCTGCTGCAGGAGGCCAATGCTTATGAAAATGCAGATGAAGCAGATCCAAAGAGCAAAGGGAAAGGGGAGAAAAAGTTGATTCAGCATGTCAGAGACAGAATAGTTAGGGGGGGAGGGAAATAGAGGAGGGGAAAAATCAGTTAAAAAGGAGCTTCTAGGGCAAACCTGATTTTTGACCCACGCAGAAGTCAAATTGAGAAATCAAACATACATGGCACAGATGTAGGGAGAAACATGTTTGGAAGACTTAAAGTTCCCTTTATCCCCTGACACCAGGAAATAGAAACCAAGAATAACTACTGGGTTAGGACCAGCTTTGTCATTTGAAAGTGGTCCAAACTAACCAACACAATGCTTTCTACATCATCCCTGTGAGAGTGAACTATGTGGTAAAAGTATGGCAGTTGACATCACCTATCTTACTCCTTAGAAGCCAAAGGAGAAAAGGAATGGCAGGACTGGGTCTTAGATGCTATCCCCAAAATAGTTGGGTAATGGAAGGTACACAAGATCATACCAGTCTCTGTACACCAAGTATGTTCACTTAGAGGAAGAGGAGGTATAAGTGAATGACTGAACCTGCTTGTAATTTTGTGCGCCTGTTTGATTGTTGTTGTAATGCTTGACATATGGTATAAAGGGGGTCAATTGAGGTATGAGCCCCATTTGCCAATTTTAGTAAATGTGCTGCCGAAGCAAGCATGGATATAAGCCAAAAACTACCACTGTGACCAAACATCTGATTTCTAGACTAAACACAGGCTGTAAAAATTAAATAAATTGTAATGATACCATGATTTTTTTTTTTAATTTTGAATCTAATTGCCAATGATGGGGAATTCACTACAGGCCTTGGTAAGTTTTTCTAAGGGTTAATCACATCTACTGTTAAAAATCTGCATCTTTTTTCTATTCTAAATGTGTCTAGCTCCAATTTTTAGCCATCAGATCTTGTTACATATTTGGTAACTGGAGGAGTCTTCTTTTATTAATGTATGTTCACTGTTTGCAAGTACCTTTAACCTTGTCTTTGTTATGCTAAACACTAGGCTTTCCTGCCCTTCCAACTCAGCATCTTCCTTAAACCATGGACATCATAATTGGATCCAATATTCAGTAATATGTGCATGAAAGCCAAAATATGCAGGTTATATAACTTCTCTGGGCTTGGAGAAAAAAACACACACTCAACTTCCCATTTACAGCAATTGAAATAAAAGACTGAGACCAACAGCTTTGGGACATATAAATTACTTTCACCAGGTGCAAGAGACTGCCAGCAGACAAAGGACTTTGGGGGCAGGTAAATGGGCATAACTGGAAGGAAGGAAGGAAAGACTGCTGTGAAAAAGACTGAACTCCTGTTCTCCAGAATAAAAGTGCAACATCTATACAGATAAGGTAGGCCTATGCAAGTTTCAGATATGCACAAATAGCACCTTCTTATACTTTAAGGGGCAAAGTAAATACCTAAACAGATAAAACAAATAATTAAGTATGAGAGATCTATCTATCTATCTCATATTTATTTCTTAATTTGTATATATCGTAAGATGACTGGAGTAGGACATGTAAGTTTCACATGAGGTCATATAAGGTCAGTTGGCAAGGCTGAGTCAGTAATACCCTGTCAACCTGGCCCTGTCCAATCCTGACCTGGCCTCAATAATTTCAGGAACTGAACCAGTCAGTTTTGAATCTTTCTGTGGAAAGGAGTAATGCACAGATTAGACAAACATGGCCCCTGCTCAAATGTCAGCAGAGCTCAGGGAAGGGCTAAGAGGCATATTTGTTATCTCTCTTTTTCATTTTGAATTACTTCTATGTCTTTTTCCCTACTGTCATCCTCATTATTAATATTAAATACACCTAGTCAAAACTGTGATCCCTGATCACACTAAAAACCACCAGTTTGCCGCATTGCCATTTGCATTGCTTTTTTGTTTATAGACCTCCCACCAATTTTCAATTTTTGTAACAACACATGCTTCCAAGTCAATTTAAATTAATTATTCATGCAAGTTGCTTCAATAAAATTCAAATAGGTTAGGACTCTTGTTTCTCCATCACGATGGCATGCTTATTCCACTAATTAGGGCTTTTTCTATTAATTTCTTGTCTGGGTGTGGTGAACAAAAGACAAAAGAGTAAAGAAATATAACAGGACAGAATATTGCGCATGAATAACAAACATTTTTACTGGCAAGAACCTTTAGAAATTGCCTGCTTTCAACATCAGCTACACTCATATTCAGAGAACTATCTTTCTTCGCTGCCCTATATTAGCTTCTACTGTTTAACTCATGTTAGCAGCAATGGCGTGAAAAGAATTAATATGAAATCTTAGTCTCAAGCAATGGGTATATTCTTTAAATGTCAAAACTGTCTTAAACAATTCACTGCTGTTTAGCACAGGTGGCACAACATACCAGGCCTCACGATCATCCATTCGAGTAAGTGTCTCATAACATTCGAAAAAGACTGACAGTTACCATGAAAGTACCGTCAGAACCACTGATGGTCATGGATAAGTCCTTCATCCACAATATTTAAACTCAGGCAGAAGATTTGGAGTACAAGTGTTACATTGTTAGCCTTCTGGTAAATTCTGTCCTTTGGATACACCCCCATTTCATTAAGCAAAGACAAAAATTGGATCCTGATTTGCAGATGTCATCAAAAAAGCATTAAGTATATTTGAATGTGCATAGTGCTTAATGAATCTACTACAAGTACTACAAATGGAAATGAACTTACTCAACACTTCTTAAGGCACATTATCAATCATTTCATAAATAAGGGAAACTGAGGTACAGAGAAACAATATAATGTCATGTATGCAAAACAACAGACTTGAGTGTTAATCTAGGGTCTGCTACACTGCATGTACAACTAACAGTTGGAACTGTGGGAACCATAATTTTATAAAATACAGATTTTAGAAACAAAAAGGTTCCCCCCCTCACATTATGACAAAACTAAAATAAATACCAAATGCCCAGATTATAGAAAATACAGCAAAAAGTGACAAACCAAAATCAAAATTAAATACCCATGTGAAGAGATTTCTGATTCCCCCCACACAAACTTTACCCTTTGTGCATATGCACACATGTAGACATATATTTTATTTTAAAAGCACATGTGGACATTTTATTTTTCTTTTGTATGTACATGCACATGAGACTTTAGAAAGGAAACATTTTCACTTCTGCATATGCACACTACAAATTCCACTAAGTTACACATAAAGAACTATACTTACAGTTCAGTATAGACATAATGATCCTGAGTCCCAGCCTTTTGAAAGCAACTCACCTTTAAACAGCTGCAGAAGTAATTGCCCCTAGAAAAAGAAGGTTCCATTTTCTTTCTTCTTTATTTTCTAGGTTTTGGATAAGCTATAGCCTTTGTCAGTCAAGGTAAATTTTAAAATATCAACTAAGGTAAATTTTAAAATATCAGCTAAATGTGTATCACAAACTCACACAGTGCCCAGCCCTGTCCCTCCCTCTTTCCAAAGAACCTGGTGTTAGAAATGGTGCTCTAAGAATGGAAAGAGATTTGGGGTAAGCAGAGAAAAGAAAATCTGCTTTTAAAAATTCTTAAACCAAGTTTTCCAAATAAAATTTGAAAAATGAGTTAGTTCAATCTCTTCACATGAGAATGAGTCTTTGGCACAAAAACTGATATTCTAAATTTAGGATCAAAGTCCATGTTATAACATTTTCTTATACCTTAATCAAAAGATGTTTTTCATCAGAAGATTAAAATAAAAAGATTTGAACTTGGACTTCTGAGTCTCAGTGTATTTTATAATCCAAGGCAGCCACTCCCAGATTTGCTGAGCTATCCTTTCCTTTGTGTGATGCTGGGCTAACTATACTCACTAGAAGGTTGCACCAAATGACTGCAAGGGTGTGCTGAAGAGCGAGGGAAAATGCTACTGCATTGCCTCAGTCTCATCAGAATAGCTTTCTATGATGAAAAGTTGTAATCATGCACATTTGCCCAGATCAACTTAAAAAAATACTATATCATCACTCAAACCATAAAGACATGAGCTAGCAAGAATTTTTTCTAAAGAAACAGGCATCACAGTCTTTACAGAAAAACCAGGAATGAGAAACTCTTATTCCAGTCTGAATGTAGTGTAACAGGTCAAATGCTATTTACATAAATGGTGCCGATTTTAACTTTGGCTTTGGAAGTTAAAAAAGGATTTTCCCACTCTAATGGAACAATAGCATCACTTCTTCAATCTCACTGAAAAGTCAACTCTGCTAATATTGTCCTGTTTCCATTCCTGGACAGCAACATTATTTATTATGATACTGGAAAAATGAAACCTGTACAGCTGTACAAAGAAAAGGCTCACAGACAAGAGAGTATTTTACTGACTTGGTTTCCATATGTCCATTTAACAAAATGAAAGTAATTTCTGCTGGTTTTCAAACCCATGACCAGTGACTTAGACCAGGCAATTAAAAGAAGAGTGAAGGTATTAATGAAAATATGAAAGTATAATACAATACATTAAAAGCCGAGAGTAGAAAATGTACAGTATAAGTGTCAGTCATACAAATATTAAGGGTTGCAGTGTTTTGGAATAAGATTATAAAATTGTCTATTTTGTGGGTTTTAAATATTAGCTCAGATCAACTTAAAAAAATACTACATCATCAAATTTACCTCTCCTTTCCCATACTAAATTGATTTCTGTAATTCCAGATACTACAGCTTTGTTAACAGTAAAGATAGCTCGGGAAAGAAAAGTCCTAAGAAGCTCTACTGTTCGTTCAAGTGCATTGGTGGCAGCCCTCATGCACAGACTTGGCATTTTCCTGCTTCTACTGCCTTGGAACTTCTCAAAACCCTCTCAACCGAGCAAAAAACTAAACCAAACACTAACTTGAGGAGTTTTAATACTTCTTTATAAAGCCTTCCACCCTCCTCACAAAGCTCCATTTTAGACTTGTGAATAACTAGTAGCTTACTAAGTTAAACTGAGAAATAATGGTTTAGGAACAGGAAACATAAAAAAATATAATGTCTAAAGGATCATACGTAAATATGAAATCTGAAAATGAAATATTCATATGAAATATGAAAATCTTAATGTTTAAACAAATTCTCAAGTGCAACTATGTCCTCCCCTCAACCTTCACTCCAAATGCAAATCTCCCCTCAAACCAAGGCTCCTATAAAACCTGATCAGGTTTGAGCACAACTGAATGGGTCTAAAACTCTGGAGATCCTTATAAAATAGAAGTCTTTCCTCACCTTCTCAACGTACACATGCAGAAGGATGTACATTACAAGAGAGGAAATAGAGTAATAGAAGTTTCTGCCTTTACTAAGTGGGAGAGCAAAAATAAAGCTACAGGAGTTCAACAAGGGTCACATCTACACGAAACATTTACTTCGGAATTGCCTAATTAGCTCCACAGTAAATGTCTGTGTCTACATGTGCAGCACTATTAGGAGGCAGTAAACTAATAAATTCTGCAGGGGGTTAGTACCTGTAACTATAAATACTGTCCTGCTGTGGGATTTTTTAGTGTGCAGCAAAGCACATGTAGACACTGACAAGGCTGGCTGTGGCATAAGGGTATTTTTCACTGCCTGCCAGCTAGCTCCCACACCGGAGCACCCTTGTTCCCCAGCCAGGCCCTCCACAGCATTCTGAGTCAAGTCAGAGCAGCCCTGGGCTGGCAGGCTGACTCCCAGCACCTCCTGACAGCCAGGGCTACTCCAACCCAGCTCAACATGCTGTGGTACTGGATGCAGGTTCAAACAGTGCACCCAGGAGCAATAAACTCTGGCATGAACTGCACTGGAATTTATTGCTTAGAATTAACTGCACGTATAGGTGTGCCCAGGGAGTAACACAATGAGCACATCAGGTTCCCTAGCTGTTGCTACTCAGTGGGTGCATCTACATGTGCATTAATGCGCCTTTTCTAATGTACATTAAATTTAGTATCTCCAATGTGAGGTACTAAATTAATGCTCACTGGGTTGTGCTTATGCACTCATTTGCATATTTTATTAATAATGTTTAATGCACAGTAGACAATTTTACTGCAAATGAGCATAATATCACTTTTTTTACATGATGCTTTAATGCACAGTAAAATAGTCAACTGCATATTGAAGTGCATGTGTAGACACACTCAGTTACTTACCAATATGTACCAGTATTTTCCAGGAAAGATGTTGTTTTCTTCATTCTGCCTTTTTAAGACGTTTATCTTGCTCCAGGGCATGTTGTATACAAGAAAATATGGTGCAATTGGGCAGACTACCTTCAGACTTGTCCTATATACAATGGTTCATATGAAATGCTGCATATTCAGTGCTTATATGAAATTATTTTCATAGTTTGATTTTAATTACCTATATCAGATAATAAGTCACAGTAGGGGTTTATGTTATTAATGTCTGAGATCATTCATAGAAGACGTGAACAAAGACAAGAGGACTGCAGCTCCACAGATTCAAATACTAACCAAAAACAGGGGCAGGTGGAGCTGTGGGATGGACCAGGAGGGGGCAGGGAGAGGCAAGGACTGTGAGAGTTGCAAGGGTTTGGGAGGGGCTGGGGGGACCAAGGGAGCTTCTGGGGGAGTTTAGGGGGAACCAGGAGCTATTAGCCCCCTCCCCCAGTGAACCTACATGCCCCTGTCTCCTCCACCCCTCCCTCACAGAGACTTACTTCTTCAGCTCCCAGCAGTGAAGGCTAATAAAATAGATGGCACCCAGAACAGATTGTGGGGTGGAGGTCCACAGGAGAAAGGTTGGCTGGTTCACAGGGCTAAAAATAGTCCTGTGCCAAGGGAGAGTGTAGGAAAAGCACAGCCCTGGGGCTGGGACCAGCAGCTGGGCTTTCCCAGCCCTGGGGCTGTGCAGGTAAGTGTACAGAAGTTCCATTCACCAGTCAAACACAGCTCAATTAAATTTGAGTGTGAATAGATCCAGGTTTCTTTTAGTGTGTTCCTCCATTTAGACTAGTCTGTATACACAAAACTTCTATACTGTTATAGGTTTAGGCTGATTTCCAATTGCTGAGACTGAGCCTAAGTGTAAGGTCCTCACCGGATTGAACAAAGTTAGATTGGATGGCCATTTTTAAGCTGATCTAACCTCCCCCTAGGTCCCACAAATGTCTGCACTTAGCCACAGTCATACAAGGTATATTTCCAAGGTTACCAAGCTGGTATGGTAGCATTGGCTACTATACTAATCTTTGACAGCATGGCAACGCACTATATTTCTTTTAAAAAAGATGACTGAATATAAATGTACTTGTTTAAGAAGAAGACTGGTAGATAGTCTAAATGCTAATCATCTGGCACTGATCTGTTAGGGGTATCAGATATGTGCTATAAAACTACTTACAATGTATCACTTTTAAAACAGAAATCAGTTTAGTAGGCCTACATTGTTATCAAAAGGGCTAACTGAGGTCCATCTTGTATCTAAGCTTGAAGGCTGATCTAAAAAGGCAGCTACTCTCCGCTGTAGGCACGTTCCTTGAAGTTACAAAACTCAAGCAGGAACTCAGGCACACAAAAGCTTACACTCACGCAGGGTATGGGACGTCGGATGAATCCAGCAGGGAGTTGTTGTCAGCTGATCAGGCCTCGTGTGGCTCGGAAATGCACGCGGATATCTCCTCATGCGCGTCCCAGCTCTCCTCCTCCGCTTTGGGCGGGCATCACCCAAGCCTCTTATTCGGTCAGCTAGCCAATTACTGACCGACACGTATGCATAATTTAACGTGAGCCAATAGCAAGCATGCACTCGCTGGTGCAGCTGCAAGGTTTTGGCGGGCTCTGATCTTGCACTGAAACTTTTCCCACGCTACACGGGTAACTCCTTGCTCCTGTGCTCATAATGTGCTCAACACAAACTGTGCTGAGGCATCTCTTAACCATTATGCACAGACAACCTGTAACCCTATTAGGTATAGGTGTCTATTCCATCAATTTTGAACATGGTTTGATTTGAATTTCCTTAATAAAATACAGTGACTAGCCCTTATGATTGTCAGAAGCCTTCTAAACGATTAGAAAATAAATCAGTTCATAACTGTTTTTTCTAATCTGCAAATAAACAACTCCAACAACTCTATACATGTTCATAATAAAGCAGAAGACTAAAAGTAGACAAGGCAGGTCAATTCTACAACTGCTACTCAGAACCCTGTAGGGATCCGTGACTTTCAAGAGTTAGACAATTTGGGTGCTGACAGATGTGGAGAAAAAAAAATGCGCTCTATCAGCAGCAGCGCATTACTTTGACCTGGCTCCATAGCATTTGTATAGATCAGGCACTTCAGTGTGGCCTTTTGGTGCTTTTAGCTAAAGCTAATTCAATCAGCTATTAAGAAAAAATCACCAAAAAAGCCCCACGGAAGCACCTGATCTCTACAGACATTGGGAAAGACAGGTGCACTAAGGCACTGCCTCTTCTGGGCATGCACTGGGCTAAATACAGGAGTGTGCTTAGTTTTTTAAGTAAAGTGGCGTTCCCCTTCCCCCAAATCTATGCAAACAGCTTTTCATACTGGGAAGACTCTGAGATGTGCACACAAGAGTTATCCATACAGAATATTTTTAAAAAAGAACAATAAAAGGGGTATACCAATCCTAAATGTCAATCTTAATTCCAGAACTTTGTCCAGACAACTTTTGTGATATTGCCCTTTAAACATCCCAGAAGGCACAAATATGTACTTTAGGTCCTAAAAACACTGAAATATCATACTACAGTGATAAGCGCCACATAAAGTAGCTCATAACAAAATTAATAATTCTGTCTTCAGAGCAAAGGTTGGAAAGCTGCAGTGAGTAGGACATGGTGTCACACATTGAACAGACAGAGAAAAAATATTGAATAGCTGCTCAGTAAGTGAGCACCATTCATCATGTGCAGTGAGCAATGCAGGGGTCCACTAGAAAAAAGTCCATTTATCTTGATGCCCCTCACAAGGATGCATTTATTTGCATTATTATCCTCATTTTACAGTCTGTGTCATAATGCATATCAAATGGACACTACTGAATGACATGCAGTAAACAAGTCATTTGTAATGTACTTGTTTATTGCATTCCAAAACTGCTTGAAAAGCAAGGTAAACGAGCACGTGTTGAGCTCTGTGCTCTCAACAGCTAGACTGGTTCTAAGGTAGCATGTTAAGCATCCACCAATTAAACAAGTCAAACATAAATTTCAGGTCTCAAGCGACAACATTTTAAAAGTACATTTTTTCGCTAAGATGCCTTCACTTTCTGATTTTTCAAATCAGGTACTGAGAGGGCCATGGAGAGGGGGAAACTCCCCCCACCCCAAAAACCCCCCCCAGTCCAAATGACTTAGCAAATCAGCTTATAGGCCACAGTTTATCCTAAGTATGGGATGTATATGACTATTTGTTTTGTTTGTCCTATTTTCTCCAAATTTGAGAAGTCAAATAGAATAGGTAGCAAGAAGAAAGCTAATTTGTTTATTTGCCATCTCTTTCTGTGCATTTATTGAAAAATACAATTATATTACCTAAAACCAACATGACCTTGATTTTAAGATGACCCTCCCCTGCCCAATATTTAGATTCTTTTCATGAAAAATGTATAAATTTATTCGATTTTTCCATGTACAGAATCTAATTATTGGAAGATCCTCTTAAATTCATTACCACCACCATTGCAGTGGTGGTAGGGGGAGCAGGTAGTAGTGATCAGACAGTATGGATGCAGGTACTGGGCAGACAGTGTAGGGACAGGCAGAAAGTGGTAGGTGGGGGGCAGTGGGGATGGTTCAAGCCGCTTGCTGCCTGTCCCACCTCAGCCTTTGTCCCTCACCTGCACCTAACCCCTTCCTACTCCTGCTGCCACCCCTGTTACCAGGCTGGTCTGAAGCCATACTCTATGCCCCAGGCTGGAGCAAGGACAGGGCCTGCTGGTACTGGAGTAAGGACAAATGGGCTGGGGGGTGATAGGTAGGTGGGAAGAGCAGAGGCTGCAGGGGAGGAGGCAGGAGGAGAGGCAGCAGGGGTAGGGTCAAGATGGTAGGGGTGGGGACCTGAGGCTGGACAGAGGGGTAGAGGAGAGACAGCAAGGGGGCAGAAAGCAGCTCCAGCTTCAGCCCCAACTCTGGGTTGGGGTCAGAGCCACAGCAGCTGCCTGCCCCCCTACCACCTATACTTGATTCCAAGGGGCTTTTCCTCCAATGTGAAATGGGAGAGGGGAAGGGACCTACTCTTGGAATCAAGTAAATACATTAATTATAAGACTATGTATTTTCAAGTTACCAAGTTATTCCTTTTATCTAAAGGTACAATTTCCCCTGTAACTGTGACAGTACAATGGAAAGAGTGGGTATTATAGTCTGATGTGGACAGTCTAAAGTGGGGAGACTTCAAAGTAGAAACCTATCTCTTGAAAAAGAGTAGCCCCAGAGTGACTGGAGAGAGATCACAGGTTCAGCTCACTCTGCGGTATAAAGCCCTATCCAGTAAAACAAAACACAGCAAAATGCATGCATACCATGTGCAATTTATACACTGTACAGATAGAGAGCAAAGATGAGCAGGAAAAAAAAGAAGTGAAGTGATCAGTACCAAGACTCTCACTCACACTTCACCTTACAAGCCCCCTTTTTCATGGCTTAACATCTTGGTAAACTGAACAAGTTATTAATTATGCTTTATGCTTCCCCCTCAAAATAGTTTTTTTTCACATTAAGCAATAGCTTTAGAAAATATGTAAAGTAGTACAAGCAGCATCAGCTTAATCAGATGTGAAAATTATATTTTTCTTTATATAAGGCATGTCTACACATGCATTTAAGCATATCTAAATTTAATGCGCATTATCTTAATGTGCATTAACATGATTTAGACTCACATCTACATATGCACATGTTAAAGCACATTAACTCCATGTGCACGAACTTATGTGGGACTAAAGTTAGTCTTAAGTCAGTTCGTACACAGTTAACGCACCTTAACACATCTACATGTGCATTAGCATGCTTTAGCTATTCACACCTAAATTTGATACCTGCTTTTAGAACAGGGGAAAGAATAGGCCTGTTTTCCAAGGTTGCCGCCAGGCTGCCTGCAGGGCTTCCTACAGAGCCACAGGGCTGCAAAGAGCTCTACTGCTGTAGGGGCAGCTGTGCCCCAAGTCATTTAGGAGCATTATACGACTGAATTTCCAACAGCAGCTGGAATTAACGTGCAATATACACCACCGAGGCATGCAAACACCGACACTATTAAAGTGGTGCAAAAGCATTTAGCCCTCTTTAAAGTATCATGCACACATGCCTCTCGTTTCATCTATACACAGCCTAGTATGGCAAGACCTTTTGCAGATCTAGCCTCTAGTACCTAAAGCCAATTCCCTATGGCAGAAAGAGATTTATATGACAACACCCAACAAAAGCTTTAACACCAGCAGTTTTGGCAAAGTAAAGGTAACGTACAGACCATCTTAAATAATGGCAGTCTATAAAACTGACAGACAGACAGCTTTTATTATATAGAAATAAATGTTTGATATGAATAACCAGATTTGCACAACAATGTAAACTTGCTACAAATATAATTGGTAACAGGATAATTTCATTGTCAAATACATAAGGAATTAAATACCAAGTCTTATATTTATTTAAACTATATTACTAAATTTGCTGAATTAACCTTAGTTTCCAGTTAATTAAGAGATGCCTATAAAAATGAACCCTGACTATCAAGAATGTTTTAAAATAAATGAGACAGGTGCCCTTCACTGCCACTGATCAACAGCACATTTTAGCAAAGTTAAGTGCTGGAACCAAATATAATCTGATCATAATCCTTTAATCATAGGCTAATCACAACATCTTTGCAAATCCAACATTCAAAGGTGCTGTTTGAAGAATGGTTATTATAAAAGGAATCCTAATGGGGAAGCAGAAGCATACTAGGTTTACATCATGGTTTTAATAGCATTATTTATGGTGCATAAGTAAAATACAAGGATCAGGTCACTGAAATCTTCTGTTATATATGGCTGCAAAAATACAGCTCTAGGAACATGATAAATTATGCACACATTAATGCTATTAAAACCCATTCTCACACACTTCTAAAAGTCAATGCTCTCTATGGTTTCTAATAACTGCATTTCAAGCTCCTATAATTAAAATATTAGTGGGCTCAATATCCCCACTGATTTAAAAACTCAGCTGTGAACATTTAGAATGCCAATATACAATGCCAGACCCCTCAATCCACAGCTCAGATCACTGAAATGAAATTAGCAGCATTTGTTGCTCATTACAGACTTAGCAATCTTACCCTGGTTAACTTCCTTAGTCATAGCATATAAATACTAGACTAGACTACAGTACCCAGTGTAAATTTAGCTTTACTTGGAACTAAAACAACTCTTTTCAAAGTTTCTCAATTGCTCAAAAAACAATAACAATGTCAAATGCACAAACACTTCTAAGTGCAAAGACCAAATGGACAGATATTCAGTGTAAGTGACCATATGTCCTGTTTTCACCCAGACAGTCCCTTTTTAAATACTTATCTTGGGCATCACATCCATTTGATGCTGTTTGCAGAAACCAGCATCCCAAGGTAACCTCCTTCTCCCCCAGTTCCCCGCTACAACTCTCCAGAGCTCTGTTCTTGCCTCCTATACTCCATCCCTTTCCCACATGCACACCTCTTCTCTGGCATGCTCAACAAAATTCAGCAGAAGTCAAACTTTCTATTCAAACATATTGCAGACAGTGCGGGAGAGGGGACATTGTCCTGTTTTGAAACTCTGGAAATACAGTACCTCTGTATCTCAAGCCAGAAAGAAAACCGACAGACAGTGAAAGCAGTAAATCAAGCCAGAGTGGCATAGAAATGTGGCAGAACTCGAGTTAGAAATGTATCCCTGGTGACAGTCGCATGCTTCATCTACAAAACCACCATTTACAGACTCTGTCACTACACACCTTCCATACCAATTGACGTAGCCATCCTGCAGACGAAGGCCAATTAGTTATGTGTGCATTATCTAGCTTCTGTAATAAATTTGGCATGGATCCTGTGTCATTAAAGATCATGGCACAGGGTTCAAGGGGACAGAATTAGGATGATATAAACCAAGGTGGGCAAAATATGGCCCATGGGCCAAATCCAAACCACCAGGCAATTCCATTCAGTCTGTGGGGCCCCTCTGTATGCCGAAAGACAAGTATCTCCAGTCCTTGCCCTCGGCTGCCCCTCTGAAAGCCAGCGCCTCTATGCAAGAGGTACCCGTGCCCGAAGCAGCAGTAACTCTGGCTCTGGTTGCTAAGCAACCAACCTCCACTTCAGCTTGGCATTGAGCCAACATTGTGCCCTTGTTGTGAAGAAGGTTAACAGCACATTGGGCTGTAGAAGCATTGCCAGCAGATCAAGGAAAAGTATTTGTTCCCTCTATTTGTCACTGGTGAGGCCCCATCTGGAGTACTGTGTCCAGTTTTGGGCCCCCCACTACAGAAAGGATGTGAGCAAATTGGAGAGAATCCAGTGGAGGGCAGTGAAAATGGTGAGGGGGCTGCACATGACTTCTGAGGAGAGACTGAGGGAACTGGGCTTATTTAGCCTGGAGGATAGAGAACTGAGAGGGGACTTAATAGCAGGCTTCAACTACCTGAAGGGGGTTTTGAAAGAGGATGAAGTTAGACTGTACCTGGTGGTGGCAGATGACAGAATAAGGAGCAATAGGCTCAAGATGAAGCCAGGGAAGTTTAGGTTAGATATTAGGAAAAACTTTCTCACTAGGAGGGTAGTAAAGCACTAAAACAGGTTACCCAGAGAGGTGGATGTAGAATCTCCATCCTAGGAGGTTTTTAAGACCCAGCTAAACAAAGCCTTGGTTGGAATGATCTAGTTGGGTGGGAATAGTCCTGCTTTGAGCAGCGGGTTAGACTAGATTACTTCCTGAGGTCCCTTCCAAGCCTAATTTTCTATCGTTCTTTTAGGTCAGATTATTGTATTTTATTACATGATAACAGGACAGCAATTAAAAATTTGTAGATTAATATATAATAATTGTCTTTTTAAAGGTAAAATCAATTCTATTACCTATGATCATAACACATTCATGCACCATTAATTGGGATTGGATCCTACAGGATCAGCACCCAATCATATATTTTTAACATTTGCACTTAATATTAATCATATTAGGTGTCAGGAGAAGAAAGCTTTTGTCTTTTATGAACATGAGGAGGATGCATAACAATGATACAGTGGGTTACGTCTACATGAATAAACTGATTTTATACACAGTACACAGAGGCATTACTGGTCCCTGGGACAATGACTGCATGACTAGGATTTGGGATTGTATTAGGAGATTGCTGGATTTTGTCACTACTTTGTATAACCTCTATCCAAGATATAAGGATTTTCTTAATGCTAAATGTTGTGAAGCCTACAGAATTAACACCTATCAGCAGATATAAAAGTATAAAAATCATGATCACTCGACTCCCAACACAGCACACACTTGCACAGGCCAAAAATATTTTTCAGAGCAAGAAAAGGATCCATTTCCTGTTCATCCGGTATGGAGTTTGAGCAAAGTTTGAAATACTAAAATAGACTCTGGAATAGTTTATGCCACTGTTTGCAAACCATATCTGTTTTTTAATGACCTTGTTAGTTCCCCAATGCCCAGGTAGCAGCTGTGTCCAAGAGTGGTTTTCCCCTTCCCTCCTTCCAAGAGGAACTCTGAAACAGTTGAGGGTTTGTCTAATTGGTGTCACTATCATTACTTCTTGAAGCAGCTTTTGCAATATTACTTATAATTTATGAATAACTTCTCAGCCTTGTTCCACAGAATAGCAAACATTCATTTAAAGTGCAGAAAACTTGTTTGACTCAATGTATTCCCACTATTAGAACTTACATTAAAATAGTTCAAACTATTCCGTTATTATTCTAATAGCTGAATATCTTTCCAAATTCCCCATGATTTGAATTTAAATACAGAAGCATAGAAGGCAACATTTAATGCTACCTTCTTGTAAATACAGCTTTATATACATTGTATATTTATTCAAAAATCAATTGTCAAACTGTTGTACCACTAGAGACTGACTTTTCAAGAGAAGTTAAAATTAACTTAAATTGATTATAAGAAGGATGTCAAAGATACAGCCTGAAGAATGTGGCCTGCCAAGCCACATCATCCGGCTAGTGGTGCTGGGCTAGGATCTCCATACATGGCGCAAACTTGACTAGCCCTGTGTTTAGGCCCAGGGCATGTACCACACATGGCATCTGCTTCATGGCCCACACTGCATGCAACACCCACATGGAGCCAGTCCAGGATCCCCCCTCACAAGCCAGATCCACTCCAGCACCCACAATGTGACAAGCTGCATGAGATGCCCACTTCAGCTAGTCTGGATGAGATGCCATGTGTAGCATGCATGCAGCAGACAGTGTGTGCTGCACAGTCCCAGACAGACTAGAGCTGATGCTGGATCTGGCATAAGGGGAGAGGGGTGTCATCTGTGGTACAACTCATATCCTGATTCAGTCAGAACAGATGCACATGCAGCATGGTCCCAGACCAGACCAGAGAAGGTGCAGGATCTGACTGGGGGTATGGACCCAATCTGGCTTGCAAACCAGTCCTGCACTGTTCATCTGGCCTGTGGATTGTCCCACAGCACTCATCTGGCCCATGGGGTCAGATGAGTTTAACACCCCTGGATTATAACAAAGAAAGCAATGGTATTCTATTAACTCTCTCTCAGTAACTGAGCTACGCATATCAATCCCCCTTAACACAGAGAGTTTGAACTTTCAGCAGGACATGTTAAAAGTCTAAAAAATATAAGCAGGGTGTACAGGGCCCGGGGCACATCAGCCTATGTGGGGCCCGGGGGCAAAGAGGGGAGGATGCCGAGTGGCCAGAGCCAGTGGCACTTGGCAGCAGCAGCGCATGGCGGCTGCAGCGGGGCCTATATTGCACTAGCTGCAGGGTCCCCCAAATCGCAGGACCCAGGGCAGTCACTTAATTCCAACCCTACCACCACTCCAGGGATGGCCCTGCATAAAGAAGCAGGTAAATGCCTCCTGCCTCTTTAAAAATGGGGAGAATTTGAATAACCAAGCACTGGAAGTCATAAAAATCCTTTTGAAACAGAAAAGCCAATTTTTTAGGGAGCCAAAGAAGAACTGATATTTTATATGGGCATTAGATTTGTACCAGCCTTTTAACACTGAACTGGTCAAAGGAAGTCAGTATAGGTAAAAAAAATAAGTTTTACAACCTATGTAGTATGCCATTCTTCCATTTCTCAAAACAATATTTTCCTGTCTGGTTTTTGTTTTACATTGCTAACAGGTTAACAAAATAGGCTATCCTAATGGGCTGCAAAGAAAAAAAGCAATCAATTACTGATGCAGAGAAACAGCTGCTTGCCTCAGTTTAAGGAAAGGCATGTGTCATCACATTCAACTATGAATCTGCTACGTTCTATGACAATTAAAAAGCAAACAACCCAAATCATCAGATGACATTCATACTTGTCTGAAGGGGAACTTTCAATTCTATTCATGAAACTACTACTGAATTGGGCTTTGATCTATATTGAAATGTAGAACATCTTGTACTGTATAAATATGGAAAGAGTTTGGGGAGTCAGATCAATTTCACTATCTAACTCCACAGTGTTTCAACTGTCCTTGGCTTCTATAAATATGGTAAAAGTTATGAACAGAGAAAGCCTGGAAGGATAACTTGCTTTCTGCTGGAAAGCTTATCTCTAAAAATGAAGTACTGTAAAAGGGATGACAATAAACTGTTCTAGGAGATCATCAGATCTTGCATTTCTGGTTTCCTCCTTGCATTCCCATCTTTTAAAAAATATAAAGGCCTCAGAATTTAACTTCCTCTGAGCTGACAATATTAATTGAAAATGTTAAAAGTGAAATATAGTTGGAATAACTTTCAACATTGAACACTTAAATGATTTTTAGCAGCAAAGAGAAGACCAGATTTCAAGGGCATGGTAAACAGTGAAAGAGGATGACACATCAAAGAGGATGTGTGAAGTACAGATTTGTCAGGAGTAGTCTCATCTGAGTGCAAGGAGCAGAATCCTTTAAAAAGGATGGAAACAGAAACGGAGAACAACTCCAGAAAGCTATGTAAACAGTATGTTCCATGAACTTTGAAATTAAAGGAAAAGCAACATCTTCTTCCCTTTCCTTGACAAATCTAATCTTGCTTCACTCATCTCCATTCAGAATGCTACTGCAAAGATCATTTTCCCTGATTGTGACCACTGACCATTACAGCCCACTTTTTGCATCCTCCCACTGACCCCCCTCCCCTGCTCTATAGCAAACATAAGCTACTTGTCTTCACTTTCATGGCCCTCTATGACCTTTCCTCACTCCACCTCTCATTAACTATCACTCAACTCATGTCCTATAGGATAATGATGCCAATCTCCATCACTCCCTTATTAAATTTTCAAACAAGAGCTTTCATGCTCTTTCCCATTCTTGCCCTTTGAAAGGGATTCTTCATAAAAATCTGTAAAGCTGCCTCTCTATCCTCCTTATGACTTTGATTTTTTTACCATCATGCCTCTAAAGAAAAAGATAAAAGAACAAGAGAAAAAACAAAAAGAAAAGGAAAAAAGAAAAGAAAAATTTGAAAGCAGTTAGTTAGGTTGCTGGTATACAGACACCACTGTATTTCATACAGATAGGTTGTACCTTACTGGTTCCTTCTATTCATCCATCAGTCTGTCCACATTTCTTTTGCCTTCGAGTTTTTAAACCTTTTAGGATAGTAAACCTGTTCTGTTTTGTTTTTTATAGCACTTAGCATAATAGAAATCCTGGTTAAGACTATCAGACACTATAGGAATATAAATAAATAATAATCAAGAGCGATTATGTCTACTATTTTCTTACAGTTTTTAAAAAAAGACACCAGATAAAAATAATAGAAATGTTGAAAAAAAGATGTTAACAAGTTGTATTGGTATTAACAATCTGTAACTTGCTTCAATCATAGTTCCTTTCTTTAAGCAAACATAAAATAGTATAGGAATTACAACCAAAATAACAAACGGATGGCACATCTGCAAGGATATCTGTTTCACTCCTTCCTGCATTTTCCTCTCACACATGGAATATGATGTTTTTCCAGCTGAGTACCACTCTGCAGAATATTATTGATTTCTCTTTTATTGAATAGTGGGAACAATATTTTTAAAGATGTCAAACAATCTAATAATTTTTGTGAAAGGCTGTGATGCTTCAGAGTAGTCAATTTTTTCCCCCTGAAATACTAAAGAGAAGGGAATTACCACTCCTGTGTTAACATATTATTTAACTAAAGCAGAACAAAAACAAGGTAACCTGTTACAAATTTTCCCAGCTTCATGGTCATAATCCCTAAAGGTTGAGAAAGTTTATTCAACCACCCAATTAGATTTATAATTCAGTCTCATAGATTAGAGATAATAGCAGTCTTCTAGGGTCACAGAAATGTTTTGAGTAACTTTTATTCACTGAAGTAGAGCTTTATTAAACCATGACCTACTTCCAAGAACTCTTAAGCATTCCTTGCATTCCTCCCCAACATGGAAAGACTTTTTATCAGGCACAGCTCCACAAATGGCTGGGAATTTTTGGTCACACTTTCATTGCAGGTTCAGGAAAATTATGCTGCTTTTTTGCTAATGCCAGTGATTTCTAAAATGGAACAGAAGGCTCTTTAACTCTGATTTAAGAAGTGAATATGACCCAACATTTAAAACAAAGTGACAACCTTCATTGCAACAACACACACCATATGATTTAAGACTCTGACCCCAAAGGATCTTACAGATAAAGGGTATCACCTCTTCGGGAGAAAGTGTTCATCATAGGCAGAAAAAAATCCCCATTCAAGAAAAAAAAACATATTCTTTGTAATGTCTGGTGGCATTACTAAAATGAGGCTCTGAAACAGTGGTTCTCAACTTATTTGCCATAGTGGACCACACTTTCAGCTCTCAATCTGTTGTGGCCTGCACCCACACAATTTATTTCCCGTGTACCCATTTAACAGGATGTCACATGAGCCGCAGCAGTGTGCTGACTGGGCTGCATGCAAGCCATCGACTGAGAACCTGAGTCGGCTCTAAAACCGGGTCTAAACGAGGGAAACTGCAAAGACATTCCAGTGTTGCTAGTACTAGCCAACTCCACCAACTCCAGGAACATTGGAAACTCTAGAATACTATATCAGTCTGACCTACTCCAATACTTTTACATAACAGTGTTAAAATGCTTAAAGTAGTTTGTGGCCAGCTATAATTCACCACCTTTAGCAATATTAGGAATTGAATTGAACCAAACATTTCTCTAGTGTAAACAAAGTATTAGGTCCACTCTTCAAAAAGTCCAGAATATACTTAAACTGTACCACTGGGGCAGAGGAAGAACAGTACAAGAGACTATAGGCATAAATATGAACAATAGATGGAGGAAAAAACTCTTAATTCTTTAAATATGAGCTAGGTAAATACAACAGTTTTTTACTGCAATCTTTAGGTCATTTCATTGCATCAAGGAAAATCCCTGGTCAAACAGTGTCAGTGGGGAAAAAGAGCTCTGGTTCGTATAGCTCTGGTTCCATGTTTTACAGTAAGGATAGCATATTCATAATCATGCCTTCAATAAAATAATAGCTCGGTCTCTGAAGCAGACAGAAAGAATCTTGTTGGCTCACTTAAGAACTTGACCCTTTTAAAAAATAGTATGGCATAGTACCCTAACTCTACCCATAATCCCAGATTAGGTAAAAGGAAGTTAAAAGGAAGTATGTATTTGTGTGCATGAGTACAATTATCATAACTATTAGCACATGATAAGAAGCTGTCTTTTCTTCAAGTCCTTCTTTGGTGATTAACTAAGGGTGCTTGAATACAAGAGTTTGTACATAGGCAGACAAGGTTCCTTGGGTGAAACTGTTATCTTTTAACAGCCCAACCCAAATAGTTGGAAAATAGTTATTAAGCAAGTTTTTAGGTTCAAAAACCCTTTGTCAGGCTAAGGAAGTTTCAGCAGTTGGTGTGTGCTCTTCCCTGGATGGAATGAAAAGTAAAGAAACCAGAGGCTGGGCTGGGGAGTCAGTTGTCAGGCAGATTATAATGTGTCATAAATCCAATGTCTATATTTAGTCCATGATTTTTAGTATGCAGGAGGCTGATGAAGTGGAGTTCATAGGCTTGTCTCTGGGAAGTGTTGTGTAAATATCCTTTGAGGATCAGGACTGAGAGATTGTACATGTTACTTCTGTTGTAGTATTAATACTGGTGGTGCTAAATTATTCACTATGAACTAGTCAACATTCTTTTTGTTCTTTTCTCTTCTGGGTAGTTATTACTATTTCCTTCACCACTTTTTCTGTAAGGTGGATCAGGAAGTAAATCAGTGTATACCTAGGGACCAAGGGCCAAAATGAAAAAAAAAAAAGGCCTTGGCAGTGACTGCTGAAGATGAGCCTTCTTACATCTCAGCTGATAAGGGTAAATAATGATGTGGGCCACCAATGTGTGCAAATGTGAAGGGTAGCAGAATTGTACTTATGTCAAAGAAAAGGAATTGTGGTTTTAGTTATTTTCTTGCTGTAACTAATTTTGTGTATTTATAAGAGTAAAATTGTTTTATTCTAAACTATATGGCTAGGGACAGATATTACACATGAACCAGTTTAAGTGATCAGAAACAGGCGTAAACCTGTAACAGAACAGATGTTCAGTGCATATAAACCAATTTGAAAATGGCTGAAACATGTTTGAGATAAACCTGGTTGAATCAGATTTAACTGATTTGGGTCAAACCAGTTAATGCAATGTCTGTTCCAGATCCCTTGCTGGTTTAAGTTAAATCAGACTGCCCCAGCATACTCTCTGTGTTGGGGGAGGCTCTCTGCTCCACATCAGGGCTGGTCCTTTCCCTCTGCTCCCTGGCTGCAGCTCCAGCAGAGACTTGCAGGCACAGCAGCATTGGCCTGGCTTCGTCCCACCCCCCTCCCCTCACCATTCCCTGATAATCAGGGATTCCCCGCCTCCCTCCCTCCCCCCGCTTATACAGACACCTTGGCCTTAGCTAGCAGGTAACCTCCATTCCTTCCTTCCTTAAGAAAAACTTGAACTAATGAGAGAAGCTGTTTGTTTCCTGATGGGGTGATAAATGCTGATAACAGAGCTGATAAATGCTCTGTTATCAAGGAGGAGGGGGAACCCCTCCCTAATCCTGCTGGGACTTGGCCACGCCCCCCTCAGCTCAGACCTGTGGAAGGGAAGGGAGGGCTGTTCTAGCGCCCCTCAGCTTCTAGCCTGAACCACCTCAGGCATGTGCCTGCATGTCTGGCATATCTGTGATGTTAAAAAGTGATTTAGCCTAGCCAGGTTAGACTAACCTGCAAAGATTGAATCAATTCAGGCTTAAGCTTTTTGAATGTCTGTCCCTAACCTACATGTTACGGTTTGGTTTAAAGGTGATCAGTGATGACATGGTTTACCTTGTCAGATCATTCTAATAGTATAAAAGCCTTAATCTGTCTGTCTGTTTGTCTGTCTGAGTGAGAACAACCGTTCGGACAGGAGGTGGCCGCATGGTGAAGCACCACCATGATGGCGGGGACACAGGGGATGAAGCTGCAAATTAGCAGTGCAGGGAATGCCTGCATGCGTGACATGTGTGGTGTGTGGCACTGCAAACAGGTATGCGGTGATACATACCACACATGAGCACTCGTCTGGATGCGCTCATGGTATCTATTTACAGGCAACCATAGGCTTCATGATTTCTCAGTATTTTGTCTTTATTATGAGGCATTTGTAAGAAAATACAGGGCCCTAATGAAAATCATCACAAGAGATAGTACACAGAGTAAGGAATATAAAATGTAACAAACATTTTACTTGTTTATTTTTCAAATTTAAAAATTGTTCCCTTAGGAATGCCCTTTTTTGCAAGTACAGACGTTTGAAAGGCTACAGTCAAAAATATACAGGACTTATTCACACAAGAGTTGAAAAAATCTCCCAAAATCAGTTTTGTGTGCACATTTTATTTCAGAATAACAGTGCACAGAGCAGTCTTAATCCAAAGTAAAATAATTAGTGCAAAGGAATTGGACCAGTTTAACTAGAATGAGTTAAATCTGTATATAAATTGTGCACAGACCAGTCTATGGAAAGGCAGTCTCTAATTTTAAGCTTATGATCTAAAGTGAACTGACAAGGGATTGAAGAATAAGGAAACAGATTAATAAATTATACATTGTACTGTAAGGTTTACAACAGAGCTATGTGCTGGAAAAGTCCATTTGCTCATTTAGCATTTTCAATGGCCTGCAAACAACCTATTTAATGGGCTGTCCAAGTTCAAAGCAGCCAGGGGCCACAATCCCCCAGCCATGCATTATACAGGCGGTCCCCAGTTAACAAACATCTGAGTTATAGACGTTCCATACTTCCGAATGGTGCGGGCATGGAGGAGCGCGGGGTCCCGCTGGGCGCTGCACCCACGTGGCAGCACCGGGACTGCACTCGCGCTCTGCAGCACGGGCCAGAAGGGGCGCAGGATCCCGCTGGGCGCTGCACCCACGTGGCAGCGCCGGGACTGCTCTCGCGCTCTGCGCTTGGCTGTCATTTTTCTTTCCCACTCTCCCACCCCCACTTTCGGCTGATGCTGTCCTAAGGTGAAGCCTAGTTTTTCCCCTCACCTCCTCAGTCATTAAAAAGGTATGTGTTCCGACTTGCATACAAAATTGACTTAAAGACGGTCTCAGGAACGTAACTCGTTCATTAACCGGGGACCACCTGTATACGTCTCATGATGCTGTGCCACACCATGTGCACTTCTTCTGCTGTACCATGCTGGTACCTCTGTGTCATCTTATACTATGCAGGGTCATCACATCCCAACTGAACCTCCTGGCAGAGGGCTCCTTCAGCCCTGTCCCCTAGTGTGGTGCAGATAGCAGAAACTGGAGGAGGGTGAGGGAACCCAGAGACTCCAGTGGCAGCAATAGCTGCAGCAGTAAGGAGAGTGGCTCCTGGACTGGCAGCATGGAGGCCACAGGTTAACCCTTCTGGGGTCACATGTGGCCTAAAGGCCAACAGTTGGACAGCCAAAAATAAGTGATAAAGTTTCTGCTAAGACTTCATATCTTCTCTATTTAAAGCAACTATTACTAGGGTGGGACACAGTAGAGCTCAACAATCCAATATCTTGTACAGCTTTCAGAAATACCTGAAAATGTCCTAATATAAAACTGACACAGTTGTGAGAAGAGAAACTCAATATAGTTTTAAAAAAGTAAATAAATAAACAATTATTAGATTACAATTAAGCATTTCACAATCATATTTTAGTAGAACTCAAACAGCTTTCACACAACACACACAGAGGAGTCCATCCTCCCAGGAAAGCATCATACGTACTTTGTGTATCCAAGGTAGTTTCAGATAATTAACACAAACCTTCACATGATATCAAAGCATTAACCAAAAAACCATAAACCCAAAAAGATAAAAATAAGGGCGCATCAGTAACTCCTATGAAAAATGCTACATGATTTACAAACTGAAGAACAAAGGAAAAAAGCCAACAGGAAATTCATTTTGCAAAAAACAACTTTTGAATACACATCTATTAATGTTGGAAACATGAACGCAATAAAATGATTAGCGATATTACAATAATTTTAATGTATATATCAAAACAAATAATTTAAACTTTCCTGCAAAATGATGAGGAGTAAGTTTGGGCCAAGGGAAACTTCCTTAAAACTGTGAGGGCCAGATGCACCACAAATTGGCAGATGCATCACAAATTAGCTTTGCACCCTGCCTGAGTTCCACTCTGATCCCCCTCCCCTGCCTAATCCTCTACCCTTTCTGCTCCCTGCTCTGTGTTCTCTGCCTTCTTCACTGCTCTGTCTTCAGCTTCCTGCCCAATCTGCTGCTCTGCTTTCTGCTCTGCGACCTATCTGCTGCTGTGCTGCCTATCGCCTCCCCAGATATGTCACATCCTCCCCAATATTTCACATCCTACACAAAGGCTGCTCAATGTCATTTGTGGCACGCTTATCACAGGTTGGCCATCCCTGCTGAAAAGCAGCAATGGCCATAGGCATGCACCACCACAGCCACAAAAGTCTGCAGGGGAAGGGATGGCAAGCTGGGGCTGCACTCAGGCCGGGCCGGGTCGTGGGACAATCGGAACCCGGCAGCTCTTCAAGGGACATGGGAGGGTGGTTCACACCACTGCACACACTATGGGGAAGCCAGTTGTGGAGGCAGTGAGTTGCAGAGGCAGGAAGTAGGCAGAGCCCAACTCGCAGCTGCAGCCCACCTTTACCCTGTGCAAACATCAGAGACATGTGCCCCTCCTTGGCTCCCCAATATTGCACCGTGCCTCTGGAAGAACTGCTGGGCCCAAGAATGGAGCCCTAGCTGGGCCAGATTGTGGGACAATCCCCACAGTGCAACATGAAGCGGGGCAGAGGCAGGGAAGATTTACTGACTCCTGCACTGTGGGGGTCTTGATCTGCCCCCCTAGCAAAGAAAGAAACTTACCTGCCTGCTGGGCCAGCTGGGGTCCTGGCTACGCACCACAAGATATCTGAGTGTGTGTGCCCCTCCCCCCGAGGCAGCAGCCTGCAGCCGAGCTGCCTTCCGGCCATACCTGCCGCCCCCTGTGTTTGGAGGGTGCTGAACCCGGTTAGCTCCTCACCCCTTCTGCCACTTATGGCAATGTCATACAGAATTATACTAGGTACACTTACAAAAATTGAATCCTTCCTTCTTTTTCATTCCCCTCTCCAACAAGCCTACTGTATTTAGTAATATAAATTAATTAAATCAAAAAAAGGTTAAATGTGTTTAAACACATCCGTGTTAGGAGTATGCATCAACATAAATAGATCTGGCTTATCCATATAGCTAAATCAACACACTTTGTTAGTGCAAGGGCAGTATTTTCCCTAATAACTTGTTTTTCAGAAAGGGAATAAGATGCAACATGCACTGCACTTAAAATTTTGTCCTCCTTTCTTTACAAAAGATGTGACCCTTATCAAAACTCTTTATAGGAATAAGACTTCTGTATACAGAATATATAGTTATTATTCTCTTATCTTTTAATCAGATAATGAGGCTTTAGTTTAAAATTTCTGGAAGATTCCCTCATTATTCCATACCTCTAAGAATAACTGACATAAATTTATTTGTATCCTGTTTAACCTCCCCTGCTTGAGTGCTTTGCATATAGTAACAGATTTATAAGCTTACACCACAAAAATCCAAGCTTATAAAAAATCCTATAGATGTTTTACAACCAATATTAAAAGAAACACAATTACAGTTAAAATGTATGTATAAAAAAGGGCTATGCCACTCTGCAAAGAAACTATTGTCCACCAAAATGAAATATTAAAGCCACTGGGATAAAGGGATCTTGAAATTCAAGAATGATATAGTAACTCCTTTTAGACCCAGTTAAAATGTTGCAATCCCCATTCCTACATACTTCACATTACCAAGATTTGCCAAGATTACTGGATAAATTTTAAACAAAACCAACATTTTCATATACATTATCTCCTTACTACATAAGCCAGGAAAGAAAAACTGTCCAAATACAAAAGCTAATTTATGTAACAGATTTATAAAAACTGGATGTGGTAAACCCTTCTTACGTTAAACTGAACTGTTTAATAGGATTCCTAATAACCAGAGATAATCCTATTGGTTTTACTTCATTGCCATTTATAAAACAGTTTGGGCTAAAGAAGCAGTCTGCTGGCTGATAAAAGTGCTGAAACATGTAATTATTTTCTTGCCAATGCATATATAGAGTATCTAGCCCTCATTCATCAAGTTATACTATATTTGGATATGTTTTGTCTTTTGTTGTTTAATTAACCACTTTTAGAACAATAATTAATTTGAAATAGTAAAGTCTAAAGTTAATTTTATAGTCATGTCAAAATTATTACTACATGAGTGTAAGTTGAGAAATTTAAAATTATTTTGTCCCTCTTTTCTCTTGCTTCCCATAGATAACTAAATTACTATAAGGGATGTATTTGGTAACCGTGCTGGTCTGAGACAAAAGGAAATGCAAAACTCTAAAACTTGGTTCAGAGATAATACCTTTTATTGGACCAACTAAGTTGGTCTAACTTAGTTGGTCTAATAAAAGGTATGGTCTCTGAACCAAGTGTTTTAGAGTTTTGCATTTCTTAAATTACTATAATGCATTCTGCCAGAGGCTACATTTGGAGGCTACTGGTGAAAAACAAGATGGTCCACTTTCTTAGTGACCATATGGTGCACATTATTTAAGTACTCCAGCAAAAACTGCTCTGGCATCCTAATCACTTCCTGAGACAACTCAGGGTGCCAAAAGCTTTACCTTTTCAGGTTCTAGTCATCTAAAGCAGCACTGCAAAAATTGCAAATAGTCCTAATATAAGCATATCGAGAAACTTGTGATGGAGTTTTTTAAGGGAGGATGGAAATGTCTGACTTTGGAATTCACTTCCCAACTTGGTCCAACAAAACAAGAGTATATTAATCATAAAATTGTAAACTATGTGTTCAGTTTGGCCTTGTCTGGGTTCGAAAGTGTTCAGAAAAGAAAGGAAAAACATCTCCACCACCAGACTGTAGGCACCAGTAAAAGTTCTAGGCTGAAATTCTGGTGCCATAGAAGCCAACTGCAGAACTAAATTAACTTCGGTGGAGCTGGGCTTTCATCCTTAAGTCAACAAGGTTCTGACAGCTTCTGGACCAGCTTTGGCTTCCACCAGTGGTAAAGTCAGCAAAGCTGAACCAGCAGTAGCAGCAGTGGGAATGTTATGAAAGAATTCCCAAATGAATGAATACAGAGTGCCAGACAGAGACATTTCCTCATCATGTAACTGATTGGAAATGCAAAACCAAACTGATATTTTTAAGAAGTAGAGTGGAGGAAGGGAGTTATTAAAAGTAGTTTGGGCTTGCTCACAGGGCAAAAGACCTTGACAGCAAGATGTAAATTTAGTTTAATCTTAGTTTGCCAAATACGTGAACCCAGAAGCTGAGACATTTCTACAAATAAAATAACAACATACAACAACAATTTGTCTCCAAAAGGAGAAGGAAAGAGGGGGAAGGAAAAAAAGAGGGAGAGAAAAGTCTTTGGAGCATTTTAAAAACTCACCCCATGTATATTTCATAATGTAGATATATTTGATACATCTACAAGCTAGCATGTAGCCAAAGTTTTGGATTTTTGGATGCTGCAAACAATGGAGAGTCTTGTTTTTATTGACTGTACTGTTAATCATTTCGCAACTAAAACTTTATACAACCCTGCAGATATACCAAGTAAACTCATGGATGTATCAAATTGAACTATTTGCTTTGGCAGGATAATATTTTATAGTTACATTTAAAATGCTTCTAAACAGTTCTCTCCCACTACTGAGAATGCATTTCTATTCTTCAACAAATACATGTAAACTATAGATTTGCTAAGGCACAAAATACCACTTTTGTGAATGGACAGGATTCATACTTGTTACATCTGCATTCAATTATTAATTATTCAATTATTCCAACATTTAGAAACAATAAAAGGTTTTGTACTTTTATGTTCTGGGTGAGTTGCACTGGTGAAGATTAGTGTACTAGCACACTGTGAAAACTGATATCCAGCCATAGAGAACTGGTGTCTGCAACAATTCGTCCAACCCAGAGTATGAATGTGGCACTCTCTAGGAGACAACAGGATACATTTTGATCTAATATAGGATAAGTCAGACTAAATTCTGAGAAACCATGATTTAATGTTCTGCATCACGTTAAGTGACAGAAGAACTACAATGAAACTACTGTCAGATTTTGAAATAATATTGGACTATAACCAGGGTCTCACAGTTGACTGTCCAAGTGCTTTACCCATTGACCTGCCAACTCTCACTCCATTTGGATTAGCTTTAAATAGCAGATTTTCAACATCTTCTTTGCAAAAGAAGGATTTTGCTACCTGTTTTATTGAAACATGTAAGAAAGATAATGAGGTGATAAGTCATCACATTAGCAGATCTTCAGTAAACAACTTAGATGGCTAGTAGCTTTAAATGTTTGAACAGAAAAAAATTTTGGAAGCCAACAGTTTGCTGCACTATTGAAACCTAATTTCCCAGGTTGAAAGGCAAAAATGGAAAAATATAGAAAAAATGCTTGATGAACGTATACTACTACTTTACTGCAATATTCTGTATACTGTATCTTTAAAGTGCACAGCATTAAAAACAGATTAAGAACTTTTAGTGAGGTGAAGAGGCCAAAAGAAACATGACTAAATTTCATGAAAAAATTACATAAATATAAGTAAAACAAAGTAAGATAGTATTGTTAAATTTGATGTTGATTTTTTTTTTAAATATTGTACAGAAAGCATACAATGCTGTGCCTGTCTTACTGTGATCACACCTGAGGAAGAATGTCTTGCATCCAAAAGCTTGTCTAACTCTATCTATCCCAACTACAGAGTTGGTCCAATAAAGGAGATCACCCTAAGAAATTTTGTACAGAGAACAGATATAAACAATAAAGAATGAGTCCTTTCTAACAGCTGTCTTGATGTACCAAGATTACATCAAATAATTAGAAAATAACTGTTCTGGGGAAGAGGAATAAAACCTGTTTTTAAAAACCTGCAGTTATTTACATAAACCCTTTCAATTTACAAGAAGGGTATGACTTGCAACATGTTGATTTATCTTTATTGTGATGATTGGATTAATGTCGTTTTGTATTTTATATCCCTTCCTAAATGACCACAACTTTGACTCTGAGATATGGTGACAAACCAATATATAATTAACTTGAAGACAAACTGGCTTGACCTTCTCAGCAGGAATTTCTTCTTCCTGAGCTTTAAGCTAACATTACATTTGCAACATCCCATGACTTCTCCTGTATTATTAGCTGTGTGAAGAGATTCATAACACTCAGCTGCTATGAACTGGGTTTTTTTGGTTGCTGAAGACCAAACAGCAGACGCCAGATATCTGTGACATCACAGAAGCCAGGTAACAGTATCTTAGAAACTAAAGCAGATTTAAAAGCTAGGAAAGTTTGTTCGCTCAATGTATTTCTCCTTTTCAGCAGGTCAAAACATGTACAAGGTCTACGAGCAGTGTTTCTCAACCTGTGGGTCGCGACCCAAAAGCGGGTTGCAAGAATGTATGAAAGGGTTGTGAACAAACTTTAAAAATGGATTCTTCTTTAAAGGAGAAAAATGTGGGAAATGGTGACTTTTCCCTTGCAGGCTGGCAGAGCTCCAGCCTACAAGGGACTGCTTGGGGCCCCCCATTTCCCCCTACCCCATCTCATATACTGGGGAGCAGCATGTCAGGAGTGAGCACTGGGTCAAGACTGGCCATCAATGTTTACAAATGGGTCCTGTTACAAAAAAGGTTGAGACCAACTGTGCTAGAGGCCAGGAACTATGGAAAGTTCTAGCTGAAAGTTAAGATCTGAACCACAAGATCACAGAAACAAGATCATGCCCAGTTCTCGAGATGTAACACAGTAATACGTATTAAAGGAATTTCTGAGCATCCCTAGTGCAGATGCTCCAACCCTTGACAAACTTCAGAAATGAGTTCAACTCAATAAAAAATACAGAGCCTTCCCCTCCTCTTAAACACAATGCTCTAAAACCCAAGCAAATGTGATGGAAACATACTCAGACACCTCATTTCTTTTCCCCTCCAGAGAAGTCAGACAGTTCGTTCAGAACTGACTGGAAACTTGTTTTTGGGTCCCCTCGCCCAACACCTTTGTGAACCCATCCTTCTCTTAAAACTCTTAATGTGGGTGTGTCAGATAACCACAGGTTTTCTTCCTCTACCGTCATACAGGAGGGGATACGGAACGATAGTGCTACTGTAACTGCCAGCTTGTTCAAAACCTGCAGGCATTGCTCATGTCTACCCCAGCATGAAGCTCTCCACTGGAGAAGGGTCTGTCCTCAGGGGCGTGCGGGAAGGAGTGTCTGGGGAGGGCGATGCTGAGCTTGAGAAGCTTGCCGGGGAGCCTTCCTGCTGGAAAAGCCAGGGGTTGAGGGCGGTGCCGGAGCAGAGCCGCACCTCCCACCTGCAGCCTCTGCCGGAAGCAAGAAGAGCCTGCCGCCGCCGCCGCCGCCGCCGCAGCCCTGGGTACCACTGCCTGCAGGGCTGCGGCCGCGAGGGGGGAGGGGGTCGGCACAGCCCCTGGGGCCTGGCTGCTGGGGGCACAAACACACGCACACACACACTGGTCTCACTCTCTATCTCACGCACACAAGTCTCACACTGGTCACACACGCACAAGTGTACATACTGATCACACACACACAGCTCACATACTGGTATACACACTGGTCACACACAAGTCTCACACTCACTGGTACACACACGGTTCATACAGTCACACGGGCACACACACAAGTCTCACACACTCAAGCTGGTACATACACCGGTCACATACTCACACTGGTATATGTACAGGTCTCACACACAGGTATCTCTCAAACACACACACAGCTCTCGCTCGCTCTCACACACTCACACTGGTACACAGAGGTCACACCCTCACACTGGCACACAGGCGCGCGCGGGTCCCACGCCCGGAGGCCGCTCCCCGCCAGTGCGGAGCAGCGCAGCCCCTGGCCGCGAGCCCCCGGGGAGGCAGGCGCAGCCCGACCCCCGCAGGGGAAGTTGCCCCCGAGCCGGGCTGGGCTCTTACCTTGGCGGGGTCTCCAGGCTGCTCGGGCGCCGCCGCCCCCTGCTCTGCCTCTGCCGCCGCCGCCGCCGCCGCTGCTGCCTCGGGCTCGGGCTCTGCGGCTGCGGCGGCCCCGTCCTGCGGGCTCCGCGCCTCTGCAGAGCTGCCCGCGCCCATGGCCCCGGCCCGGCCCCGCGGGGCTCCCGCGCCGCACCACGACAATAGCGCTGCCCCAAGCCTGCCCCGGCCGCTGCGCAGCCACTGCAGGAGCGCGGCTCTCCGCAAACTCCTTTCAGGAACAGAAGGAATCGCCTCCCCCCCCGCCCGGCGCTGCCTCCTGCTCCATCACATGAGCAGAGCCCGGGACACGCCTTGCAGCATCCACTCCGGCTGATAAGAAGCAGGGGAAGGAGGGAAAACCCAGCCCCTCCCCGCCCGCCTCGGCCCCTCGCGGCCAAGTTCACCCCGCGCTCCTGTTGTGACAGCCTGTAGGTCCCTGGAGCGGGTGGGTTGGGGGTCCTGCCCCCCTCACATTGGATCAATGGGCCTTGGTGCCATGACTGGCCGGGCAGTGTAGTGACCTTCAGCTCCCGGCTCCCCTCCAGCTTTCCCCTGCCTGTCTGACTAAGCATTTCTTTTTCCTAAAGCCAACAGTAGGCACATGCTCTCCCTTAGCAGGAGCAGCCAGACAAGAGGCGTAAGAAAGCAGTGACCCGAGTCAAGCCCACTGCCTAGCCTGTCCCCAGATTCAGATGAAGCAGTCCTGCCTGCCTCTCCTTGTTCTGTTTCTCTGACCGTGACCTTGCTCAGATGTCTGGGCTCCTGCTAGGAGATGTATAAGCCATGTTGGTCCTCTGACAACATAGGCAGACAAGGGTCTTTGGGTAAATCTGATATCTTTTATTAGACCAACTCAGTTGGTTTATCTGGTTTATCTGTTTAGTTAAACTCAGTTGGTCCAATAAAAGATACCAGATTTACCCAAAGACCCTTGTCTGCTAGGAGGTGGACAGGCAGGGTTCCTGCCGCAGGACTGACCACCTAAGAAGTCCCTGACTTCAACAGCATTAGGCCTGCTCTACTCTTCTGAGAAACCGCCAAGGAAAATGGAGGTGCTGAAAGGTGCCATGCCTGAGAGACCTGAACTTGTTTAGTCTGGAGAAAAGTAGACTGAGAAGGGATTTAATAGCAGGCTGTAACTCCCTGAAGGGGGTTGCAAAGGGAATGGAGCTAGACTGTTCTCAGTGGTGGCAGATGGCAGAACAAGGACCAAGGGTCTCATGTTGCAGGAAGGGAAGTCTAGGTTAGATAGGAGGCACAAGTTTCTCTCTAGAGGGGTAGTAAAATACAGGAACAGGCAACCTAGTAAGGTTGTAGAATCTCCACCCTTAAAGGATTTTAAGCCCTGGATAGACAAAAGCTTGGCTAGGATGATCTAGTTGGAGATAGTCCTGCTTTGAGCAGTGGGTTGCGCTAGATGACCTCCCGAGGTCCCTTCCAACCCACGTTTTCCATGAGTCTATGCTGCTATTCCCTCAGCACATCGGGCTCTGGGACTTCCAAGGCTTTAATATTTAGAGAAAGACATCAAATTCCCCTTCAGAACGTAGATTACCATTTGAAATATTTTGGCAAAATCCCAGTCTGAATAATTAGCTGCTTTCTTCTTTCTAAATGTTACTCCCGTGTTCAATCTGAAAAGGACTTCCCCATGTAAAAAAAAGGAGTGCTGTGCCATTTGCGGAGACTGGTTCCTGCATTCCACCTCTTTTTATAGTCAGCAAAGCTCCCATTACGAAGTTCTGGGAATTATTTCCATAGTCCTTTCGGAAAATGGGCTGTGTGTCAGTGGACACATACAGAGATAAAATATTACGCAAGTTAGTCCTAACTAGCTGGGGAACAAAAACATTAATGGAACCAGTCCTGTCTTTGCTACGCATATGTGTACAGTTTGGGGAAACTATTCTCATGATATAAAGTAGATAGTGGGGAAAGGAAGAAATCCCATATTCATATCTGGGATTATCTCTGCACTTAGACAAATGGTCATGATTCTTGCATCTAATTGGCACTGTCTCACAAAAACAGAAAAGCTGTTTCTGAGCTGAGCCAAAACCTTCCATTAGGAAAAACAAAGTGGCTGGCACTGAAGAGCTATTGGAAGGAAGAGACATCAGTGTAAACAAGTTCTTAAGGTGGGAGAGGGGGTTGGGGTTTTTTGGTAATCCAAGAGGACAGTTTGGGAAATTGGAGTATGTGTTTTTAAAAGCCAGATATTTGTTTTTATCACTCTGAAAGTGGGTTAACAGTTTTAGGATATGTCAATACTGTGTGCATCTTCATTTGAGAGCCTCCAATAAGGAACTACACAGTAGGTTAACCTCTGATTGACCCACAGAGAGCTCCTGAACCAAGTGGAGCCCCACTGAAGTCAGTAGGGCTCCACCATGATTTGACTTTGTGGGTCAACATGCAGAATTATGTTTTCTACAAAATAAGACAGTTTAAATGGTGAGGAAATCAGCTAAAGGTCAATATGACTTTACAGTACCCATCTTTCTCAGACTGTAATTCTATGAGTTTTCATTGAAATGAAGTGAGAAACATCTTTTGGTTCTTTTTGGCTTACTTTTTGCTGCTTAAAGGTTAATTGCAGCTTTTTAAAAATAATAAAGTCCAAAGTTCTCTTGATACCTAGTTCATGGGATGAAGTGTGGTTGAAAGCTAGTGACAAAACCAACAAAGGTTCCATGGCTTAGGCAACTGAGAAACCCCCCTGCCACCACCACCTTTTTTCATACAGAACAGGTTCTCTTGTTAATTCATGCTGGGTTAAATTGCAGCAGTGAGCAAAACAAGAAGTATAGGATTTTCTGCCCTGATATCAAACAAACACAACTTCCTTTCCCATGCCACAGCAACTAAACCAACACATTAAATATATAAGCAGGCTCTCTCATTCATTACTTTCAAAAAGTATCAGTATCAAAAGAGAAACAATACTTATCTTAAAATATCCCAAGTAGAATCTGCCAAGTAGACAGCTGGATAAACTCATTATTTATAGTGTACACAGCATTTTTTTCACAAAACATATAAGAAAGATTCTTTCCCCTAACTAAAGTGTTTATGATTCACCTCAGACATGTGATGATACACTTAATTTGAATACAAATACTTTATTCACCATAGAAAGTTTAAAAAATCATCTTCTAACTAGGGCATAATGGATTTTAAACTCTTTTTATGAATAAAAATGGCTCTGAATGAATGTGCAAATTAGTCATCATTTTATCTAAACCAATCAATGCATTACTAATGGGGCAAGAAACCATTGTACCCACATTCATTATTTAATTACTGAAACACACAACAGTTATTTCACTGGGGTTTAATAGACTGTAATCATTGTAATGGATCACCGTAATAATACAATCAACATCTCTTGCTTTCAAACTAAAACTCTCAGCTTCCCATCAATATTTATTTTCTACATATGTACTCAGCAGCAAGAGCCCATTGTTTTAAAGCACTAGTTTGTTCTAATAACATTTTTTCTTAATTTACCATTTTTTTCCTGGATCATTTGTCATCTAACAGAACAGCAGGTATCATGAGGGAATCAAGCCATTGGTAAAATGTGTCACAAAGGCAGTCAGATTCTGCAGCACCACCTAAAACATTATTTTAACCGCACTTTAGTCTTCCTAACTACAGTCATGGGTGACTATTACTGTAACAATTATTGTTTTGCATAGTCTGTAATCCAGAAATATGAGAGGCTTTGGAGATTGAGGACAAGGCACCTATATTTTTCTGTCTTTGTTTTATGTAATTTTCTCATACGAACTAGTTCATAGTAATGATGTGCTTCATTTTACAACTGGGGAATATTTAATTAAAATAATCTCAATCTTGTTCATGTGCTCTGGTGGGAAAGAAAAAAATCTTTTCATCTGCTTTGGACAGATTTTGATTTTACAGAGTTTTCTTTCATATTCAAGGTATGTTAAAGTGCTTTACAGCATAATGAATTAAATTCTAGACTGGCAGTGACCATGTCAGAAAACACAGCAGCCATTATATGCCTTTCAATAGCTCACACATAGCCTTAGACATTAGAACCTGTTTCATATGAGACAGTGGGCATTTCTCTTACTCTTTTCAAAAAGTGTCATGTTTTGCCACGCAGTCTACTTTCCACGTGAACAACAAGAAATGGGCAGGAGGAATCCTGATATCAAGGAAAACTCAAGTGTAACAAGATTACTTTAAAAAGTATCTTAAATGTGATGCTACAGAATAAATTAACAAAAAATAAATCTATTACCTGTACAATTTTGATGGCACAAAATGAAGCTAAAAGATTTGGCTTTCCCACTGGAAGTCAAGACATGTTCAAGTAAAATAACTACTGCATTAAGCATATGAGGCAGTGGTAATACAATTCTGCCCTTCACACTAAATACCATTTTCAGACTATAAATAACTGCTTATTCATTTTCCTTCATCTAAGTACCAATGATGAAAAATAAAGCCATGCATGACTAGCAAATAAATATATCTACCTGTATCATGATCCATGCTATAGAAGTAATAATGGTAACAATGCAACTGTGAAATTTGTAGTGCTTTTCATTTGGGGAGCTCGCGGTATTTTGTGCAAGGCTGCTTGTACTCGGTGCTATCCAGGAATAGCTTCCGTGTCTGCTGAAGGTTAAACAGGTAGAAAGGGGCTCCAGGACCCTCTCAGGGGGACTAATGTGAGCCAAACTGAAGAACGCTTATTGAAACATTTGATTTTTTTTTTTGGTGCTATTTTTGTACCAACCCTTTTGCTGTTATTTTTCTGTCAATATTGAAGAATTGGGTAGTGGTTTTGTCTCCAAGCATCCCCATTTACATCACCTACTGGGTTTATGGTCATTTCCGACTGCCCAGCTTCCTCTGGCCCTCTCTCTACCTGGGCTCTGCGGGGGGGTCTTGCTGGTTCATCATCTCTTTTTCTTTCTTGGTTTGCTTTGATTTTTTCCCATCTTTACACTGAAGCTTTCATTCCATCATATAGATGGATGTTGTAGAGGGCCAAGAGGTCAGTGGCAACAGCCATTACCTCTTCACTTAGCCCTGCCGGCTTCAATATCATGGGCCTCAAATTACTTCAGGCACCTAACAATTTCTGTGTCATAATGTCACAATGTTCCAGTGGCTTAAAGGGCCAGTACCATCAAAAGACTTTTTTTCACTACAGAAAACATGTCAGCCCCAGTAAGAGAGATGTTGAGGAGTGCAATGTGGCTATCGTCTAGAGAAGAAACAAGCTTGAAGGGCCTTCAGAAGGGCCATACTCTAACTCAGAATGTTCTAATCTAATGTGCAGTAAAGCATCACTGTCTACTTGTGCATGAACGAATCCTATGGTCCCTCCTGATTTCCTGTCCCTGGGGTAGAGGGCTGGACTGAACGATCTTCCAATCCTTCCAGCCCTAGTGTCCATGAATCTATGAATCTATGACTCGTGCTCCCAATGGGGCAGGCACAGAGGTGGCGGGAGTATGGTGACAGGGGCAGGAGCATGGCAGTGGTAAGCGGAACAGCTCTCGCGGACACCACTGGTGTCCACCAAAGGTCAGCAAACACCTGCAGCTGCTGCCAGCAGTGGCAGCAGAAGCCAGCAAGGATTGCAGGGTGGTAAGCAGCGACCACGCGTAAGTGCTGCCAACAGTGTCGGAAGTGCCTTTTTGTAGGGGGTGCACCACCATGCTCAGGGGGTGCACATGGCCCCTGTACATGTGTGCAGCAACTACTGTGAAGTATATTAATCTAATGCACCATTTTCCAGTACTTCTATATGCAAATACTGGAAAAACAGTGCATTACAAAAACAGTAACTAATGCACCATATCACATGAGATGTTAACTAGGGGCAAATTATTCCTGGTCAGCCTAGGCAGCAGGGGGCCACAGGAAGTAGGGAGAGCTGTCCCAAGATGCTATCTCCCAACCACCTGCAGATTGGGACAATCTATGCTGAAAATTCAGATGCGTTACTTGCACATTTACTCGCCCACAGAGAATTCTCCTAGTTCTTTTAGTAGAGGGAGGTTTGTTCCCTAGGAAGTGGCAAGGTGCTTATTCCCTAGAACTTGCGGAGAATCCCAGGCCTTTCTACTGGTCACCTGACCTCCCTACTACTTTGACATTTTTTTCAAAATAGTTTTGGAGAAAAACTACTCCAAAGTTAGACTCTATGTCAGAGGTTCCCGACCAGCTTCATGCATTCCATCCCACTGCTGTCACAATGGCCATGCCCAGCAAGGCACTACCTGTGCAGCAGTGGGGTTTTTTAAAGATATTTTTCATGTTCCAAGCCAAATCAGCCAAATCCAGTACAAATCCGTGAGTCAGTTAAAAATCATAAGTGGCCCTACAACCAGCGAACATCCCCCCCGCCACCAGGGGCTTCAGATATTTCCAAAGTCGTTTGGCAGGCATCCTATGTGCAGGCCCACACCTGGAGGCTTGAGGTTCAGATGCCCCCAAGTTTTGCCTGCCCTCAGCCATATGGTCTCAGAAGCAAGCTAGGGAGGAGCCTCCCATTTCCATAAAGTGGGCTTTAATCCCCAACACCTCGGCACAGAACTAAATCATTCCAGAAGAACAGTTATCCCCAGGAACGCTCAAGGAAAACTGCGTTCATGGACCCAGGGACATGGTGTTTCCCTTTCCAGGTAAGTATACTTGGAGCAGGTATCCGGGCCTGGGCTGGGCCAGGCAGGACCCCACAAGCCCTGCTAATAGCTGGGAGCAGGGGGATGTGGGCAGGGCAATGCCTGTGGTGGAGGGCTGGGAGATGGCTCTGCTGCTTGCTCCTAGGGAAGGCAGCAGAGCCCCTTCTTCCCAGGCAGCCCCAGCTGGGTACCCCTGGGCTACCGCCTGTGCAGCTTCCTCCCCTACAGGGTCCCCTAGTGCCCGTGGCTTCGATGCCCCAACCTGCACCCAGGTACAAATTCAAATATTTACAAATTTACATGTTTACATATTTGCAGATTTTAGCATGCAAATTAGATTGTTTCTGTACTATACCCAACCCGCCAAAATTCTTTGAGTGAGTTTGCCAATCTGCAGTATAAAAAAGGTTGGGAAGCACTGCTCTACTTAAATCACCAGCAGTTGTCTAAAGTCCTCTTTACACTGGAGCTGCACTACTAGCATTCAAACAGGAACATTTCTGGTATAAAAAGTCAGCGTAAACAATAGCCTGTAGCCATATCTCTTGAAATATGACTGTGTCATAGAACAGACCATACAAGTGTGCTCAGATTATGGAGATCCAAATTCACATCAGCCATGATGTCTTGAATACCTGCAACCATGGCCAGGTGTGACAGCAAATTGCACGCTGCTGTTAGAAAAAATGCATGCTCCTAGGGAGCTGAGAAATATCTGCCAATCTAACACAAAACACTGCATGTAATTGGGACTGTTCACTTAAAACAATTTGCCTGTTGTTTTGCTTATTGTTTATTTAAAGCAAGCTGTTATTAGAGAAAAATAAAATTTTGAACAAGGTGCCCCTGTCATGGTAAGCTTCAAATTCTACTTGATAAATTTTAATGATTAAATAAATAAAACCAACAAAACAAGCAAGCAAACAAGCTCTCAAGCTGAGTATAATTTTGATCAGATAGTAAATTGTGCAAAAGAAATGAGATTGTGAGACCTAAGAAAGGATACTTCATACCCAAAAGCTTGTCGATATCACTCCCAATTTAAACACTTAATCAAATAAAAGGTATTACTCTCAAAAACACTTGACTACAACTATGTAATTAAAAAAAAGTAGTAAAGGATATGCATCTGGGTTAAAACTGCAGCTTCTAATTAACATCTGCATATTGTGCTAACTCAGACATACCAGCACCCCATACCTCAGCTACTACAACATTATGCCCTCTCTGGCCTTTCCTATCCCATTCCTTTGACCGTGTCATTCCTGTCTTTGCATCCTTTACTAGTTCTCTCTTCGAAAAATGAAAAAAACAACAAGCAGTTAAGAACTGTTTAATGTTACTGTCTTCAAATTGGCTCAGTCTCTGATGCCCTGTGACACTGGCCTCCTATTGCCCACCCACTAGATTTTTCAAACAAGCATCTTAGTGTTTTCTCCCAAGCTAGCCTTCATGCCTGGTGCAAAGCTTCCTCAGATCCCCAGTTAAAGCTGTCCTTTGCCATGATACCTCAAAAAAACTGACAACAGTTAAGCTGCTCAAGTGTTATGCTGGCTACTACCATTTCAATGTTTCCTAGGAATCCTCCATTCGTTTGCTGTCTCTAATTTTTATAAAGAAGCAGAAATATCTTTTCATTCTGTATTTGTACAACACCTAGCACAGTGGGACCTTGATCCATGACTGATGCTTGCAGCTGCTGCAGTAATACAAAGTAATGAAAACATTGTTTGTTTGTTTGTTTGTTTGTTTCCAGAGCAAAAAAATGCACAGGCCCACCAGCTATCTGGTAAAGCACTAAAGGCACATTTACATGTGTGTGGGTGGGGGCGGCTAAATTAGAATGACTCCAAGAGCCACTCTAATTAAATCACTGCCACATCTCCCTGTGATTAAAAATGGCAGCAGGGGTACTTGAACTAAAGCTTGTTCAATGAGCTTTAGTACAAGCACCCCCCACAGTCATTTTTAAAAATGAGGTTGCTGATACACGAGATGCAGGAGGCTGCTGCAGTGGGGTAATTAACACACTCCAGCAGGCTCAATTAACCAAGTCTACTCCAATATGCTGGCATTCCAGAACAACAAAGCAGCCTCTCTTCTCATGTATAGGCACCCTAAGAGATATCTACACTTCCTTATAGTCCCCTGCCACACTAAATAATCTTTCTGCAGAAGTGAAGAGAACTGCTGTATAATCACTTTTAAAGAGAAAATAAACAACATAATCTAGACTTTTAATATTGGTTGTTAAATCTAAACTAACATTACTAAATTGATACATTTTTACCCATCAGAAATAATACTTCTCTTTATGTAAGAGACAAAGATTTTTGTGGGTAATTTGTTATATTGGACTGCACTTAGAAGTTTGTCTAACGACCCTAGCAGACATTATATGTATTGTGCGATTAACAAGTTGAGGTAATCACACAATAAATATACAATATGTCACACATTCACTTAATTTATTGCACCATAAAATGGCAAATGAGCTACAAAGATGTTCTACATATAATATGGAACATCTTTGTGTATTTGATGTTTTAATTTGAATGTGGGTCCTGGTGCACTGGGACCTTTAAAAACAATCTGTTCAACTCCAAGCCTATGGTTTTGCAGCTGCCATATAAGATGAGTCGACTGATCCTCCTAGACCAGCCCTTAAAAATCTGTGCCTTGGGCCCTCTATGATGGCAGTCACATGATTAGGATCTGATACTCAATCCCAACAGTTGCACCTTCTGTCATGTGAGTGTGGCATGGCAGAAGACACAACTGTTGGGATCAGGGATCAGATCCCATTGCACCACAAAATGAACATCTGCCAATGCTGTTTGTCTATCCCAACCACGCAGTTGGTCCAATACAAGATATTATACACAAAAATCCTTGCCTCTCACGTATTTCCTGGATGATCATGGCTACAACACTCCAAAACTACCACAGTATTTGTCTTTGTTTGCCAAAGTGTCAAGTATGGAAAATTAAAACTGGGGCCAATGGACCACATGTTTATATTTTTGCATGGTATTCATATACTTATGAATAAGGGAGAGCACTGACATAGGAATAAAGCAAAAGAGAGGGTAAATGTGGTTCTCCAGCACCAAGCTTGTCATTATCCCAGAAGGTGCTAAACCTACTGGCATGAAGAAATTGATCTACTTTCTCATTGGTTCCTCTATTGATAATTAGCTTGGAGGGGTGGGAAGACTAGTTCTGTTAACTAAACATAGAATGGATGGCAAGATACTAGCATTAATTAAAAATTGTATGGCAAATTAGCAAAAGAAAATGAAGCAAATATTACACACAGAAGTGAAAGCAGTAACAACTGTGTATTTTATGGACCTCATGATATATCAAACCAAATGCTTCAAACACTGAATGGAAAACTTTTTCCCATGAGTAATCAGATTAGGTTAGCTACACCAGGCAGGTGAGTCCCTGACTTCAAAGGGACTTCTCATAATACTCAGCAGTATGACCAGTCTGAAGGCTTAGTAGAATCAGGCTAACAGATTATAAACTCCTGGTATACATATACCGTATCTATCTATAAGGCACCATGGTTCCATGTACATTAAAAACATCACAGCAATAACAGTGTGTAGGTCATCTTTTAAAATTTTTATATATAATAAGGCATTGTTTATAACAACAACAGGGAATCCTGGATCAGTCCAGCAAATGCCCTCCACAGCAGCCTTTAAAAAAAACCCCAGTAACACAGCTGGTGTGTTTTCTACTGCCAGCTGAACTGCTATGCTATTGCATTTCAAGCAATCCTGATAAGAGTTCACGCAGGAAAAAAAAAGATGCACAAGATCCTCCCTCTACTTCAAATTCTTTCAGCTGACCTGTCAGCTTCTATGTTACTACATTTGGATTTAAATTTCTCAGCAAGGTCAAAGCAGATTAGAAGCTGCTTTCATATCTGACAGAAATATTACTCCTTGATGAAGTGGAAAAATTTCTTGAACTTCTTTAAGTTGAGAAGAAGATTCTGTCTTTCCCAGCCAGGAATGGAATTAGACACATGAAGGCCCTTCTGTATAACTAAGATTTGCATGGACAGGTCATCTCCCTTATATACCAGTCCTTCTTCCTCACTTTTTACTCCGATTTAAACTGCAGATTCTAAAAGCACGAGCGACAAAAACAACACAAATTAAAAGTGGGATTAAGAAGACCATATGATCTTTTCATGATCTTTAGCATTCACTTGTTTTTACCTTTTGTAGGGAAATTATGCTATATTGATTTGTTTCTAAATCATTCTTGAAACACAAAAAACAAATTATGTGCAGCCAGGCAGGCGCTTGGTTTTGGGAGTGACCTCAGGACTCACATTTCCTCTTGCCTCAAGCTCAATCTGCATTTGTAGAGAACTTGCTCAGTGGGAGGTACGTTTGCCTTAAATGACCAACAGCTGCAAAAAAGTGAGGCTGTAGAGAGAACGGAAGGGCAGAGAAATAATAAAATAATAATGTTTTGCTCCTCTACACAAGAGGCAAACATTCTCTTGGTGACTGCTTTTATTGAACCACCTGTGGAGTTTGGAGAAACGTTAGACAAAATTTTGGATGTGGAGTGGGCATTTTGCACTTGAAAGCTTGTCTAACATCTCTCTCAACTATACAGTTGGTCCAACAAAAGATATAATCAAAGAAATCCTTGCCTTTCATATTTCCTGGACTATCTATCATGGCTGCAACAACACACCAACCTTACGCGTTCTTCAGTGTCTTAAATAAGAAGCTTTCAACAAAAAATACCTGAAAACAGTAATGGGATAAAACAAAAAAAATGTAACAAAAGTTGACTGTGGTAGAACTTGAAATAAAATACAAATAGCCTCATCCTGATCTTCTTTACTCATAAACAAGTGTTTGTAAAAATTTCCATTTCTCCCTGTGTTAACATTGGAGTCCTATTATAGACCAGATACTGCCTCTTTAAGGATACACCTAATGAACACAGAGTTTGCAACATTCGTGAGTAACCATTAGCCCATCTATTCTAGATCCCCTAACATTATTAACCTTTATGAAGCTGAACTGGCTGTCGTAATACTGGGAAATAGTCACAGGTTTTCACCTTTTTCAATTAGGTTGAGAGGAGGAGAAAAAGGAAATGGCAGAGGAAAAGTCTTTGGAAAGATGCACAGTAGCAAAGAATGGAGGAAAGGATTATACTGTCTGACTGTTAGTCATACATGACTGCAGAGTAATATTAAGCAAAGCTTTATTTTTGGTTACTGGACTCGTGTACATTCTACATTCAGTACTGAAGGTCAAGACCCCTTTCTGGTATATTTCCTGGACAACACTCCAACCCTGCAACTATGCTAGATATATCACCTATCCAGGGTAAATCAGAAAAAAAAATTTTTTCTTAGTTTAAACAGCAGAAAATGTGTGAAGCTTTGCTGAGCTAAAAATCCGTATTTGTATATTTCCAAATTGGATCAGGAGAGCAAGAGGAGCAGGAAAGGGAGAGGAAGCCCCAGAGCAGGCAGAGAGGAGAAAGAGACAGAGAGGCTTGAGGAAGAGAAGAAATTAGCAGAGGGGAGTATGAGGAGAGATGGAGGGGGAGACATGAACTTCAGTCAGACAGGCAGCAAATGGAAGCAGAGGGAAATGCAATAGGCAAGGAAGGGATATAGACCATGAGAAAAAGGGGAAGAGGAAGAAGGGCTCATTTTCATAGGGTTTTGCATATATACAGCATCTGTTTGGGAAAAATGAATACCAAGTAAACTGAAAGATTTTATGAGGTTGGGTGCTTGCTTAGCTGTTGTGCTGCTCTGCCAGTGAGCATTTTCAGGTTGGAATTGCTAACCATTAGTCTGTGTCCATCCCTGTGATTTTTAATTCGATTAGAAGATTGAATTCTCACTCAGCATGAGTGCATGGGTGGCAGGGGAGGAAGGGAATGTAGGCACAGCTGACAGAAATCTAGTCTCTTTTATCTGGCAGAGTAGGAGACTAGGGGCACGTCTACATGTGACACTACTTCGCCATAGCAATGTGCTACGATGCCATAGTGCCCACAGACATCTACATGTGACCAGCAGCTACTTTGCTGTAGCAATGCGCTCCCCCTGGCATAGTGCGCCGCTATTGCGAAGTAGCTGCTAAAAATAACAAATAACCATGTGCTGTGTATATGGCACAGTACGGGCATTTACTGTGCCATGATTTAGTACTTCCAAAAGGCAGTACAAACCATGGCGCAGTAACAATGTTGCCATAGCAACACATGTAGATGTGCCCTGGTTGAACCAAGAACACTAATCTTGTTAAAGATGCTACAGTCCCTAGTAGTGCAATTAACAATTATATAAGTTTATCCTGGTTGCTGTCAAGGTCATTCAACATGTGCAGATGTGGTGTGACATAAACCACTGGTGTTGGGGTGCTCCCAGAGATACACCCTGGGTTTGTGTGAGTTTCTCGATTCCCCTACTCTACTGAATGGGTATGCTCAGGTTATTTATTTGCCTGGAAATCATGACTTACTACAGGTCCTTTGGTAAAATAACCAAAAAATGGAGTGGTGTATTGCAAGGAAGACAGATGGTATAAAAAAAGATAAGGCGATCAACTGCTTTGATAATAAAGCGTAGTAAAAAACGACTGACAAAATCTGTACCCCATATTGAGATGACCACCTAGCCCTTATAACAAATTCCAGTGAAAATCTGCCCTGGGGTCAACCTCCCCTCAGTCACAGCTATCTTCCTCCACCAAGGACCTTCAATCCCCCTTTCCTCCTCCACCTCGCACCTACTTTCAGGGGAGCCAGAGAATCCTTTAGAACAGTGATTCTCAACCAGGGTCCTGTGGCACCCTGGGGTGCCTTGAGAGCCTTTCAAGGGTGACATGGGATGCTGCACAATGTTAGCACTGTTAGGTGTGTAAATAAGATTTGCAAGATAAACCCAGAGTTTTCAAATAGGAATCCATAGTGTTCAAAGCATTCTGATGTCTTCCTGAGTTCTTTGTAACAGGACATTATAACATTATTTCATTATAACATTATATATTAATATAATATATATTAATATACTATATTATATTATTAACATTATAACATTATTTCTGTGTAGTAGAAAAAACCCAGTGAAAACTAAGAGATGGCATTTTCTGAGAGATGCCTCAAGTTACTGAAAGGTGCCTCAAATCTATCATGGGGTGCCTTGAATTTAAAGAAGGTTGAGAACCACTGCTGTAGAGTGTTTCTGCCTGAGTAATGACACTTGATTTCAGAAATATGTGTACTACCAGTGAGCCTGAATCCTGTAGTCTGACAAGGAAGTACTTGGCAGAAGTTCAGTATGAACTGAGCAAAGTAACCTTAAGCTACCCTTCATGCACTCCCTTTGACCCTGAGGTTGTCCAGGTATCATTCACCATAAATTAGAGCCACTTCATAAATTGGTTCTGTAGATTTGGTGGCTTTGCTTGGGTACAAGTCATGGTTGCATATGTTTGTGCCTGAAATTCAAGAGCCATCATGTGACTGTAAAATTAAATATATATCTTTCAAGCACAGTTTCACGGCCCTGATAAAACTTTTATCAGTCCTTGCCCAGAATGCTCCTGTGATCAACAGACCTTTCTTCAGACATAAATCACATAATTCACAAGCACAATAAATCATGTTGGCTGGCATATCTGATGATATAGCAATGGCTATGCTAGGAACACTGACAAATTTTAAAAAGTAGTAAGAAAAATATCAACTAGGTTTTGTAAAGGGTTTAATTTTTGAAAGGATTCAGCATTGGCCTCAATCTGCTCACACTGAAGTCAATAGTAAAACTCCCATTGATTTCAACATGAATGAACACACACAGCATGGTGAAATCCCACCCAAAGAGCTCACTTGAAAAGCACTATAAGGAGAGAATTCCTACAAAGCTTTCCATAGCTTTCCATAGATAAAGCATTTCCTTTATCTGATACCTTCCTAGATAAGGAATAGTGGTTCATGAAAGAGCAAAGGTGATCCACCAATTTCAGGATTTGGGCTGCATGAGGACAAGTGAACACAAATAGAGTTTTCTAATTTTCTGGTTAGGGGCGGGCAATTATTTTGAGTAGAGGGCCACTTACTGAGTTTTGTTTAGCCAGTGAGGTCATTATTGACTCCAAGATGAACATGAGCCACCAATGCCAGACCACAGCCAGCAAGGCCAGCCATACCTTGTCATGCATCCAAAGGTGCATCTCAGGC
>JAGPOW010003648.1:12328262-12374972 GCA_030014935.1 Caiman crocodilus | reverse complement strand
TCACCAGAGTGCCCCAAGGGATGACAACTAGGTTGAATGGTCATAAACTACTACAAGACCATTTCAGGCTGGACATAAGGAAGAATTTCTTTACTGTCCAAGTCCCCAAGGTCTGGAACAGCCTGCCACCAAAGGGGGTTCAAACGCCGACATTGAACACCTTCAAGAGCAAACTGGATGCTTATCTTGCTGGGATCCTATGACCTCAGCTGACTTCCTGCCCTTTGGGCAGGGGACTGGACTCGATGATCTTCCAAGGTCCCTTCCAGCCCCAATGTCTATGAAATCTATATAAAGTCTTGCCTTAATCAAATAGATACATGGTACTAAAATTAGAGAACAATTTAGTTTTGGTGAGGATTTAATGAACCAGTTCTTTGGTGGTCCTTTTATGACTGAGCGAACAGTGATTTTAAAGCCAAGGATATATTTTAAGAGTTTCTTTTGGCAATCCCTTGCAGTTGAGAATAACTGTCTTCCCTAGTTGTCTTACATGTGGGTTCGAAGATATCTAGGAGTAAAATATCATCATCCTAATCATTGACTCTTTTCACCATGGAAGCCTGTGCTATATATCAATATGCATACACACTATGATTAGCCTATAAGGTGCAAATCTACCCTCTCTTCTCACCACACCAGACTGGGAAAAGGATCTGAGATGGCAGAAGAACCACTCTTAAACCTAGGTTTACCATACGTCCAGGTTTTCCCAGACATGTCCTCTTTTTGGGTCCTCCCATCTCTGTCTGGACCTTTTTTTTAAATATCAACAAATGTCTGGGATTTTGCTCTGCTCAGCACTGAATTTTTTTTTCCAACACTTCCCAGCTTGCCCTAGCAAAGAGTTTCTTGGGGTTAGAAGGAGTGGAGGGAGGGTGATTGGAGGCAGAAGGCATCAAGTACTCTGAGCATGCACATGCATATGGCCAACATGTAGCCAGGTAGGGTGATGGAAGCAGCCATGGCAGCTGCATGCAGGTAAATCTATGAGGGTGGGGGTTGGAGGGCAGGGCTTGGGGAGTGTGTGTGTGTGTGTGTGTGTGTGTGTGTGAGAGAGAGACAGGGGTGTGTGGCAGGGCTGTGTGGAGGGGATGGATGTGTGCGGAGGTGCCTGACCCTTCAGTGGGGGAAGGGAACAAGGGGGCTTTTCAGGGACAGCAAGAAGCTTTGTGGCTTAGCTGGTGGCACTAGGGCCAGTGACTGTGCTTGCAGGGAAAGGGCAGCTGAGAAATTCTGTAGGTCTGGGGGTCAGGAGTGAGGGGCACTGCAGGGCTGGGGGGACTGTGGCTGGGGCGTGAGAGGTACTAGGGGATTGAGGGACTGTGGGTTGGGAGCACGGGACACAGGCAGTGCCAGGGACTATGGATTGGTAGTAAGGGGTATCATCAGGGCTGGGGGGGCGCGGGTCTGCAGGCTGGGGTTGAGAGGCACCAGCATGATCTGGGGGGCAGGATACTGTGGCTTGGAAATGAGAGGCAGGAGAAGAGGTGGGGAGGGGGGACTGTGGCTTGGAAGTGAGAGGCACATGCATATCGCTGCCCCCTCACCCCCACAATCATATTATCCTCACCTCCCCAACAACAAGTATCCTCTTTTTTGAACCTGGAAATATGGTAACCCTATTTAAACCCTGATGAAGGAATATTAAAACTGGAGCCCATTTGCTATGTGTGAATTGTTCTTAACTTGTTCACACATCATAATTAGAACATAACTGAAATGTTCCCCTTTTGAAAGGGCTCCATATGGTTTGTGTGTCCACAGCCTGAGACTAGATGAGGAGACCAAAAGACAAACCAGGCCCATGAGCTAGTGGGAATGATGACTGTGGTGGACTGGTAGGAGCTATGGCTAGAGAGAAATATCAACTATGAAGCCAGGATTTGAGGAATTAGGACTTTGTAACCTTTTGTAACCTAGTCAAAGAGTGCAACAAGGAGGCAGGGAAGTGGAGGAAGATCTGGGAACAGCTAATTAGGAAGACCGGTACTGGGAGAAGACAGGGACTTAGAGCCTGTTGGAGGGACTGGAAGTGGAGTGTAAAAGGAGAGGCAGTGACTTGTTAGACAAGTAGATTTGGAATAAAGAGAGAAGCCTGAGGAGTAAATATTCAGACTAACTAAGCAAGAAGAATTGTATCAGACTAAGAGCTGCTTCTGTTTCCCAGTAAAAGCCATTAACATGATTGCAAAAGCCAAAAAACAAATAAACAAACAACCCCCCCCCAACCATGTGACAGCAAAGTAGCTAACCTAATTACACAGACATATTTGGGCAGTCCTCTCCACACAGCAACAGAATTTTAGAGTAACTTAACTATGGCTTGATACACATAATAAAAAGTCTCTGGTCACAAACTGGTAGAAAAATGGGACATCTACAAAGTTAGGGTTCCTATGTTTCCCAGATAAGCACAATTAAGAATTATTTATAAACACAACACTTAACAGTCAAAATAGGAATTACATATTATATTAATGACAATTAATAAATCCAAGCCTTTCCCTCCTGTGGGTTTCATGCTGCCCAGCATGCTCTTTGCTTATCTTGTTTGTAATTCAAAATTTCTGTAATAGTTACTGGATGTATCTTGTATCAGGTACAGCCTGAAGTAGATTGCTGGCACTAAGGAAAACAACAATAATGCGCAAAATTTGTGCCAAGTCAACTTTGCGAGGCATCAGTTAAAATTTTGTTAGAAATCTATAATGTGAAAGACACCTTACAAGCCCAAGGAAAAGTATTTCATCACTTTAGGTTGTTGTTTGGATACAGTCTTATCCAGAGCTGTACAACAAACAAAGCTTCTGTAAGCACTTCTATTAATACTGTGCACTTCTTATTAGTAATATTACTATAGAAACAAAAAGGTCCATAGATGAGCTGCAGTTCAAAATGAGGCAGCATAACCAGTAATAAAGTTGTAAATTTGGATATAAATAAATAGGTGTGATTGAGACAGTAGGACAACTTTTAAGCTAGGCCCACCTTCCATTCTTAGCCTGAGAGAGGACTACAACATCTTAACAATTTGCTGAGAGATTATACCTTGTCTACACAAGTGTTTAAAATACATTTAATAAAATATCACTGGTGCTGTTGATCCAACACCAGCCAAAATCCAGGGTTTAACAGATTATTATTCCAGTTAGAAGGAAAAATAAGGAACGGAGACTGAATTTTTTATTTTTAATATCTCCAGTATTGTTCATTGTGTGTGTTGGGGAGTGGGGAGGGGGCAAAGTTCAGTTTCCTTCAGCATGGGGGAAATAAATAACAGGAGACAGGTTCTTGACTCACAGACTATTTCAAGCAACACCTGATTTTAAATTTCTCTCTTTTCAGTATTTCCTCAGAGACATGCTATTCCTGCTTCTGTGGCTGTCCAGATTCAGATCTTCTTGTTTCTGGTTCTCAGCTATAAGTCTCCATGCTTTCTAACAGAGTCATCTCTCTTTTCTTCAGCTACCCTGGCCTAGTTAAACAATACACAGCCAAACCCCCTCCTTATATGCCAGAGGTTCTCAACTCTTTTTAGACTCAAAGCACCCCTCAAAAGACTCAAGGCATCCCTTAGAGAATGTCAGTTCTTAGTTTTCACTCTTTTTTGACTAGAGAAAAATGATGGAGCAATTATTGTGTCACAAAGAATTCAGAAAGAGAAGAAGTCAGAATGTTTTTGACACTATTGATTCCTATTTGAAATATCTGTATTTATCTTGTGAAACATGTTCATATACTTAACAGTGCTAACTGTGCCATGACACCCTGGCTGAGGATCACTGACCTAGGTTGTTCAAATTTCAGATGATTTTCCTGTCCTTCTATTTTGTGTGGAAGCTACTTGCCTCTATAACAGGGGTTGGCAAAGTGTGGCTCACAGGCCAAATCCGGCCAGTCAGGCAATTCTATCTGGCCTGCGAGGCCCCTAAAAAATTTAGAAAATATTTATCTGGTCTTGGCTGCCTGTCAAAGATGACAAGAGCCAGGGGCAGTAGGACCCAGGAGGATCTAACAGGAGGATGCAGCAGCCCAGCCCTGCCCCATCCAGCACCACATGGCTCCTGGCTACATTGCCGGACCATGGGAGTACAGGGTGCACACCAGTACCTTAGGGGGGGCACGTGTGTGTGTGCAGGAAGGGACTCTGTGTGTGTGTGTGTGTGTGTGTGTGTGTGTGTGTGTGTGTGTGTGTGTGTAGGGAGGAACTGTGTGTTCATAGGGCAAGTCCCACACCCTCATATATGCACCAACATACACACAGCCAGACATGTAGACCCCCACACCCACAGCCCCTCACATAGCCCAGCCCCCCCGTCACCCCCACAGGCCCCCACAAACACCATTCCCACCCATACCCCACATATCCACACACCCCCACATGCTTCCTCACCCCACACCCACACTGCCCACACCTATCCAGCTCCTACAGACACATCCACACCCTCTCAGACACCACACATACCTACATACCCACAGCCCCTCACAAACCTATACCCTGCACACAATATATAAGAGTAAGACTTCATTTTAAGCTCTTATATACAATCTCTTCTATGTACACTACACAAATTCATGTATACCAGGACAAAAACATTTTTTTGAAATCAAATTAATGAATGTTTTACATGTTCACTTTTTAGAATATAATTTGGTATTTTTCTGGTTCTGAGGTGGCAAAACCCCTTGCTGAAAGGAGTACTTCTGGGTGCAAGGGGAGGGACATCTGTGGCAAAGGTCAGGGGTTAGGGGGCGGGACTTCCAGTCAGAAGATGGCGACCAGGGGGCGAAGCACCTGTTAAGGGGCAGGGCTACCCATGTGACCTTTGACAGCTTGCCAAAACTTGGTAAGTGGCCCTCCACCTGAAATAATTGCTCTCCTCTACTCTATAAAGACACCAGAGGGCTTCCACAGCTATCTTAAATAAAGGGTAGCAGACAACTTCAATGAGGTTTTAAGGAAACCTCTAAAAATAGAGAAGACTGTTGTTGTTTAAAAGTATTAGCTTTTACTCATCATATGCTATAATTAGATCTGCACCTTGGTGACTGTACAGAGTCCTATGATTAAAATGTGGTTCTGCATGCACATAAGTGGTCCTCCCAGTGGGATCTGACTACAGGATCATAATATATCAAACTGACAGAAAAAAACCAGAAGGTTGAGTAAGAGAGGAATACAGAGGTAAAGTGGCTAGGTTACACCTGCCCCCAGCATAATAATAGAAAAGTGTAACGGTGCAATTATGTTTCTGTGCATGTATGTGGGAGAGAGCAAATTTTTTGCCTCTAGCCTGTGAGGGAGCATAAATATGTCAAAGGTTCCTCATGCCCTCTTCTCCAAAGCACTCGTGCAAGGGAGAGGGAGAATCTTTAAGCTTATTAAACATCTTGATAATAATAATCCTTATTTAAAAAATTAAAGTCACTGGTCTACTTTATGGAGCAGCCTGTATTCCTGCCATCATTTAAATCTGTAAACTACCCGTGAGTTACAAGAACCCTAAAAGGGCCTAAAACTACTAAACTTCTCTTTTATTACCACTTGGATCATTTTAACAGATTTAAACCATGTTTAAAATGAGAGTGGGGAAAGAGAGTGAGGGGGAATGTCCCAGTGGAAAACGGTGCTTTCAGGTGTGACATTTAACAATTCCTTTGTACCAATTCTTAGGGCAGAGACCTAAATCCATGCGGCTGCTTTTCATAACAGAATTGTTGACACACCCACAAATATAGAGGCTCTACTGAATATAGCTATGCTTTACATGTTTCTTTTTGAATCTCACATTAATTTCTTATCCAAACAGAAAGAACATCCTGTTGCTAGCACAGTACACAGGGATAGTTTAAATATGCAGATATTTTCACTTTTGATAGTTTGAATTTCAATGTCATCATGTTCCAGGTCCAGAACTGTTCTACAATGTCTCCATTTTCAGTTTTCAATGTTTTCTGCATTCAATCATCCACACCCAGAAATAAATAGGATTTACATGAGATTTTCAGAAGGATAAATTTTGGTTCTACATCTAGTTCTTGTTAAAAACTGGACATCCTTTTGTGACTTTGAAAATGTCTTTTATCTTTATGTAACCCATTTGTTCATTATTAATCTAAACCATAATGCAGATTCTTCCTATTAAGTATGACACTGCTCTTTTGGCTAATTTCCTTGTACTGTAAATATATTTGCTCTATTGACAGAAGCTAATAGGTAGGTGAATGGGAATGTTCATTTTAAATCCTTTCATTATACAGAAGGCAGGTTACACAGTTTTAAAGTAAGGGTGGATTTAGTAAATATTTGTTCAGTTTGTGCCAGTCCTCTTGCTTATGTCTGGACTGAATATGAGAGTCTATATATCTCCACATTTTGAAACTTGATAAATAATTCAACACTGGCAACTGAAACCTGATAACAGACATAAGTGAATTGGAAAAAACCCCAACTGACTATACATCCTGTTTTTCAAGGCACATCCCTCACTTGTTGCCTAATACTCCATACCATGTGCCTAAGAAGGAGCTATTCAGAAGCACTTGACCAGATTAGAAAAAAAAGACTTTAAAGTAAAATTCTAAGGAAAGATCATCTATAATGCAAATGTATCTTTGTATTACCATGAATGAAATATTGCATGATGGTCTCTCTTTCAAAAATGAAACCCATAACAAAAAAATAATTTTCTCCATAAATTTGAATATTTTAATCTACATGTTCACACCCATCCATAACAAAATCATTTTACAAATATCTTTGGAAGGGGTAATATGTAGGCAACAGACATTTCTATGACAGTACGGATATATAATTTTATATTGGTATATTAAAGATGTGTTTAGCTATCAAAGCAATATTAAGTGTCTGGAATGATTTTAATTAAGTTTCTAATTACACCTGTTCTTCAGGAAAACTATGTTGTAGCGCCTGTTTTTATTTCCACAGAAATAAGGGTAAAAACTCTTATCAAGTCAGTTATGCATAATTAAGCGCCTCATGATCCAAACACAACACTAATTCTGTATACTTTTATTTTTTGAAGATCAGTTTCTGAAGGGATTTTAATAAAAAGAGAATAACCTTCATCAAGGAAGCCTCTTTAAAAGGAGTCTTTTCAGATAATTTTAGATATGTGTATAGACACTAAAGAAGTCCAGGAACAACAGAAATATTTCCATGATATTCTTTAGTCTAGTGAAAAATAGGCTTTGTGTTTTAACTTAAATGTTCTTTGGCTCTACTTGAAAATGCAAACCTTATAGCAATACACTAGTGCAAGACACCTAGGACTAGGGAAAGAAATTACACATAAACCAGTATAAGTGATTGGAAACCAGTTGAATCCTGTAACAGAACAGAAAGTCAGTGCACACAGACTGGTTTCAAAATGGCCAAACCCAGTTTAAGATAAAGCTGGATGGATGTAGTATCAGACTTAATTGATTTAGGTACAACCAGTCTTTCAAACTTCTGTCCTAAATCCCCTCTTGATATGAGTTAGGTCACAGTCCCCCAACATCCCAGGATGCATTGCACAGAAGGATGCTTTGGGGATTCCCCCCCTCCTGCTCCTGTTCCCCTCTCCCACCTGTGGAGGTGTAGCTGGCTGAGCAGCAGCCAGACTGTGCAGAGGTGGGGGGAATCCCTAAGGCTCCCACAGCAGGGGTGGCCAGGGCTTGGGGGACCCTGGACAGGCCAAGGGAAATCCCATAAGGTGGCTCCCTTCATGTGGGCAGCTCCCTGGCACTGAGTCAGGGGTCCTTCCCTGGTGTGTCCTTCCTGGGTGTTTGCTGGGAAGTCAGTTGGGGATGGCCCCAGCTTGGCTGGCCTTAGCCTCGCTTAGCAATGGCCAGCAGGTTGGGAGGTGTGCTCCAGCACCCTCCTCCTTTCCAGCCTAGATGAGTGCAGATATCCGGCTGCCTTTCCCAACTAAAAACTGAATGTGAGTTGAGTTTGTTATTGGTTCAATCTATGCAGTTTAGAGAACCTTGCGAAGATTGAACTGAATCCCCCTTGACCTTTTTGATTGTCTGTACTTAGCCCAGAAGTGCAAGTAACGGGTGGGGGGGGGGAAATCCAAGCTACAAACAAAAATGAACCTTATGTTTGTTTACAGAACCCAAGCTGAATGCAATTCAGAAAGGAAACAAAGAACATTAATAAAGAAATAAATTAGCCTTCAAAATTAATTCACTTTTCATAATCTAACAACAATGGTTTTTTTTTTAATTTGCATTAACCCTGACACTGTTCCTTTAAAGGACTGTTCTGTAGCAATCCAGGAGTGCCAAGAAGCATTGCATTCTGTCAATAACTTAATCAAAACATGGATAGAGTTTGAAGATATCTGAAATATGACTTATGTGTGCTAGGTCTGGCCTACCAGGCAAAGCAAGGCTACCTTGTGGAGCTGGAAATGTTAGTTTTTGCATGCACGATCTGGAAGATTTACCTTCGTGTATGAACTTCAATATAATCTTATTTGGTTCGTTGAAAAAATAAAAATCCCAGCACAGATTAGTGGAGCATGCCCAAAACAGAAATAGAGGCGTGGGGAAAATATATTTTTTCACTGCATGCATCTTGACAAACAGCACATAAGGAAAGGGGCATGTCCCATTTAAAAGACTTGTTTTGATTGTTTTCTATGAGCTAGGACACACATGATTTATATCACCAGAAACAAATGATAGGTTTCTAAGTACAATGTAAGGTTATCTGAAGGTAAAATACATTCCCCAGAGTAACTGAGGTTTATGTGGTTTTTAAGGACAGTCCTGATCCAAATTAAACACTGGTGGAGATTCATCCCAGTAAGGACGTTCTGTAGATTTTCCTTTTCACTGTACCCTCTTTTGGGCAATCAGGCCTTGTGGTTACCGTCTGAAAAGGGAGAAAACAAGTCATAATAGTATACTTCTAAAAAGGAAACATTAATTGTTGGGGAGAGCTGATGGGCACTGGAGAACAAGTTTTTACAGCAAGAGTCCTAGGGCTTTATGAGAAGAACAAGGGGGGAAAAAAATCTATATATAGTTTTGACAGACATCTGCCAACCCCATTTCTCCATATCCTAGATATTAGGAAATACATTTAATTTTACTAGTTAGGTCATAAGAATGTTGGTTGTTTAAGGATAGTGTATAACTTAAACATAAAATAGTATCATAAATTAATAGAAATGCTTCCTCTTGGTCCCAGTAATGTGCTGCTGATCATGAATGACACGTGCCCCCAGAGGCTGGGAGGGCACGGCAACTGTCCGCAGGTGGCAGTGGTGGCGGCAACAGCGGGAATGGCAGCAGCGAGTGGGGAGCTCCTGCAGGAGGCCATGGTGGTGTTGGCTGAGGGTGGAGGTGGCAAGTGCCAACCAGTGGTTGTCAACTACCCGCAGACACCACCAGCGATGCAGGTGGTGAGGGCGGTGATGAGTGCCAACCAGCAGTCAGCAACCACCCGCAGACACTGCCAGCAGAATCAGCAGTGGCCAGCAGTGATTGAGGACCTCCCACAGAACCACCAGCAATGTTGGTGGCAAGGCGGGTGGTGAGTGGTAGCTGCTTGCAGGCAGGGGGTACATTGCCAATCTCAGGAGGTGTGCATGCACCCCCTACATGTTGCCAGTGCTGCTGACACTTGTTCCTGGGGAATGCCTGTGCCAAGTGGGCTCTGATGTGTGGTAGGTTACCCTGGGTGGGTAGGGGAGGCTGAGGACAGCAACTGTGCTGGCCTCAGCAGCCTTACCTGGTCTCCTGGGAAACTGAGGGAGCTGCAGCTATGGCACTCCTGCAGCTGGGAGCCTGGCCAGCAGCCGGAGTGTGGCCCTGGCTGGCCAGCCTTGTTTTAGGTGGTGTGTACTGCTGCCATGTGTGCTGCCCTGCTTTTTTTTGGCATGGGTTTTTTTGATCCCGCGATCTCTTGGGGTCAGGCCCCACCCCACACACACTGCAAAGTAGCAGTGTGGGGAATGCCTGCATGTGTGGTGTGTGATGCCACAGACAGGTCTTATCTGGACGTAGACATGTTGTGCACTTTGTCATTCTGCCACTTGATGGCTATACTTTTATTTTTGTTTCTTGTCTTCACCAGCTATAGTATTAGAGCTTCTCTATATTAGAGGTTTAAAACTTTTAAAATAAGTGTACCCTTTCTGACTCAGAGTTTCAGCTCCTGTACCCCTTTATATTTTTTTCTTGTTTTTAAACTAGGGGGCAGATTGAGGCCCCTGCAGTGAGGGAGGGAATAGGGCTGGGGCAGGCACTGTACAGCTGGAGTGGGGCATGGGATGGAGCCTGTGAGCAGCTCATCCAGGGGCACAGAGTGGGGGATGGCTCATGACACTGCACGCACCCCAGGAGGGCGTGGGGACATGTCCCCAGATCTGCATGTGTGGTGAGGTAGGTTGCTGCAGCGGTCGGGGAAGGAGTGGGGCTGGGGAAGGGACAGGGGCTGCGCAGCCACATGCAGGAGGGGTGGCTCCCACCACTATGCACACCTCTGGGAGGCATGGGGGATGTGTGCCCCTGGATCTGCATGTGGGGCAATGGCAGGCTGTGTGCCACTTTGGGCTGGGGACAGTGCAATTCTGGGCTATTCCCAACAGGGTGTTGGGCCAGGCTGTGCTGGGAGTGGAGGCTTGGAGGGGGCTATGGCGAAATCTGGATTGGCTGCAGCCCCTTCCGTAGCCCACTTCCAGTGCCGCCCACCCTGAACACAGCCTGACCTGGCCCAGCCCCAGCCTACCCCCTGTGCAGATTTGGGGTCACATGCCCCCCATGCTCTCCTGGGGTGTGCAAAGGCAGGAGCTGCCCCCCTCCCCTGTGCCCACCGGTCTAGTCATTCACAGCTCCATCCCATGCTCCACCTGGCTGTGCAGTGCCTGCCCCAGCCCCAGCCCCACTCCCTCCCTCATCACAGGGGCCTACTTTACTGGGGCTACAGAAGGAGGCTGCAGACACCCCAGAATTTTTTGTAGCCCCACCAAACCTCCTCTCCCAGTGCCTCCACCACCTGCTCCAACTGCAGTCCAGCCCAGCCCCTGCCAGGAAGAGCCCAGTGTCACCATGGCTCCAGCATGCAGCTGCACCCTTCCTTGCCCTGTGCACAAATCCAGGGGCACGCACCCTCCATGCCCTCCCAGGGGTATACATAGCAGCAGGAGTTACCCCCACCATGCATGGCTCAGTCCCACACCCTGCCCCAACTGGGCAACCCCTGCCCCAGCCCCACTCTTTCCCCCACTGCTGGGGCCTTGATCTACCCCCCATACCCCTTCCCCCACAACAGACTTATCAGCCAGACTCAGCTGCTCTCCATATGGTCAGGCTGTGCTCTTTCCTGCTTGCATGCTGTGCTGCAGCTGTGCACATGCATGTGGCATTTATCAGTCACATCCATTCTGCATACCCCCCATGATCCTTTTAAGCTCCCCTAGGGTACATGTTGTCAACTGAGTGTATGCATACCCCCAGGGGTACTTGGAAAGGGGCTAGGAAGTATGTGCAGGTGGGCAGAGACAGAGCACTGCCACCTACCACCTCGCACCACTGCCTCTCAGGATCAGAGCTGGGGCAGGGCAGGGTGAGGGCAGTGGTGCCGGTCTGCAGGTTGCACATGTACTGACCAGCCAGGTGGAAACAGCGGGAAGTCGGGGGAGCTTACATGTGGCAGCCACCACTGCCATCTACCACCCCACACTGGTGCTGCATGCAAGCCCCCTTCCACTCCACATCTGTCTGCCATCCTTCCTTCCCTCCACCAGAAGTGTACCCAGAAGGGGTACACTCCCTAAAGTATGAAAATCTCTGCCTTAGGGGTACGTGTACACCCAGTTGACAACCACTGGTCTATGTCATAAAATTGGCCTGATTTTACTACGTGTAATTTTTAAACCCATTTAGTAAGTTGACACGAAACTGATGCAGTCACATGCATTTTAGTTGAAATGAGGTTTGTTCTGGCTTACTTTAAGTCAGCTGGAAATTGGCTTAAACTACACAGAAAGAAGCCCTTCAGCCTGATCAATACCCAGCTTTTGTGTCAGTATTATTATTGTGTTTAGGGATTTATTTATTTATTTTACTAAAATAGTTTTGCTAGTACAACCCTACTGTGGATGCAGTTTTATTAGTATGAAGATGCCCTTCTCATTGAATGACATGGCTGATAAAAATCACCTTTATACCAATAAAATGGTGACCTCTTCTAGGGATGTTGTATGATTTTAACTCTTGTGACTATGCCCGCACTACAGACTTCTGCTGTCTTAGCTACCACAGTCAAGAGTGTGAAGAGCTGTGATCCCCGATTGACATACTTGCAGCCACAAGACTCTCTGGTACAGCTAAAGATATAGTAGCAAAACTGAACTTTTATTGGTATAGCTTCTTTTGCTTAGGATAAAGGATTTAATAAGTGACCACTTGTCCGGGATCTTCAATAGTTCCAAATCTGGGGCCTGTTTCTCAGTGTCTCCACTGAAACGGGGCTTTTGTCTTAATTTTGAAGTTGACCAACTCCTCATGAATGTTCTGAAGGTGCCAGACAGCTTCCTTCTGCATCCCCTAAGAGGACACAGCATGATGCTGGCTGATGTCATATAAATACAGCTATACTGCTTCTGGTTCAGAAGAAAGCCACAGGCACTCTCTGAAACTAAATAGCATTAATGCATTTTTACAGTGCTGTGCCAGACCTAATTAGCCCATCCTTAACATTATAGCAGGGGTACCAAGCTCATCTGGCCTCCTAGGAGCCAAGTGAGTATTGTGGGATGATCTACAGGCTGGATGAACTGCACGGGGCCTGCTTTGTGGATCAGATTGAGCCCTTGGATGCCCCTCCCCTTCATGCCAGGTTTAGTGCCTGTGGTACCTGCTCCAGCCAATTTGGGGTGGAGGCTGCATGCAGAGTAACTCCCAGACCCACTGGAGCAGGAGCTACATATGATTACATCTCAGATGGGCCAGAATAGGTGCTGGATACAGCACATGAGGGGAAGGACCCCAGACAATATGCAGTGCAGGTCCTGGAGTATGTGGTGCATGGAACAATTGCTCATCTGCATCTGTTTTAGTTTGACCTTACTCAAAGTGAACAGATAGAAAATGTGGTGTTCTAGGCTTTTAGGCAAAGGCCAACATATCTCTAGCCCCAAAGGGTCAAATTCATTAAATAAGAGTTCCTTCTTGAAGGATTGTTTTGAACACAGTTAAAGGACTGGGACCAGAACAGGAAGCAAACAAAAATAAATGACAGACCAGCCTGTAGCATTTCCTTAGTGCTAGAAGTAAGCCTTTAAGTCCATATAAGATCTTGCTGGAAGCCAAGGTAATTACTCTGATGCTGAGTGGACCTAGGTTTGTCACAAATCTAGTGGCTGACTGGTGAAAGTGCTGGACTCTGTTGGTCAGTTTGGCTGGGAATCCAACAAGGACAAAAACTGGTCAAATGAAATAAAAGTACAAGTAAATGTACAAATCAAATAAAAGTACAAAAACTCAATCACTGGTACCATGAAAAAGAAAGAAAAGTTCAGTGAGGTTGGGGTCAGAGAGACATTGTTTTTTGTCTAACAGTCTAGAGAACACCCCATTTTCCCATCTGTTCACTTAGAGTAAGTTTAAACTAAAACAGATGCACGCAGGGACTTATTCCAAAAGGGAGTGATGTGAAGTAGCTAACGTGAATAATGGTTTTAGGTTTGTCTGTAGGTATTGCATGACTTAAATACTCATGGCCTTGGTAAGCTGTGTGTGGAGCTGTGTGTGTGTGTGTAACCTGTTCCTTTTAATCTCTGGTTTTTAATTTTTGTCATGAATATTCTACTGTTTACCCTAGTTCTTGCACTAGTTTAATTGTAACACTCTGAGGCATTTTGGCTTGCATTATCCTCCCTGGATCAGTACATGGAAGGATCCCCTGCCTACAGATCTCTCCCCCTTTGTAGAAGAACAGTATTAGCTGCCTCTGCCATATGCTTGTTCTTCCTACCAGGCTCTGGGAGTCAATGGTCTGTCCTGGTGGAGAGAATGGAAGACCCAGAGAAGCAACAGGCAGACTGAGGCAAGGACAGGAATATTGTCATCTCTCTATCTCAGTGGAAATGATGTTGCATAATCCTGTCCCACTTTTCCTAAAACTCCTGGGCATTTCCAAAAGTGGCATGGCCACATCTCTGGTGGCATGGCTCTGGTACAGCTGAGCTGCCAGGGATACTTGTGTGTGGGGGGGAGGGGTGTCTTAAACAGCTTTTCAAAGGAAAGATATTACCAGCTATCTGTTGATTAACTCCAAAAAGCCTGATTGCCTTTGTCATCTCTCTCACAGCATGGACCATAGCCAGCATGTGGTCTGCTAGCTAATGCTGAGAAGTGTCTGTGCAAAGCAGAGGTGTGGGGGGAATTATCCCTGTTTATCAGGGGGAAGACAAGCAGATGCCTGCAGTCTCTGCTAAAGCTCCAAGGAAGGAGCAGAGGGGAGGGGCCAGCCCTGCTGTGGAGCAGAGAACCCAGCCCAGAGAGCATGCCCGGATGCTGGGGGAATCCAGTTTATCTTAAACCAGCAAGGGGTCTGGAACAGACACTGCATGAACAGGTTTGAGCCAAATCAGTTAAGTTTGATACTACATTCAACCAGGTTTATCTCAAACTGGTTTCAGACATTTTCAAACTGGTTTATGTGCACTGAACACCTGTTCTTTTACAGGTTTAAACCAGTTTCTGATCACTTAAACCGGTTTGTGTGTAATGTCTGTCCCTAGCCTTGGAAAGAAGTTTCCCTTTGTATGCAGTCTAACAATAATTTCACCAAAAATACTGAGCTGTCTTGATGTTTTTTGGTTCAATGGAGAAAAACCATCCACATCTGATTTGTTCTTAACTTCTAAAATACCCCATTCCTCTTGTCATACTACAAAGGTTTCCTCAGTATTGCCAGTTCCAAACCTACCAAATCCCATGAATCAGACTGGGAAAAAGTAAAAGAAAAAAATAATAACATTAGTTTAAAATTAAGAAGTAGTTTTAAATACTACATTTTGAGGGGTTTTTTTATTTACCCTTTGGCTTTTAAACCATTCATTTATTAAGCTTTTCTCCACAAAGATGAAAAATGTAGAAACTAGAGCTAAGTGTCTCACATTTTGACATGGTTTCATGGCCTGGTGTTAAAAGAACAATACTTGGATATCATCAGAGTCACGGTAAACTTGTGAGAGCTGACAGAATTATACCTATTTTAGCTCTCTGTGATATTATATTCTACAGCAGCTGAACTGTGTCCCAAATTCACACCCCACCACTTCAACCCTTCTGAAGAGTGTGACAAATATGATGGCTGCCATTATAGGGGTGGGGCGTGTCGGGCAACTTCTTTGGGCTAGGACCCAAACCAAGTTCAGAGGAAAGCAAAGTGGAGGAGAAAGAGACAATCGAACTACAATGAAAACAGGAACAAATAACCAAAACACAAGGAGAGATGAGTGGGCAAGAGCTGAGACAAAGGATGCAACACCAAAGAGCCAGAGGAGATGGAGGTGGGGTGGGCTGCCCTCAGTCCTGGCTGCAGACCTTTTGATGTTGCAGAAAACCAGCATTTTATAGAACATAGGGAAACTTTTTTTCTTGGGTGGTGAGTTTAGTGTTGTTTTTTAACCTTCTTGCTATATTGCATGATGGAGTGAGACTGAGTTTATTTAATTTAATATGCAGTTCCTAGGAAAGCAGCTGACCATGATGGGACTGATGATAATCTTGTGTTTGGCAGCTGTTTGGCCAGGGCCATGTGACATCCAATCATTTATTTGCTTTGCAGACATGTATGAAAATAACACTGTACCAAAGCCCAAACTCAACTTATTAACATATCTGAACATTTGGAATGAGGTATACACTGCCCTCAGGTATGTGACTCCTCTTGATCTGTATGAACATGAGGCTACTCTCATTGCATACTTGTACCATAGCCCAAGCTCGATTTTTTAGCATATCTGAACATTTGGAATGAGACTCACACTGCCCTCAGGTGTGCAATTCCTCTTTTGATCAGTATGAATGTGAGGCTGCTTGCATTGTGTACACAGCACTAATGCTATTATAAGGTAATTTATTATGGGTCATTTATTTAATCTCATTTATGAAACAGCAGCAAAGAGCTCTAGATCCACATAACTGAGCATACAATTCAAACCTTTAACATTATCCTTCTTCCTGAATTGCCCTGCTAGTGCCACCTTCAAAGAAGCAAAGAAGCACCCTCTTCCTTTTACACCACTGGGGACATGCTGCACAGCCCTGTAGAGGCACATCAAAGGTGCACTCTCTGCATGGGTTGAGGTATTCAAGGAGGTTATTGTGCTTTCCAAAGTTCATCTTGCAGCAAGAGAACGTCAGACTGCTCCACATAAGGATACGTGTCTGTATCAGGAACGCACCTAGACTCCTGGTGTATCCAGGCAAACTTTTAGTATGAGATCCCCCTTCGCCAGAGCTAATGATTTTTGTATTTCATTTTGTTTTATTTTGGGGCCCCCTTTTTGTTCAGGCCTTGGGCAGCCACTCAGTTCACCCATGCCTGTGTCCAGTCCTGATCTACATTTATAGGGTAGTATAAGAGAGTAATATATGAGTCTGTGCTGAACAAAAAGGAAGGAGTAGATTTTCCCTCTTTACGCCTTCACTAGCCAGTCTGCTGGGAGAGGTAATCAGAGAATGTACTGCACTTCTCAGCTGTCTGGCAAGGTTATCACTGATTAGAAGACAAGACAATTTGTTTTCATTCGTGGAATGAGCAGCCCAGCATCCCAAGGCTCCGGGCTGCCTGGAGACTTTTAGAAGCCAATCCAAGAAACGTGAATCAAGACGTGTTTCAGAGAGATCCTCCCAGACTGAGCTGGAATTCTTCAAATGGAGGCCTCTCCCTTTTCCCAGATCTCAGTTATTTGCATCAACATCTAATCAGCTACCACTGAAAGAATGTGTCTGTTTGGTAATAGTGCATCAGGGTTGCTGAAACAGGAACTGAGTGATAATATTATCAAATCAAAGATCAGCATCTGAACAATACCATACTTGAGCAAGAATCACATGTGAAGATAAATTAGTAAATCTTCAAGGAAAAGCCATGATAAATCTACTTAGCACCTCATATGGTGGTGACTGCATCTTCAAAAGACTTTTCAAATATTAACTATCCTGGAACTGCTGAAACACATGTATTTGCTATAACTCCTGTGTCAGACTATGTCCTAATCCACATAGTTCTAATTTGTCTCACATTACATTCATCCTAGAAAAGATATTATCATAAATATATTGAAGATAAGCAATCCTTTCCTCTTCCCACCCATGTAGTAAATTGTGGACAATTAATGCATCTAACAGCCTTCTTACACTTATCTGAGGAAGGAAGATATGGATAAAATTCAGGGAATTTATTCTAATGCTCATTGACTCACCCTTTCAAAGTGCTGTTAATTTGACATGACGCTACATTTTCTTTTTGGATGTTTTCAAAATTTATATTAAAATATTGATATATAAAAATGGTAGTGTCCGAGTGAAGCAAGAAGCAAGGATTTTTTTGGGGGTGCTATCTTTTATTGGACTGACTGTATACTTGGGATAAAGTTGATCCAGTAAAAGATATCACCCAAAAAACTCCTTGCCTCTTGCATATAAAAACAGGTTCCAGGGTAAGGCACCAAAAGAATACTATTTTAATTGAAGCTGTAGCCATTCTCCTTTCTGCCAGATTGCATGTATTTCACTATCTTGCAGTTTTTGCACAATTAAGTTAATGGGCACAGCACATACCTGCATACTAACTGCTCAGCAGTGATTGGGGTAGCCCCACCCTCTGAGGAGCTGATTTTCGGATGTGTCCGCTCAAGGGAAACACACAGTGTTGGAGTGTAAATCTAGGATATGGAAACTGACTTGAGCATTTCAACTAAATTTAAGAATAGCCTAACGAGCCATTTCCAGAGTCATTGCTGAAGTTTGCAAACTTGAAGGCTACTTGATAGCTGTAAGCTAAAATGCATAGTGTGTGTTTGTGTGAGAGAGAATAGTCTTCTTACTCTATCTTCTGAAGAGTCAGGTCTTGTATTTTTTAATCATGTCTGAACTGCTTTGCCAAAAATAATCATTAGAAAAGTGCAAAGACATGAGTGCACTTCAGCATAATCATAAAATACAAAGCTGAAAAGATAAAATGATGTAAAGTTAGTGCTTGCTAGTAGCTTAAGCCATCTGGATTTAGTTTATTATATACATTCCTCCGCTTTTACATTTTTTTTCTGTTTTCATACCCCAACCCCATATCACAGACCACTCTAAATATCAATTGCAAGTGGTCAGCTAGTTCCAGAGGCAAGCCAGGGACTGATTCTGCTTATAAGCCAGGTACAAAAGGTAATTCAATTGATGTTAGTGGAGCTACTTAGGATACTTAGCAATGGCAGAACAGCACAAAGTATTCAGAACTTGGCCCATGACTGGGATCAGTGAACTCAACAGTGACCATATCAACACTTCTTTTACATTAGAAAAACATAAGGTTTCTGAGCAGAAAGCACTGTTGGCTACTGCACAAAAATAATAAATACATATGAGATGATGTGAAGGGCAGGGAGTCAGGGAAAGGCAGCAGGAAGATATAAATTTATGTGGACTTTTTATATTACATTATTGGAAACAAAAGAAAAAGAAAAAGAAACATGACATGCCACAGGAACATTTTCAAATCTCATATCTCAAGCTGCATGCATTTATAGATGAGCAATTACTCTAGAATGGGTAAAGGCATGTGCAAATAGGTATTTACACATGGCTTGCATACATTGTGAATCTTTCACGTACAGATTCCTGCATGCTCAGTGGACATAGGGACTTTAATGGATATAATTTAGGTCATGAGTGTTGATACATAAAGATAAAAACACTTTATATTTGCATATACTTTCACTGTGTTGGCATTTTTTAAATCTGTGATTTGGTTCAAAAATGGCCAATTTGCTGGGGTTGTACTCTGTTAGTAACATCTGGTTCTACTGTCAGTTTGCATTTAATCTGTATTGACTTCTTAGTTAAACCAATAACAGAGCACCAACCTTTTGCATCAGTCAGATAATTAGGAAACAACAGTCTGATTGTCTTGCACGAAAGAATATCCCAAAAAAGACCACTACGGCTGTGGAGTAGAAAAAAATTACCTTTGCAAAGAAATACTGACTGCAGTATTTCTCTGACTAAAACAAGAGAAAAGCTGGTATTTGCCACCAGTCTCTGCTGAATATCCACATATAGAGAAAAGGCATTCAATTCTAACTTAGAACAGTACTATCTAGAAGTCAGCTACATGATGCTTGAGGACAGCATAGCATCTAATGTCTTTATGCTTGGTGTCTCCATCTGTAAAATGGGTATGTTTATGATCATCACAGGATGGTGAGAATAACTCAGGCTTGTAAAACACTTTCAGGTGCTTGATAATCTTCAATGAGATTTGAAGATTGAAAGTGCTTCAGAAATGTGTGTTACTAAAGGTCTGTGGGCGAAATTCATTCTTATGCAGAGCAGCCTGTATAAATCTAATGCCCCATTTAAATACAACTTAATCCTTAATTTGAAGTCTTAATTCCTGTAGAGCCCAGTGGGGCTAATCACTTTGCTTAGGGGTGATTTTTATCCTATTGAACTGCTAAGTACTTAAAGCACCTGCATTACTGAGCTGGGAACTCAACATACAAATGTGAGGAGACACAGGGTTTCTTATGGTTAGATATTCTTTTGCCATTTCCAGTAAGCACAGGATTGAATGAAATATTTGATTTTGTATCAAAGTTGTTAAGACAATTCAGTCATGGGACTGATCAGAAAAGGAGAATAATAAAAACCAGCTCCTTTGTTTCTGTTCTGAGACACCACATGAACTTATTTTCTTCTTTATTTCTTTCTCTCTTCCTCCTCCTCGCTTAGAAGAGATTTCCTTTCCATGGCAATGCTTAAACTAGTATACACAGACACCTTGATAATTCTGGCCAATCAATTTAAGAATAAAGAACAGTTTTGTTTTGTTCTTAATCCGATCAATCAAGAATTCTCCCTTTGTCTGGTCCTTAAAAGATAAAAAGCAAGTCCAGTAGCACCCAACTATTTGGCAAATATTATGCACTTAGTCCAGGAAAACTAAGTTTATACTTGATGGTAAGTATACACTTTTAAAGTTGTTAGGAGGCATTTCATTTAGAATGGACTAAAAATATAAAGGGTAGATGGCCTAGGGAAGAGCACTGAGACTAGGAGGATGAGTGTGTCTGTACACAGTGTCAGGAGTGTACTTGGTAGCCGAGTTAGTCCGAGACAAGAAGATATACAAAAAAACTAGAACTCTTGGTTCCAAAATGATACCTTTTATTAGACCACTTGGGAAATTGCAAGCAAATTGTCCTTCTGCAAGCTTTCAGGATCAAATTTTCTTCACCAGGCTCTGGGAAAAGTATAGATGGCATTCTAGCCAATTCTGGATTTTAAATTTCATTGCAGAACAACAAGGAAGATTTTTACCTCCTTGCCTGCCATCTGACACCTTCAGGGAAGGAATTCTACCTGATCAACACATAAAAGAGCTACTCACAAAGACACTCTTATGGCCCCAGAGGGACAGCCTTCCATCTTCAGCTCCCTCCATGCAAAAATGAAGTTTATTTCCTACCTATGGGGACTTTTTACTGTCTTGAACCATCTTACACTTTTCTAGGATCAGAAGAACCCTTTTTTACCCCACATACAACTCAAACTGTCTCCCAAAATACTCTCTTTAAACCCTATGCATTGGTTTACCTGATCACAAGAATTGGAATGAATACCAGAGGTTCTCATTGAAAATTCTTCTGGTTTTATATAGTCCAACTGGGTTTGATATTTGATGTTTGAAAAAAAACATGGATACACATTTTTGGTCAGTGTTGGAATGGATTCCAAAATGAAGAGCAACATCTTTTCTTAGAACATGGTTAAAATCCCCTTCTGATTCAGTTTTGTTTGGGGGAGTGGGATATACCAGGACACTGGGAAGATGCATATGAATTCTCTCTATTTTCTCTAAAAGTGGAATTTATTTTACAGGCCAAAATCATTCCTAAAGATAGAATGTGTTTTGAAGGTTGGGTATTTTAAAATTATATACATTAATAGATCTAGTGGAATAATTGTAAGTCTACTGAGTAAATAACACCTTATTATTCTTTCCCAGTTTAAATGATACTGTAGCATAAGAAGACAGCACATTTGGAGGTCAAGTCATGTGGCATGTGGCAATGTGATGAAAACTCCTATTAAACAAATGCTTTCTGCTTTCAGGACGCTGCTGAGGCAGAACCTGTTGGGAACCTTCTGCTGAGTAAGTAAAATTTCCAGTCTTATAAAACTGTAATCCTAGACATTCACTCTAGTATCAAATTAGTAACACTGAAAAACAGGGAACAAGGGGCGCTCATGATACAAATTATTTTTTGTTACAGGGAATGCTCTGAAACATCTACAATTGCCTGTGCCTTTCTCCTCTTTTTTGAGTACGAGAAACAATATTATAAGAATAGTTTTCAAGTAGGACAGGATGAAGAAATAAGAAACCCTAAACCTTTACCTACAACTCAAAAAGTATGTTAAATGAGACTCAAAACAACACTAGTTAACTTTTTTCATTATTTACATGTTTGTGTATCTTAGTATTTCCAACTTTTGGCCAAGTCAGATGGTAGAATTATCAAAAGATAATGCAAAATGCAGTTGGTGAGCTATTTTTTTTAGTGTGCATAGTTTTTTTACAGAACCAGATGTAGAGCACATAGATCACATCCTCTCTATTTCAAAAGACTCCAGTCTCACAAATAATGTTGGATGCTAAAAATGTATCTGAATTCTCAGTGGTTAAATGGAACCACCGCCTATTCTTATCATTGAACCTACAACTAGATGGGAGCCGACAGAGTTAATACAGAGGCAGAAAGGTAACCAAAATCTTTTTAAAGTTATCTTATAACAACATATCAATTTTACATCCTATAAAATAGTACTTTAAACTTCATAGGTGCTTTTCATAAATCTTCAAGTGCTTTATAAAGGCGAATGGATTTTTTATTTCATATCTGTATAATGAGAAACTGAGGCACAATGAAATTAACTGATTTGCTCACAGTCACTTAGCAAGTCACAGGCTAATATGGGAATAGGACACAAGTCTCCACAGTCACTTTCTTGTGCCCCACTCAGTGGCCCCAAACAACACTCCTATAAGTTCATAACCCAGCTTATTGAGTTCACATTGACATTGCCCTTTGGGTTGTTAAGTTTTATGTGCAAGTCATCTCTACAAAGTTTACTCCTGCTACTTATCTATCAGCAGTGCTACAGCACTGCACCCATTAATAAATAAATACATGACTGTGCCACATAACCTCTTTCTCATTCATCCCTGCATATTCTCTTCTATCCCTTTTACTTTTTCATTCAAGACTGTGTGCCTTCTAATCTCTCCTTCCATTTCCTTTTAACATCTCCCTCATTTGACCATCTCTTCCTCTCCTTTCCATGCTTTTGTTATCCACTCTGTCCTCTCCCTGTCTCCAGCTCATTTATTCTTCTCTTGCTTGCTTGGCCACCAATCTTCTCCAGATCCTCCTCTCTTCCTATTACCATGTCTCAGAAATCTGATTTTTGAACTTATTTTTAAAAATAATTCACAGACCCCCTTTTTGCCTGTTCCGGCTACCACAGATGAAGGCAAAGGCGTGGTGTCTTCCTCAATCCTCTTCCCTTGTTCCCTTACTTGAAAACTCCTGTCTTCCATTCATGCCTTCTTCTTTGCACTAGCCATGGGACTGTGAACCCATTAGCCTTATTTCCAGACCTGACCCTGGATGAACTTGTGTTTTGTCCCCCCTAGTAATTCCTGCCCCAATGTCTTGATGCTGTTTTCCATTTTCTGTGGAAGTGAGGAGAAAAAAAACCAAGGGCCAGGCTAGAAGGAATCCCAGAGCACCTCTATCTCAGCTGAACTGTGGTATAAACTAGCTGATGTGCTGTGCGGCTCTCTGGATCCTTGCTGGCTGGATGCAGAAACGATATCAGAGCAGGAGTTTGAAGCAGCATCAGAAGGAAGAGCTGTAGCCAACTGGTGAGGGGTTGTGGGCACCAGCTACAGCTTGCTTCGGTCTTTAATCCCACTGCACACATATCCCACATAACTTTTCTCTTTTGAGGCTTAGCATGTTATCTCTGGGTAATTTCTTCACTCTGTTAGCTAGAGAAGAAAGACTCAAGGACTCTGAATTGTATTCAGGTCTCCTACATGGCAGTGCAGAACACTTTAACAACAGGCTTGACCTAGAAAACCTTCCATCACTTAAAGGAAGGATTTAATATTTTATAACCATTTTCAGCCCAGCAATAACTTTTAATATTTTAAAACCATTTTCAGCTCAGCAATAAAAAGAACAAATGATTATTAAAAATATCCAAATTTGGTGAAAAAACAAACTGATGATATTTCTTTTAAGTGAAGGATAGGAATTAATGACAGTAAAGTAGGCCATGCCAAACTCTCCAAGGCTAAGTACAGACATTTGGGAGAATTAGGGGGAGGTTAAATTGATTCAAAATGGCTGCCCAATATCAGGCAAGTCAGGATGAGACAGGTAGCCAGGGGGTTAGCAGTCCTGCAGGCTGACTGGGGGGGTCCATTGTGGGATGGGGAGAGGCATGACCTGTGGGTAGGGTAGGGGAAGCAGGTATGACCAACAAGGGATAGGGGAGGCAGGCACAACTCATGGGTGGGGTGGCAGGGCATGCATGACCTGCAAGGGGTAGGGGGAGCAGGTGCCACCCACAGGTAGGGGGTGGGTACAACATATGGATGGTGTAGGGGGGCAGGTGCAACCCATGTGTGCAGTGGGGTCACTCCCCAGTGGATCTACACTCCCATCCTTCCTGCCTCTTCCCCACAGGACTGACTTGCTTGGTTCTGGCAGCAGCAAATGCTGAGAAAAGCAGCTGCACCCAGAGTGGCTTGTTGGATGGGGGTTGACAGTGCTTGCTGGGGGGGAAGCAAGCATTATGGGGACAAAAAATAGACCAATATAGGGGAAGGGGAGAGTGAAAAGAGCAGTCCTGGGGCTAGGGCCAGTAGCTGGGTTTTCCCTGCCTCAGGGCTGTGCAGGGAAAGTGTACATTAGTTCTATGCACCACGTTGACCTAAAATCAAATGAGTTTGATAATACGTAGATCCAGGTTTAATTTAAACCAGGTTCTGCAGTTTTTAGACCAGTCTGTGTGAATGGAACTTCTGTTCAGTTACAGACCAGGTCTGTAAGTGTAAGGCCAGCACTGGATTGAGCTAAGCTTAAATCAGGTTGCCATTCTGAACCCAATTTAACTTCTTGAATATTTGTACTTAGCCCGTATGACTAAAAATGTGTCTATCAAAAAAAGCGGTCATATTAAGCTTTCTGTGGTTTATGCAAGCTAGGCAAAAAAAAGGTAGTCAATTGTTAGTCATTCAGAAGCAGGACTGCAAAGTCCCATGGGTTGCTTTGCTTGTGCTTGTGACAGTTTTGGTCTAATCATTAGCCTAATGAAGGCAGTAGTCAAGTTGACTGCCCTCCTCAAGTTAGAATAAATGATGAAAGCCTGGAAGCTGTTGAAAAGTTCACTTACTTGGGCTCCAACATCTCACAAAAATCTTGGCTTGAAAGCCTAAATTAATGCTCACATTGTAAAGGCAAGCAATGCCATGGCTAACCTTCAAAAAAGAGTTTGGAAAAATAGAGCACTCACTCAATCGACAAACATGTCCATCTACAGTGCTTGGATACTTTCATCTCTAATATACAGCAGCAAAACATGGACTTCTTATGCTATAAAAGAAAGAAAACTGAACAGTTTCCATCTACGATGTCTCTACCATATCCTGGGTATAAAATGGCATGATAAAATCTCTAACTTCTCTGTTTGCTGGGACGGGTCAAGATACTCAGTACGTTTGTGTTTCTGAAACAGAGATGCCTTTGCTAGTTAGGATGTGCGAAACCTATGAGCAATAGCTGAATTCCCAAGGACAATCTCTATGGTGAGCTGGCTACTGGCAAACGTCAACTTGGACAGCCAAAACTCAATTTTGTTGATGTCTGAATGAAAAACCTTAACCAGCTATGCATTGATGGCCAACACTAGGAATCAATTGCTTTGGACCACTGCAAGTGGAAAACCACCGTAAAGCAAAGCCTGTGTCACTTTGAGACAGAGGGAGTCAATGATGAGATAGGGTAGTGGCGTCAGAGGCAGGCAGGACAAGATGGTACTCAGTATGCCAGCACAAGCTCAGCCGAGTCTGGATATGCAACTTGCCAGAAGGTCTGCTTGTTGCACATCAGACTCCTCAGCCTCCCAAGAAGCTGTGGTGGCACCCGTTAACCTACCAAAGGCACAGTCTCCATGGTCTTCTGAGACTGATTGCTGCCAATGATGAAAAAAAAGTCCATTTAAACGATCTTGCAGCTGACAGGCCCTGAATTACAACTATCTGCAACTTTACCTTAGTGAGAACAGCTTTTGTGCGGTAAGTAATTAACAAGCATTAAGCTGAGCTTTTGTCATGAGCATTCATTTAGGGTCCTTAGTGAAAACAAGAAAAGTCCCTAGACTTACTTAATTTCTTAATGACCGAAAAACAAACCTGTAGCTCCATTGTGTAAACACATTTCATTCAGTCCTTTTGTTTAGAAACGTTTCAAGCATTTTCTTAAATTTCAGAGAACTTTGTAAGAAAACTTTTAAAATGTTGGGCCAGAATCAAACTATACCAATTTGTACCATTTGAGGATTTGGCCTGTTCGGTACATATTGAGCATGATCAAGTTTTTGGACTGCCTGCTAAAACAGTAGCCTTTAAATTCTTCATAAAAATTCCTTTAAATTTTGTTATAGAAATATACCAAATGTAGTAACCACACACTGTAGCTACAGTCAATATAATAGCCTAAATCCTTTTTCATTTCCTACATGATTCTGTGAATATAGTTACATATTGCACTAAACTCTGCACGTGTGTTGATATGACAACATGACACTGAAAAGAATAGTATATATTCAGCAAATTAGCATTCAAATGATAATATTCCCTGGAGGATTTTATTTTTGGACTTGTAAATAACTGAGAAATATGCTGCCCTGAAGACAAGACTTCTATTGCTATAAAGTAGAATAGTTGCAACTAGGAATTATTAACAGAATGCAAAGGAAAACTTTAATCTGTCCTCTGAAAGCTTTACTTTTAAGTGTCTGAGTGAAATAATTGTGTTACATTTGGTTAAAAAAAAAAAAAAAATCAATGGAAAAGATTGTGTGTTTTCTGTAAACCTCCAAACATTGAAAAATGTTAAGTGAAAATTCTGAGTGGCTCTCTGAAATTCTGGCTCCATTAAAGTTAGTAAACACTAAGTGTTATGGGCAAAATAGTCCGAGACACATTTCTTCCCCTTCTCAAAAAATTCAGCACAAATTTTTTTTTTGTTCATTCAGGTAGATTGTAAACTGAGAACTAGTAATGAAACAGAGCAGCAAAAACGACTCCCAAAGGTTCTCCTGGTTCCCAGAAACTGCTATATGATCAGCAGCAGGATCAGAACCTAGAGTGACCTAAAAAAAAAAGATAGGTCTGTCACTTCTAAATGAAAAAAACTCATTAATTCACAGCAAATATTAGTGAGAAAGAACAGAAGTGGTATGGCTACTTAACGTCCAACTAGGAAGTGCTGTATGACTGTTGATCCACTTAAATTCTAGTCCTGCAAATATTTCAGCACTTTGCTGCCACTGAAATGTCATGCACATGCATACCTGTATTAATAACAGTCCCCAAATGCCCCAGGATGGAGCCAGAGCTGAAAAAGAGCACAGTAAAAAATGAAATAAAATGTTTTCCTTATGTTGTGATCAGGGATGTTGGTTATAGCTGTGTTGGTCTAAGGACATAGGCAGAGGTTCTTTGGGTAAATGTGATATCTTATATTAGTTATTGTTCCCTGAACCCTCACTAAATAGTTGGCAAAATTCTTTCCAAGCGTTCAGACACAAACACCCTTCTTCTGGCATAGGGAGAGCCTACTGGTATTTGTATGCTCTCTTGGGTGGAATAGAAACCAAATTTCAAAATGCAGGTCTGTGAAAATGCAAATGTGTGGGAGTGAAGATCAGAGGGGACCGGAGACAATAGATGCAAGACAGGTAGGTGTGTGCATGGGGAGGTGGGGGGGAATGTCGACCTGGCGAAAGAATGTAGCTGGTAAAATGTAGAGCAGTTGCTTGGGTTATTGGATGGCAGGCAGGTTATAATGTGCCATGAATTCAATGTCCATATTTAGTCCATGATTTTTTTGTATCAAGTAGATTTATGAAGTGAAGTTGGTAGGCTCAATTACAAAAGCTGTTTTGTAAATTCCCTTTGAGGATTAGAATTGAGAGATTGCAGAGAGAGTGGTTGCCTTGTGAGAAGTGTGCACCTATAGGTAATTGGTATTTTGTCCTTGATGGATTTTCGGTGTGCGTTTATTCTGGTGGGCAGTTGTTTGGTTCCTCCTACATATTTTCTATCAGGGCATTTGGTGCAATGGATAAGATATATAACATTTCTGGAGGTGCAGCTGTAAGATCCAGGAATGGTGATGGTTGTGTTGTGGGTGGTAGGAATTGTGGAAATGTTGGAGACGTGTTGGCAGGTTTTGCATTTCTTGCCCCAGCATGGTCTGGATCCATTCGGTGTACTTTGGGCCATAGGAAATTTGCTTCTGGTGATGACGTTGGTGAGGTTCAGTGCTTGCTTAAAAGCTAGAATGGGTAGTTCTGGAAAGATCACTTTAAGAATTAAGTCTCCTAGCATGGGTTGCAATTGTTTGAGGATTTTCTGTAGAGGTTCCAGGGAAGGACAGTATGTTGTAAGTAATGGTATGCAATTCATGGGGATCTTGTTTTTGAATGTTGTGATCTGTCCTCTCACACTGGAGCATTCCCATCTTTCTTCTCCCGCTCCCCCTTTTTCCATGTCAGGGTTTACTTAAAGTTCTTCACATGTTCCTCTTTCTTTTTCCTTTTCAACATTTCACAAGAACACGAGGGAATCATCAGCACACCTATAAGCTGGGGGATGACCTTCTCTGCAGCACAGTGGCAGATTGTGGAGGCATTGTCAATGCCGAGATAAATATGAGTCATCAATGTGATGATGTAATTAGCAGAGCTAACCGCACTTTGTCATGCATTAGTAGATGCATGACGAACAAATCCAGGGAGGTGATGATCCCCCTCTGTGACACTGGTCAGGCCACAGCTAGAGTACTGCATCCAATTCTGGGCACTGCAGTTCAAGAAGGATGTGGACAATGTTGAGAGGGTCCAGAGGTAGGCCACTTGTATGGTTAGAGGCCTGCAGGGAAGGCCTTATGAGGAAAGGCTGAGGGACTTGGACCTTTTCAGCCTCCGCAAGAGAAGGCTGAGGGGGTGGATCTTGTGGCAGTATACAAATTCACTGGGGCGGGGGGTCGTGTAGCAGAGATAGGAGATGCTCTGTTTACCAGAGCACCCCTTGGAATAACCAGAAACAACAGCCACAAGCTGATAGAGAGTAAATTCAGGTTGGACATCAGGAAAAATTTCTTCATGGTTAGGGTTACCAGAATCTGGAATGGGCTTCCAAGGGAGGTGATGCTCTCCCCTACCTTGAGGGTCTTCAAGAGGAGACTCGACAAGCACCTGCCAGGGGTCACCTGACCCCAGAACTTTTTCCTGCCATGGATGGGGTCAGACCCGATGATCCTTTGAGGTCCCTTCTAAGCCTAACATTTATGAAACTATGAATCTCTGAGCAGTTTTCACTACATTTAATATGTAACCATTTTAATTGTTTTTGTTGAAAAAATATAAAGTATTTTTTAAACTTGTCCATTGCATTTTGAAAACTTTGTTTGGAATATTAATTTCTTCTCTTTCTCATTCATGGAATCTGTCTCTATTTTTAACTTCACAATTTTTAAAAAGGTTTAAGTTAAAAAAGGCAATACCTAAAAATCTTTCCCCCAACATTTTCTAGCCAGAGGAAATAAGGAGAATTTCAGGGAAAACAATGAAGTAGGATAGTCCCTGCTCTTTTTCAACAAAACAAATTAAAAAGTATGATTTCCCCATGCCAAATTTCTCATTGAAATATGTATTAAAAATAAGATCTTCGAGACATAAAATTGCAACAGAACAGGCAGCAACAAAGATTTTTTGAAATGGAAAACTCATTTTGACCAAAAAAATAACCAAGCTCTAATCTGTTTTCCTTGTTAGAATAAATGTCATCTATGCTTCACGTAGTCAAGAGACTGAAACTATTATTAACGAGTGAGAAATCTGTTGTGAGAGAATCATGTCCTAGTCCCTCTTTCTGCAGCCCTACATTGTGTTTTATCTTATCCTAAACCCTTAGGTAAATAGTATAATATCAGTACATTGTTTTTATCAGTTTACACTGAGTATCAAACCTTAATCACTAATCTAAAGAACAAAAGAATGTCAGATGAATGCCTAAGCAAGAAAGATGAGATGGGAAGGATTCCTCGCCCCATTCCATCCCTCTGACATATTTACATTCAATAAAAAACCTCATTCCTGGAAATTTTTCCTTGGCATTTTGCTTTAAACAGCCCCCTTTGCAGCCCCACCTTCCTTTTTTCTAAGATCCTAGGACTTGCATCACCCTTAAGTCCACTGACATCAATTATAAGACACCCATTGATTTCAAGAGGTGTTGTGTCAGGACAGAGTGAGTGAATCAACAGCAAAAGATTCTGTGAGAAAGAAAGGCAAAACACACCTGACTGCGATTTCACACTCCATGGCTTGTAACATCAGTTTCAAATGGAACAGAATAATGTGTCAAATGATAAAACAATGTAGAAATGATTATTTCCTTCATCCATGTTGTATGCCTGGGCCTTTTTTTCTCCCTTGGAATTTTCTCTCATAGTCAGCATTACAGAGATCACTGGGCATCAGGAATCCTTAGTTTCCTTAGATTCAGGTTTGGCAGATAACCATGCTCACTCAGGTTTGGTAAATTGTACTAAATTTCAGTTGGTCAAAAACAAATCTAAATATATAGATACATATATAAATATATATATATCTATATATAGATATAGATATATGTATACACATATCTTTTTTTAAATAAGCATATTTCATTCCAACATTTTTAAAATGAAATGTTTAATTGCTGTTTGAAAGCAATTTTTTTGTTTTGTTACTCTCTTTAATCTTATTTAAATATATACAAGGGTTTATAAAGCTCAAAAAGTAAAGGGAATGTTTGAATTCAGTCATTTTGAGGTTTCATAAAGTTCTTTTCCCATTTTTCTGGCAGGTATTTGAGCAATTATAATGACGAATGCCTCACCTTCCATTGCAGACAAATGGAATCACAGGGATTTTGGTTGCATGAACCAATCCATCTTCCTTCCCTTGATTATAAGAAAGCAAGATAAAGTTGCATTTTATAGAATAAGTGAATCAGATATGTATAAACTTTCATAAGGAACGGCTTACTTCATCATCAGCTGCAATGTGATTATAAGACAATTCACCTTGCCTTTAAGATGAACTGTATTAGAAGATCTTAAGGACAATACTACATTATTCTGCTATATATATTATGATTATTTAAATGTTTTCTCTCTTCTACATTATAACCTATTCAATAGACCTAAAGAAGTAATGCACGACTCCTAATGCCAATAACTTAAATATGCAACATTGATTGTTTTAGTTTTTTAAACTACTCCTGATCTTGTACAGCTTCCTACACACATACAGCTTTTCCTGAAAAAAGAAAATCCCCACAAAGAGGAAACTGTTAAATTCTTTGGGGAAATGTTGAAATTACACTGAGCTTTTCTTCATTGCAAGGTGAACTCCGTTACAACTTGGGAGTTGTCCTTGCCTGAGCTCCATGCTCACTCAACAATTTTCAGCGTAAAGATTTATAGGTTCATTTGTTGTGATATTTTAAAATCAAACCAGCTAATTCTCAGGTTGTAAACGTAAAAGCCTGAATCAGCACATCTTATTATCTGCTAAAATTGCCTTTTTCAAATTGCGGATATACACTAGTTCCACTTAATTGCACCTAGGGAGGACAAAACCATTTTCCTACAAATTCACTAGGAAGGGATTCACAGAGCAGCTCAGTCCACAGCAGTGTCAAATATACTCCCGGAAGTCTTTGTATCACACGCGAGTACAGTGCCAATTTGGACACAGATGCTCAAGATTTTCTGAGTGGCTACATTCACTTGAATAAGGCTAACACTAGAGAAGTAACACAAAGATAGAGAACTTGAATTAACTTAGTAGTGAAAATATATCCCTTATTAACTTGCTATCACTGAACACATAAGCGAGTACCACAGCCTTTCCCTATATTTTTGGCTTTCTAATGTAGTTTTTGGTGTTTCTTTCTTGTGAAATATGATGTTGCCTTCCCTAGACACTCAAAACTCATGAGCAGGAATGCAACAAATCATGAGATTTTATTAAAATAATAGACTAAAATTGTGTGATCCATGCCTTCTGATTTCTGAGTCTTCAGGTTATACTTATGTCATATACTCAGGCTTGTCTCTGCAGCCTTGTGGGCTAGAAACTTCCTCAAAAAGACTAATATTTTAATATATGTTTTTATTATGGTCATTTTTGTAACAACACAAGCATGTAAAGTTAACAATTGTTATTGAACATAAAAGAAGATAACACTCTCACCTAATGCCTTCTTTCTCTCTCTGAGCTGGGCGTTTAAACAACTTCGAGTACTGTAAGACTCAGGATAAAATCATGAAAGCTGGCAGCCTTAAGGTGGGTCACTGTTGGTTTAAACCTTGCCCTTTGATACTGCCTAACCAATATGATTAAAAAGTGGCAAGACAGCTCCCCTTGCTTTGTGTGGATTCTGTTATACTCATATAAAGACACCTTATACTGGCTTAATTTATTTTACTCCTGAACAGGAATAAATCATACCAGAATAAGCGTAAGTTATATTGGTATAACATTCTTCACTTGTGCTTGTGTGTGCACGTATGTGGAGTGGACACCAATTTAACTATATTGGTATATTTAAAACAGTACTTTGTGTGTAGACCAGCAGTTGGCAACCTTTTACAAGTTGTGGGTCAGAACAACCTGGTTCTGCTCCAGCATCAGTCTTGGTGGCACATCACATCAGAGATGTGGAGCTCTGCTTGCACCTGTGCCAAAGCCAGGTACCTGGGGGCCATACCTGTGCTACCCTCACTTCTCTGCCCCTCACTCTCCAGCTGCAGCAACTGCAGCAATTGAACTGGGACTAGACAGCTGGAAGTGGCATCCATGTTGCAACCGTGCCTCCTTACCACTCACCCCAGCCTCCTCGCTATGGCATGGGAGCAGCTGGAAGCTGCACAACTCCTGTGGCTGGAAGCTGCACCCATGCCGCAGTTAGGAAAGTGGGGGAGAAGAGGGAGGCTGAGCAGCTAGGCTAGGTGCCAGGCCCTGGTGCAGCTCCTTGATACTCTGTCCCAGCATAGGTACAGGCAAAGCCCTCTGGCTGTGTGGGCTTGATGTGACCCATGGTATACGTATTGCTGACCACAGGTGTAGACAAATCTCAGAAAAACAATGACTTTATAGCAGAAGCTGCTGGTGTACATATACTTGAGTTGTGCACAAAGCAATTGACATTTTCCCTAGTTTCAGTTCTCAACCAAGGAGATTACAGTGATTTTTCACACATAGCACATACTGGAACATAGCACAGATGTTTGAGAAGACAGCGAGAAGGAAAAAGTTACTTACCTGTACTACAAAAGTAAGATCTTGATGTCTGGGTTACTGGGTCTGAGGCTGTAGACTGGATCTGACTCCACATGTCAGGTTCAGGGCTACGTGCTAGATCTGGCTGGGGACTAACCCTGTGTACCAGCCTGATCTGGTGCATGGGGCTGTGTCATCTGGCCAGGGGGCTCTCCAGGTGTCTGGAAATTTGGCAGCAGGACAGCAGTTGGAGCATTAATTGCCATGGCTCTGAGCACTTAAGGCTGACACTGCTCCACTGCCACCAAACTTCCAGATCCCTGGGAATCTGTATTTCTCTCATATAATGCAGACCCCAATTTCTCTCACCTGTTTTGTACCCCATATATTAAAATGTGCCCAAACAACCCTTTGGAATTCTGCCTCGGGAACTAAAATATTTTATGCCCCTCACTGCATACACTTTTGTGTAGAATTAAAGGAAAGACAGTCCAAGAGAACTTATTTTGTTGCCAGTTTGAGGACTTGGTTAGAAAAAGTTGAGATTGTTATTCAGGCATCCTGATCCTTTGCGTTAGGGACAGAAATTAAACAAACTGGTATAAGTGATAGGAAACTGGTTCAAATCTGTAACACAACAGAAATTCAGCGCACATAAATCTCTTCCAGAATGGCTGGTAAGATGAACCTGGATGGAGGTAGCATCTAGGGCAGAGGTGGGCAAAATGCGGCCCAGGGGCCAGATGCAGCCCATCAGGCCATTGTATACAGCCCACAGAGACCCTAAAAATTTAGAAAATTAATATTTATCTGCCCTGGGCTGCCTGTCAGGCAGCCCTTGATGGCTTGCCAAAACTCAGTAAGCAGCCCTCCGCCCAAAATAATTGCCCACCCCTGATCTAGGGTTACCAGATTTCCAATTTCAAAAAAAGAGGACACCTGTTGGTGTGGGGGGGAGGAAAGGGGGAAGGGGTATATGATTGTGGGGTGGGGCGGTGATATGCCCCTTACCTCTTGCAGCCCTGCTAGTGCCCTGCATTCTCCACCCGCATCCTCCTACCCCCCAACCCTGCCAGTGTCCTGCACTCCTGACCCAGAGACCCCTGCTCCCTCCCAGCCCTGCTGTCCACAGCTAGCATATGCGCGTGCGTGCATGCGCACCCCCCCCCCCACCAGTAGTTGCTGGGGCTCAGGTGAAGAGGTTGTGATCCCCTGACAGCCAGTCAGATTCCCCCACTGCTTACACCCCAAACAAAAGCAGAGGCAAAACAAAAACCTGGATATCTGCTTGCATTTTAAAAACCCACCTGGACAGAGGACAAGTCTGGGAAAACCCGGACATATGGTAACACTAGTAGTATCAGACTTGACTGATTTAGGTCAAATCACTTTACTGAACTGTCCCAGTCCCCCTCCAGATTCAAGTTAACTCACAGTCCCCCAGCATCCCAGGATGCGTTGCACCTCCCTCATAAACCCCCTGCCCTGCTATCACAGGCTGGGCAGTCTAGCTTGGGCCCAAGCTGACTGCTCCAGCTGAGCAGGGAGGTGTGCTTTAGCACCCTATTGGCTTCTGGCCTGAGCCACAACGGGTATGTGGCTACATTTCCATAATCAAAAGTGAATGACTGTTCACTTGCTAACTGGCAATGAGCCAGGTTTTCCATTTGCTGTGGAAAAATGTAGATTTCTTCCTTTAAAGGAGAGAAACATGGGAAACAGTGGGTTTCCCCTGGCAGGCTAGCAGAGTTTCAGTCTGCAAGGGGCTGCTTGGGGCTGGGGGCAGCTGGACACAGAGGGTGCCATTCTTGTGTACCCATGCACGTGGCAGGCAGGCAGCATGGTAGAGAGTAGTTCCTATAGCTCCCTTCAGGTAAGTCTACGGGGGCAGGGGGAGCACAGGTGATGCAGTGGCGGGGCATGTGCCCCTCATCCTCTCCATTTTCATCACCTATGCCCTCCCACATCCCCATGCATCACCTGTATACACACCTACCCCCTTCCTTACACACTGGGGGCCTAGGGGTGGGGGGTAGTGGGTAAGGAGTAAGGGGTACTATCAAGGTTATGGGTTGGGAATGAGGGGCACTGGCAGGGCCAGAGGGCTGTGAGTTCAGTGTGAAAAGCACCAGCAGGCCCAGAGGGCTGGGGGTCAGGAGTGAGGGACACTAGCAGGTCTAGGGGAGACTGTGGGTTGAGAGTGAGGCGCAATGGCATAGGTAGGGTCAGGGCACTGGCATATCAGGGTTGTTCTGTACCATAAAGCAGAGGTGGGGGGTGAGCCACACCTGGACCCATATCTTGGTGAGTGAAGGGGGCAGAGGGAGCTTTGCTTTTCTAATAAAAAAAAAATCAAATGCTAAAATATATAGGTATTTAGAATTTATCTTATTATAACTGAAGCACTGGTAGGCTTCTAAATTGCTGTAATATTGTAAATTTGTCAATAAAACACTGTGTTCAACTGATACCTATAGATAAACCTATATACACACACACATATATATATACACATACATACATACAGGTGTTTCATTTTAATTGCAGAAAAACATGGATTTGGGTTTTTTTTTAATTGGAGAACTTGGGATTTTTAAACAGAGAAAACCAGGATCCCTGCTTATTGGTTCAATCTACACAGCTTAGACTAACTTGTGATTCAGCCTTGAGCTTTTTGACTGTCTGTACTTAGCCATAGAAACCAGGACTGAATCCTTTCCAAGGCTAAATGTCATGGATATAAACAACATTTCCAATACTTTGCAGGACACAGTAAAATTTGCAATGAAAATAAAGTTTAGGCCCTTTCTATCACATTGAAAGGATGTTTTCTCTGATCATCATTTTTAAAGAGAAACAGGGATAAAAGAACTCATCAGAAAACTGCTGCTGCCAATTTTCTGCCAAATCCCTTGACCTCACTTTCCCTTGCTCCTTACTGAATCACTTAAACTGGTATAAAATATGTGTAAAGTTGCTGTCAAATATTGATGTGCTGGTTTAGTAGCATTTTATAGCCACTATACATATGTATAAATGACTCCACAAGGTACCAAACAATGAAGAATCAGAGTCCTAGTTTATATTAAAATGTCCCCTCTCACACTTAATTGTATTTTCCAATATTAGTTGCTTGGAGAATTTCAGTCCCTTATTCTAGCAGCTAGTAAATCATTCTTAATACTTAGGGAACACCCCAAATTCATAGAAATGCATTCATGGACTGCCTCTGGGAGTGATTTACTTAGCATTTTACACAAATAATATTCTGTTTATGGCTTAACACTTTGATTTCTCCCCTTTCTATTCTAGCTAGATTAAGCTGGGTTGACTGAAAACCAGTCTCATCTTCCATGTCAAAACGATAGTGAATGGCCAAAGTAGGAGACTGAGAAACTGTGATTAATTTTGAACTAATTAATAACCAAGCTGGGAATAACCACATTTTCCTGACAGAAAGTAGAAAGGTTATAACCACTCAAACAAGTATTCTGCACTGAAAGGTCCCTGCAGATCCACTGGGCTCTGGATTCAGCATGAATGACATGTTTAGAGCCCTTAGAGACAAACGCTTAATTAGCACTGAGGATCTGAGGAAATGGAAGCTGAAACTTCAGTTTGTCCAGTGAAATAAAATTTAGTCCTTTATGGTAGCTTTTCTTGTGTAAGCACAGTAGCTGCTATGCCATAAAAAAAAAAAAAGCACTGAGAAAATGAGAAGCTATAGGACCTGGAGAAGATGCCATAGCAAAGTAGTCCTCTGGATGACATTCTTTTTGAGAAGAAAATTCAGTAGGAATTCTGTTGTTTCAAAAAAAATGGGACCAACATTTACTTTCCTTATTGGTGTTATTCCAAATCCCACCTCTCTCTCTCTCAGCAATCCTATATAGGGTTATATAAAAAGGGTCTTCATAAAGTCCTTGTGAACTTTTAAACTTTAGTAACTTAGGTTGTGCACACGGACTTTATGAAGCCCTGTATACAGAGGTGGGATCTGGAATAACACCAGTAGGGAAAGTAAATGTTGACCTCATTTTTAGAGACTACAGAATTCCCATATCTATGTCAACCAATAACTCCAGTGGGGATTTCTCTCACTGGGGTAATGACGACACATTTAAGGAAACTAAAAAAGTTTCCATGCACTCTGGGCCTTTAGCAATATTCACCTTTTTTCCAAGAGTCTACATATTAATTCAGCAATCTCTCACAAGTCTGGTTTCAAATCAAAGTCTAAACCTTGCCTCCTTCATTCTCATTTAAACAATAAATGCCAGGACATGGCCTTACTTGGCCAATGCCTTGGCGTGGCTTTACGAGCGCTTGTAGTGCTCGGGCCAGGTTCCAGATGATTGGAAGATAGCCAATGTGGTCCCCATCTTTAAGAAAGGGAGGAGGGAGGACCTGGGCAACTATAGGCCCATCAGTCTTACCTCAATCCTGCTTTGACACTGTCTAGCACCCAATCCTCATTTAAAAACTAGGCGACTGTGGCATCGATGCATACACAGTCAGATGGATTGCAAATTGACTGAAGGATTGTACTTAGAGGGGGGTGGTGGTTGGGTCATATTCGACCTGGGGGGAAGAGGGCAGCGGAGTCCCCCAGGGCTCGGTCCTTGGGCCTGCGCTGTTCAATTTCTTTATCAGCGATTTGGACAACAGGGTGAAAAGTAACCTGTTCAAATTAGCTGATGATACCAAAATTTGGGGTGAGGTAGGCATGCTAGTAGGGAGGGAAAGACTGCAGAAAGACCTGGAAAGATTGCAGGGGTGGGCTAACAAAAACAGGATGCGTTTCAATACTGACATGTGCAAGGTGCTGCACTTGGGCAGTAGTAACCAGCTTATAAGATGGGAAACTCCCTTCTTGAGAGCACAGAAGCAGAAAGGGATCTTGCAGTCATTATTGATTCCAAGATGAACATGAGCCGACAACGTGAGGTCACGGTTGGCAGGGCTAACCGGACCTTATCATGCATCCACAGGTGCATCTCAAGTAGGTCCAAGGAGGTGATCTCCCCTCTCTACATGACACTGGTCAGGCCACAGCTGGAGTACTGTGTCCAGTTCTGTGCACCCCACTTCAAGAGGGATGTGGACAACACTGAGCGGGTCCAGAGGAGGGCCACCCGCATGATCCAGGGACAACAGAGCAGACCCTACAATGAGAGGCTATGGGACCTGAACCTGTTCAGCCTTCACAAGAGAAGGCTGAGAGGGGACCTGGTGATCGTCTAAAAACTCACGAGGGGGAACCAGAAGGGTTTGGGGGAGATCTTGTTTCCCCCAGCACCCCCCAGGATAACAAGGAATAATGGCCACAAGTTGTTGGAGAGTAGGTTTAGATTAGACATCTGTAGGAACTACTTCACAGTCAGGGCGGCTAGGATCTGGAACCAACTTCCAAGGGAAGTGGTGCTGGCTCCTACCCTGGGGGTCTTTAAGAAGCGGCTCAATGCCTACATGGCTGGGGTCATTTGAACCCAGTTTTCCTCCTGCCCAAGCAAGGGGACTTGAAGATCTACAAGGTGCCTTCTGACCCTACTTCTATGGTTCTACGATGATTCTATGACATTACTGTATGCAGTTCACCTTTCAAGGGGGGGTTGCTTTCTGTTGCATTGAAGATCCAGATCTTCGGACTGAAATCAGTGGGAATTACGCATCCAAATTTAGAGTGACCATATTTCCAACATCAAAAAAAGGACACCTGAGAGGGAGAAGCATATGATTGGGGGGGGGGTGGGGGTGGAAAGTGATGTGCCCTGCCTCTGCCCCTTAATTCTAAACCCTTGCCCCCCCAGCCCTCCTAGTTCCCCCTCACTCCTGACCCACAGACACCTGCCCTCCAGCCCTGCTGGTGCCCTGCATGCTGGATCCGCAGCCTCTGCCCCCCAGCCCTGTTCCCCAAGCATCTCCATCCCGCATTGTGTGCACACCTGCACACAGTGTCTCTTTGCCTAGCTTGCCAGGGCCTGTGTGGGGAGCACGTGACCCTGGACAGCCAATCACCTTGCCCACTGCTCCCAGACCCAAGCAGCCAGCCCAGGAGAGCAGAGGTAGAGCAAAAAATCCAGGCATTTGTTCTTATTTAAAAAACCCACCTGGATGCAGGACAGGGAGCCAAAAAAGAGGACATGTTCAGGAAAACAAATGTATGGTAACACTAGCCAGCTATGTACCTTTGAGTATCTTGGCCTAAGTCTTTTATGACCCAAACCTTCACAGGTTGTTTCAGTTTATGCCAGACCAAGTCCTGCTGATAAACTATCAGAGAAATCATTTAACCCCAGCCTTCTTGAATTTTTATGCCTGGGACCAGCTGGTATATTTTCTATTAAGTGCTTGCAGAAGCGGGCCCTTTAATGTGTCTTAAACTGTCTATGGCAGTAGTTTAGCACTTTTGCAGAAAAGAAGGTCACCAGTTTCTTTAATGGACACACCCTACTGGCTGCTGCTTTTGAAGCCTGCCCAGTGAGATTTCAGAATGAGATATTATACAGTGAGGTATTATACAAACAGAAGTATATAATAAAATATTCCAAGTTATTATAAAAGCAAAGCCAAACCAAACCAAAAACAAACATTATTGTGGAAACATATATCTCTGTAAAACATATGCTATGCATAGAGTATATAATAGTCTAGAATGGGATAGGAGTTTAATTAGCACTCCCTGGAGGTGATCTGCATGATTGACCAACAGCTGTACCATTCATATAATGCAGTTATCCCCATCTTTACTCTGTTATACACATACATTTGAAAATTTAAGCAGTATACTAAGAATTACCAAATGATTAAAAAAACCCTCAAAGGTCAAATTCAAGATTTTTATAAATCCAGGGGAAATTAAATAATGAATAACCTATGGTATGACCTTTGATGCCTGTTAATCTAGTCAGTAGTAACTATCCCTACAAGATTAAATTAATAGACTGTCAAGGAAGGGTGTTTTGCACTTCCAAGTAAGAACAGGGCTTAAGCACAGACATTTTCTGAATAACAAGGGAGTACCCAAGATCAATAATGATGTGAAATGCCAAGCACACAATCTGTAGAAGGCTGAGGGATTTTTTCTGTCCCTTTCTCTCCCCCCATGCGCTCCTTACAGTTATGAAACGCATGTCACATTCTTGTAATTCCACACAGCTGTTTTATCTAATTGGATGCAAATGATGTCTAAATACTGGCTCTTGGTACTATGTTTGCAAACAAACAGCTGCTTACAAAACACTGTTGTATGGTGGGGAGGGGTTGACAAATGCTCATTAGAAACATGGCCATATTTGGATCCTGCAATGAGAATATTTTCATAAACTGATCTCCCTACCTCTCTGGCCAGAGACATTCCACATGTGTGCTCCAGCTCCTTTTATTTCAAAGCTGAATGATAGAAAACTGCTGCTTCTCAGGGGCAAGGCAGACTTCCTGTTCTCAGACAGATGCAAGACATCTAGTCAAATGTCTCTAAGGGCAAGCAAATGAGCAGTGCCTCACGTCAGCCAATCCTATACGCTGCCTTCCGGTCTTATCTGAACAAACAGATTCACAAAGCAAAATTCACAAAGGACCTGGTCCACCTAAGGTGCTGGAATCCAACATTTAATGCCATTGAGATCCTCCAAATCCATTTTGTTTTGTTTTGTTTTAGTCAGAGGACAATAAGTGATAGGCATGCTTATTCTGTGGCATTGGTCAAGATTGCTTGCCTGCACATCTAGTTCAACTCAGTGATGAAATGCCATCACCATTCTGCTTCATATTTATGAAAGTATGATAAAAAAATAATGATGTTACAAGTTTCACAGCTGCTAAGGGGACCCAAAACATTGTCTAGCTTCATCATTTATTGAATCAATGACTAACTCCTTAGAAATTTTGTTCAGCAATAATTAACAGCTGTGGTCATATGCCAGGCCTAAGGAAGACATATGCAAGTGTTTTTCAATCATTAAGTGAATAATGTATTAATTCCTTGGTATAGAAAATAGAAACATTTAAAAAACCCATTACACATATAGAACATTAAAAAAACCCCAATCAATAACAACTACTCCTAGACCAACTATGGCTATGTACAGACAGTCAAAAAGCCGGAGGCTGAATCAATTCAGTCTTTGCAGGTTAATCTAAATTGCACAGATTAAATTGAAACAGAAGTGAACAGGCATTTACCTTTGATTCAGAAAATGCAGCCACATGCCTGCCATGGCTCAGGCCAGAAGCCGGGGGGCACTAGAACATGGCTCCTTGGCTGTACTTTTACTTCCTCTTTCTGCTGCTCCCAGGGTCTCTGGGATTTGCAGTCCAGAATTACAGCAGCAGGACTCTGCAGGGATGCTCATCATTTCCTCTTCCTGCTTCCAGAGGCCTCTGAAATTTATACTCCACAGTTGCAGCCAGCACTAAGTTTGAGTGGGGGAAGGGGCGTTTAACCCCCTTCCCTGGCCCCAGACCCCAGCTAGGTTTTGCCTGAGGGGGGGGTGAAGTCCCCCTATCCTAGACAGGGCTGCCTCTCCAGGTGGGTTTTCCCCCCCACCCCTTTGTCAGCATGCCCTCACTGCTCCACCTGGGGAGCAGAGAAGTGGGCCAGCCTTGCTCTCTGGAGCAGACAGCACAGCCAAGCCCAGGGCTAGAAAGCATGCAGGGATGGTGGGGGACTATGATTTAACTTGAACCAGGAAGTGTTTAAAATATTAGAAAATAGAGTTTAAGTAATGCATAAAACATTTCAAAGAGCAAACCAACTAGAAGTTACAATAGCCAGCTATGGTTTCTTTATTGCAAGTTCTGTTTAGTTCAGCAGGGACCATAATTGTCAGACACTTCAGGGCAGCATTACATTCATGTCACACCAGGTTTAGAATACTTTGGGTCTTCTCTACTAGAATGTATCACTGTTCACCTTTTTGATTAATACTATTATATAACACGTAACAATAACATATTATGGTAGTGTTGGGCTGATGTTGTGGCTGTGATGGTCCAGAAAATATGTAAGAGGTAAGGATTTTTGTGGATATTTTTATTGGATTACTGCACGGTTTCCACAGGCAATGCAGTATATTCAGAGGACTCCTGAAGAGAAATACAATGCATTCAAAAGCTTGCCTGAGTCTATTCCAACATCTAGTCAGTCCAATAAAAGGTAACACCCACAAAAATTCTTGCCTGTAACATAATAGTATGTTTTGCAGCTGAAAAAAAATAGAAATGCTACTTCCCTGGATTAATTTAATTCAAAGATATGCAGGGATAACCCTCATTTTGTAGGATAATAAATACGCTGGATTTGGCTAGATCATGGCTTCTCATTGTCACCCTATTAGTATACCAGTGATATTACAGAAAAGCATGCAGCATATACTCAGGACTTAATGTTATTCATTATAGCTACGAAGATGTGAACGCAAGTGCTCCTTGATGACTGTTGTGTGAACAAACATTTTATCATCTGTTTGTTTCAGATTCACGACAACTGCAGATTCCTGGCACGACTACAAAGTTAAAAACATAGACATATAGAAAAGCTCCATTGTAAATCTGACAAAGTCTAGAGTCTGGTTGCAGAAGAAAGAAAACATTTAGCTGATATATATCAGCAGCCATACTTTGTAAACCATGGCTGATGTACATTTACATAACTGGACCAGAGTTTAAACAAAGTAATGATGAATTAAATGTGTGTATTTGATTTTGGGATTGTGGTGTGTAGCTGTATAAGTCTCAGGAGAGACATTGTAGGATCAGATATTACATCACTGGAAAAATTGTATCCTCGTTAATCAAGTAATACACCATCCTGCAACAGATCCCATACGTGGCAGCAATGGCTTTTGGTAGAGAGCATTATTTGCCCTATTTTTACAAGGTCTAGCACAAAGGAGGTCCTGGTCTGTGACTGCAGATCCCCTATACTGCAGTCAGACAAATAACTGTTATTACTACTAATTAAAAAAAAGAGAGAGAGAGACAAATTTAGCTGGCTCATATACAACACATTTGAGAACTCAGCAGGGCTCAATGGGCATATTCTCCCTCTGATGTATTTACTTTTGTCCATAAACACAGATCACATTTTTGTAGGATCATATGAAAGCAGGGCTGGAAGGAACCTCATAAGGTCTAGCCCAGCCCCCTAATCAAAGCAGGATCATCCCCGACTTAAACTATTTCAGCCAAGTGTCTGTCTAACTTGCTCTAGAAAACTACCAAGGATGGCAATTTTTAAGGATGAAAGTTTTCCAGAAGAGGTTGGGCAAACATTTTTTGCAATGGTTTAGTCAGGGATGATCGTGCCCTGGGTAGGGGGCTGGACTAGACTTTCCAGCCCTTCTTTCCTATGATCCTGCAAAATGTGGTCTGTGTTTATGAACAAAAGTAAATACATCGGGGTAAAGTATGCCCACTGAACCCTGCTGAGTTCTCAAATGTGCTGTATATTATGGAAGCTTGTTTCTTTTTCAGAAGAATGGTAAACTTTTAAAACTTACCAAACCATATAAAGTCCATACAGGAGCGACATGCAATATTCTATACTTTAACACATTTTGGTCATTTCTCTTAGCAGTGAAACTAGGGGTTTCTCTCTGAAGGTTTTGGGGAATGCTTACTGTTCAGTGACATAGACCATGGTTTCAGTCATTTAAAACTAGGATTAAAGAGTTCAAGTGCTGTTGGACTACAGCATGGTTGTACAACTTACAAGTGTCTGGGGAATGCTGCACTGTGCCACATGGCCCTCCCCTGTTCTGCACTGTGTTGCTCTGTGGGGCAGGCAATGCCTGGCACAGCACACTGGCACCCCTGCATTGCATGACATCGCCTGGTCCCCCCCGAACACTCTGACTACAGGCTTTCTGAGCCCCATGGGCTGCCCAAGCCCCAGGGCAGGAATCAGAAGCAGGAACAGGGACAGGGAGACTAGAGATACATAGGAACATAGAAACATAGACAATGAGGATCAGAAGGGACCTCAAGAGGTCATCTAGTCCAACCCCCTACTCAAAGCAGGGCCATTCCAACTAGATAATCCCAGCCTAGGCTTTGTCTAGCTAGGTCTTAAAAACCTCCAAGGATGGAGATTCCACAACCTCTCCGGGTAACCTGTTCCAATGCTTTTCTACCCTCCTAATAAGAAAGCTTTTCCCCATGTCTAACCTAAACATCCCCTGCTGCAACTTGAGACTCTTGCTCCTTGTTCTGTTACTTGTCACCACTGAGAACAGTCTTGCTCCACCCTCTTTGCAACCCCCTTCAGGTAGTTGAAGGCTGCTTTTAAATCCTGCCTCAGTCTTCTGTTCTCCAGACTAAATAAGCCCAGTTCCCTTAGCCACTCCTCAAAAGTCACATGCCCAAGCCCCCTAATGATATTAATTGCCCTCCATTGGATTCTCCAATTTGTCCACATTATTTCTGTAGTGGGGACCCAAAACTGGACATAGTACTCCAGATGTGGCCTCACCAGAGCTGAAAAGAGGGGAAGAATCACTTCCCTTGGTCTACTGGCAATACACCTACTAATGCAACCCAGTATGCCGTTAGTTTTCTTTGCAACAAAGCCACACTGTTGACTTGTATTCAGCTTATTGTCCACTTTCTGCAGAGATGCTGCCCAGCCAATCAGCCCCCAGCCTGTCCTGGTGCATGGGATTGTTCTATCCTAAGTGCAGGACTTTGCATTTGTCTTTGTTGAACCTCATGAGATTTCTTTTGGTCCAATCCTCCAATTTGTAAAGGTCTCTCTGAATCCTAACCTACCCTGAAGTGTATCTACTATTTCCCACAGCTTGCTGTCAGCTGCAGACTTGCTGAGGATGCACCCTATGTCATTTCTTAGGTCATTGATGAAGATATTGAACAAAACCAGCCCCAGGACTGGCCCCTAAGGCACTCCACTTAATATCAGCTGCCAAATAGACACTGAGCCACTGACTACTACCATTCAGCCAGTTTTCTATTCACTTTACAGCCCATTTATCCAACCTATACATCCTTAGCTTGCTTGCATGTATATTTTGGGAGACTGCATCAAAAGCCTTGCTAAAATCAAGGTAACACCATATCCAGTAGTTTCCCTGCATCCATTGACTGAGCCAGTCACCTCATCATAGAAGGCAATCAGGTTGGTCAGGCATGACTTGCCCTTGATGAATCCATACTAACTGTTCCTAATCACCTCCTTCTTCTCCAAGTGCTTAGAAATGGATTCCTTGAGGATCTGCTCCATGATTTTTCCACAGACTGAAGTTAGGCTGACTGGCCTGTAGTTCCCTGACTTCTTTCCTTTCTTAAAGATAGGCACTATATTTGCCCTTTTCCAATCATCCAGTGCCTCTCCCAATTGCCTTGATCTTGCAATTGCAATATCTTGTTTTCAAAGATATTGCCCAGCAGCTCTGCAATCACATAGGCCAACTCCCTCTGCACCCTAGGGTGCATTTGGCCCCACAGCCTTGTACACATCCAGCCTTTTTTTTTTTTTTTTATAGTCCCTAACCTGTTCTTTCACCACTGTTGGCGGCTCATCTTCTTTCCAAACAGTGCTGCCAGGTGCAGTAGTCTTGGAGTTGACCTTGCCTGTGAAGACAAGTGAAAAAGACATTGAGTACTTTAGCCTTTTCTGCATCCTCTGTCACTAGGTTGCCTCACTCATTTAGTAAAGGACCCACACTTTCCCTGATCTTCCTCTTGTTACTGACATACTTGTAGAAACCTTTCTTGTTACCCTTCACATCCCTGGCTAGTTGCAACTCCAATTGCGCTTTGGCCTTCCTGACTTCATTCCTGCATGCCTGAGCAATACTTTTTTATTCCTTCCTAGTAGTTTGTCCAAGTTTCCATTTCTTATAAGCTTCCTTTTTGTGTTTTAGCTTACTGAAGTGTTCCCTGTTAAGCCAAGCTGGTCTTCTGCCATATGTGCTAGCCTTTCTGCACATTGGGATGGTTTGTTCCTGCACCTCCAGTATGTTTTCTTTAAAGCAGTGTTTCCCAACCTTTTCCATCCCGCAGCACACCAGTCAAATGCAGAGCTGCGGGGGTGGGGAGCGGCTGAATGTAGAGTGGGGGGAGGAGGAGAGGGAAAGGAGGTATCAGCGTGGGCCTGGCTCGGGTGCAGTGGTGGCACAGGATGGCAGTGGCAGCACTGGCTGTAGCCACGCCCCCTGGAAGCCACGCCCCCCAAGATTCCACAGCACATCTGGATGTATCTGATGGCACACCAGTGTGCCATGGCACACTGGTTGGGAAACACTGGTTTAAAGTACAGCCAACTCCTTTGGGCTTCCCTTCCCCTCAGACTGGCTTCTCAGGGGATCCTGCCTGTGTGTTTCTTGAGCAAGTCAAAATCTGCTTTTCTGAAGTCCAGGGTTTGTACTCCAGTGGCAGCAGAGAGATAAAAGAAATGGGGCCCAGGCTGGGGCTGGATGTGGTCCACAGGTCACCAGTTGGACAGCCCTGGATTAGAGAATTGGTTTAATAGCATTAATGCTCATCACTGAGTTGAACGTGAATAGAGTTAGGCCAATACTGAGTACTTATGAATATGATCCTGTAAGTGTTTAGAATCACCACTCTTATATTGTAGCATTATTTTACTGCATTAGTTGTGTGACCACCTAGAACTTTGCAAAAATCAGTTTCTTGAACACCAAATGCCCCTGGAAATGCATGGATTCCTCTTCCTCCACAAGTCTGAGAACCAGCATGGTTCATGAAGAAGCAGGAGGAACTCGCCCTCCTCCTAGCTGTCACCAGCCCAGACATAGTGGGGATCACAGAAACGTGGTGGGACTCGTTGCATGACTGGGCGGT
>JAGPOW010003648.1:12302789-12328162 GCA_030014935.1 Caiman crocodilus | reverse complement strand
CCCGGTGCTCTTTCCTGCCAAGGCAGGGGGTCGGACTAGATGATCTGCCCAGGTCCCTTCCGACTCTAGACACTATGATACTATGATACTATGATGTGATCTTAAAGAAAATCTTGTTTGGTTTTTAGTAGTATGGAACCGATGAGACAGTTGGATCAGTTCTGATTCCAGCAGTAGATGGCAGTAGCCACTAGCCAGTGTATCACAGTGCACATGGAGCCATAGAACAGAATCAGACCAGTAGAGCTGGGAAGGACCTTGAGGTCCTCTAGTCCAGCCCTCTGCTCAAGGCAGGACCATCCATGACTACACCATTCCAGTATCCGTCTAATCTGCTCTTGAAAATGTCCTTGAATGGATATTCCACAGCCTCGCTAGGCTGTGGAAAGCATCCCGCTTTCCAGATGTGAATACAAAACTATTCTGACCTTCTGAATTTCATAGCATGAAATACAAATGGTGACTTAATAGCTCTTTATTCTGTATTTGCAATGGCTGATAAATGCCATCCATAACAATAGTAACATTGCTTTAACAGAAATGAGTTAAGAGAACTCAAAACAGAAAAAAAGCTTAAATATAATCAGACGGACAACTTGCACAAAATGAAGCGTCTGAGGATGAGAGGTAGTGTTTTTTCCACCCCCTACTTGAATGGGAAACATTGCATCATATGCTATTTACCTGGGAATTCAAGCCTCTTTCCAGTAAAACTGTCAACTGACTATGGCAGAAAGGCAAGATTAAGTTGTGGGTGGCAGTCAGGGAAGGATTAAGTCTCTTGGGGTGGAGACTTCGATGTTGCCTTTGTGCAGCCATAAACATTTTTATGTCAGCAAAGAAGCCAAGTAAACAGATGTCCATGCCTCTTGTTGCACCACAAATGCTTAAAATAGGTGACTGCTGTTTTGCAACCAACATCTGTTTGCTTTCATGTTAGAGCTGCCCATGCTGTCCAGCTGCCCAGGTCAGACACTGCTGTGGTTTCAGAGGCCTGATCCTGCATACCCTGGGAATGGGAATTCCCAAGGTCAGGCTCCTGAAGCCACAGGAGTGTATGTTCAGGTTCCTCCATATGGAATTTCCCCAGGGATGTGTTGACTCTGGAACTACACTGGAGAGACTCCAGATGTGCACATCCACAAACAAGGAAACCCTGTGCTTCTCCATAGCAGAGGAGCACCTGGGGATTCCTCAAGCACTCTGCTAGTGGGGAAACTCTGAGTTCCCCTGTACAGGACTTCCCTGAGTGTTGTCAGTCAGGACTGGGGCCCAGAAATGTGGATTTTACCCACTGAATCTGATCTGCTTCATTTGGTGATGCCTGTTTATACTTTTGTAGAGTGAGGGATCAACAACAGAGAGAAATAAATGGGCAGTGGGCAGACTGAAGGCAGCTTCCTTTCTTGCTCCTCTAAACAATTCATTCAGGATGCTTTTGCTGTGACTGCCCGTCGGGGGGGGGTGCCCACCTCCGTTCTAATAGGTGTTCCCGTGCGGCTTTTGCCTGGGCCAAAGGTGGCATCTGCCCAAGGTTTATGAGCGGGCCTCATAGGTCATCCCTGCTGACATCAGGGGAACCCCTTAACTTTCCTGCCATGACTTGTGATGATATCTCAGTGGGAGTTCCCCCTTGAGGCGTCCTCCAGGGCCGTCACGCCCCCCGGCAGGCACTCTCGGGGCTCCGACCTCCCCTGCACCCCAGCCACTCGCCACCTGAGGTTTTCCCTCTTCAGGTCTGCTTCGTGTCTTCGGCTTCCCCTCTTCTTGCCCACAACTAGTCTGCCAACTGTCTAGGTCTTTGGGCAGTCCACTGTGGCCATCAACCCCACTCTTTCACAGCTCCTAATACTCTATCCTAATCATCCCGTGATGAAGTGTGCCTAACCCACCACCAAAATTAGCCAGATCTCCTACTCTGATTGGGCCCGGAGACTCATGAAGGGACCTCTAGTCTCCGGGTTGCACGGTCCTCTTTTTGGGCTTGGCCCTGCTGTCCAGCCAGCTCACCCGATGAGGTGTCAAATCCCCTTTCTTCTCTCCAAGCTGCTGGGGTCGCGAGGGTCAACAATACGGCCCCGAGTTGAGTGACCATCCGTCTTCTACCACCACCCGACGAAGGCCCATTGGCTTGGCCCCGATGTTACCTCTCTTCCGGTGCCTCTGCTGGCGCTGCTGCTGAGGCTGCTGTGGGTGCAACTCTGGCTTGGTCACGTCGGTGTTATCCCAGCCTTTCTCACTGCTTCTATAGTTGCCTATGCTGCAGGTTCCCCAACCGGTCCTGCAGCCGGTGCTGTCGGTGGGTCCCCAGCCGGCTTTTGTGTCGATATCGCTTCTAGACTTCCTGCCGGCTCCGCAGCCGGCTTCTGCGTGTATTGCACAACTGGTGTCGCCGGCTCTGCTGAATGTTGCGCAATCGGCTCTCTCGGCGCCTTCTGTAGCTCCGCCTCCGTCTTTCCCCGCTGCCGGGTGCAGCGGCTGATTCCCCCTGCACAAGGGCTCGCTCCTCCCGTCTCCTCGCATCAGCTGCCCCGATGCCTCATTGGGGCTGTTTTTAAACATTCCAGGGAGCATCCTCCACCTCCACTGCTCTGCCGCAGCCGTATAAATGCCCAGCTGATTACCTGCGCTGGCATTTTCACCGCGTGCCCTTTCTCCAGCTCTGCAGGAGGTAAGTGGGGCTCTTTACTGTCCTGGGGTTCTTCTCTCACCCCAGCTCCCCTGGGACAGGATGTAACACTTGAAAGAGAAATAACCTGCAGTTAAAGTCTTCTATAACACAAGAAAAGTCAACTCAAGTATATTACAGCAGTGCTAATGGACTCGAGCCAAAATCATGGTCTCACCGTGCTATGGAGTTTTAATAGGGATGAAGTACACATGCATATGTACATAGGCGATGGCTCCAAGAGTTTATTATCTAAAGCAGCAGTTCTCAAACTCTGACAGATTGTGCATCACCAATTTAAAATGATACAACCTTAAGTACCACCAGCAAATTTTTGTTATGTAAAGTACTTATAATAAATTTGTTATTGCACACCACTGACAGGTTGTGTACCACTGGTGGCACCCGAACCAGTTTGGGAACTGCTGCTTTAAAGAGACAAGGGGATATTTGGGGGACAGGAAGGGAAAAGAGTGGTACAGAGCAGGGAACTGACTTGCCTATAGGCACAAAAGCAAGCTAGTTCAGAGCTTCTGGATCCTCAGTTTGATCCTGGGCCAGTCCATCTCAGCCTGGTAGCAATCACAAGTCAGGCAGTTGAATAGATGCCAGAAGCCAAACACCATTTGTAGGATCCTGTGGTAAGCCCCACCCCCTCAATGGTTACTTCTTCCATAGATATTAAGGGTACAGTGGCCGTGTCTACATGCTCATTACCACCCAGTGCATACTGTGCAAGAGGAAGTACTAGGTAAATGCACAGTAGGCTGCTCTACAGTACCATTAGCATGATCGCATGCTTTTTCATGACTTAACAAGCAGTAGATTAATACTACTGAGCATTAGCCTAATAGCATGGTCTTTGCTGTAGTACTGTAATGCACATTCAATCAGTCTACTGTGCATTAAGCATCTTGTGTAGATGTGCCCAGTGTCTAATAAGTGAGCAGTGAATGATGAAAAATGTACTGGAGTTCTGACTACATTGCCATATCTTCAAGATCCAGGCAAAGCTTCCCTCAATTTTACTGCAGGGCTGTAAACATTTCTGTACTCTTTCAAGCTCAAGTCAAGCTGGCTGTAGCACTGTGAACTTCAAGGGTGAAAGGTGAATTGCTGGTAGATTTAAGATGAGTGTTTATGTACATGAAGAAAGGCTTAGGTGTAATAGTTCCATTGTAGGCATGTTGAGTAACGTGTAGCTGTGATAACACTTACCGTTTCTTTGTCTGACAGCTGTGGTAATTTCACAGAAATAAAGAGCCATAAACATTTGCTGGGGCCACATTTTCAAAGTCAGGCATGAAACATTGCCCCACACACTTACAGGCTCTTAGAAAAAATAGGACTGAAAGGGACATCAAGAAGTCATCTAGTCCAACACCCTGTTCAAGGCAGAATCATCTCTGTCTAAACCATACCATGAAACTATTTGTTTAACCTGTTCTTAAAACTGCACAATCTTCTCACACAACCACCAGTCACAATCTCCCAAGAATGCCTCAACCTGCCACAAGTAAAGCAGGGGAAGGATGAGGACACTATCAATATTCTGCCACTGTAAGAACAGGAAGTAGCCCTTGCAAGCTAATCACAGGGTAACATTCCTTTCTGATCCCAAATGTGGAGGAGTAAGACCTTCTAGCAAAGAATCTCCTGGTTTTTCAAGGAGCATTGGCGCATCCCAGTTAAAATTCCAGTTGTTCCTGAGGAAGATAATGTATGCACTGAAAATAAAAGTTTAGGCTGGTCTTGTAGATTTGCTTATCCATTCCTCAGTAAGGATCATCTCTTCAGTGTGTTCTCCTGCATAGTTTTAGAAGAGTCAAGCAGCTGCCTTCCTATCATTTGCCTTCCAGGAGTAGAAAAATTAAAGAGTTAAAGATGCAAAATCATACATGGAATAAACAAGTATGCAGTGTTGATGCATAGGGGGTGCACGTACAACCCTATGCTTAAGGATTTTTTAACATGTTCTTTGTATGATCCTGAAAACTCGAGAGGCGCTTTGAGAGTCTCCTGCATGATTTATGAAAGTCTGACTAGAGCAGAAGAAAGAAAAACAGCATTTGCTATAGGAAGTGATGACCACCATTCAATAGGTTGCCCCTCTTTTTTCCCCTAAGTTGGCCCCGAATTATTACTCCAGATGGGTAAATGAGGGAACTCTGATGCAGGGCACACCAGCTTTGAAAAAAATGGCTTTAGTTTGACATTTAATTTAAAAGAGCCAGAAGCACTTTCCAGAAGAGCGAAAGATACTCATATAGGTGTCCTGATTTAATTCTAGTTTAGATATTTTACAGTGGTCCTATTAAAATTTCCACTGAAGTTTAAGTTGGAAGGGATATAACCTTTGTATTTCCTTTTCCACTGCAATATTGCTGGTTACTGTTACGGACCTTGTTCGTCAGTATTGTGGGGGCCAAATTTCAGAAAACCATAAAGTAACCTCAGGAAAGCATTTTTGGAGATGAGATCAGTGAGAACTATGTAAATAAGGCATTATTAGCTGGGGTGACATGTAGGGGGAGCACATGGCGGTGCACCCCTACAAAAAGGTGCTGCCAACACTGTTGGTGGTGCCTGTGGGCGGTTGCTGCTTGCCACTGCCATCACCGGTGGTGTATGTGGGTGGTCCGCAAACTCCGCTGGCTGCCGCTGCCAGCTGCAGGTGGTTGCTACTCCTTGGTCGGCGCTTGCCACCCTCCTCCCCTCCCTGACAGTGCCAGTGGCATCTGTAGGAGCTCTTCTACTTACCACTGCCATGCTCGCACTGCCACTGTGCCCTCCCAGCCGCTGGGGGCATGAGTTGTTCATGGTTATGAGACTCTCTTATGTAAGACTCTCTTGTGCTCAATTTGCCACACTTGCTTATTCTCTCCAATCTGTTGCTCTTTCTGGCAGTGAGTTATGCAGAATTACATGCTATACATGCTAGGTATAATCTTACTACTATAATGCAGAAAAGACTGTTAGAACTCTGTATGCACTACTCAAAACTGCTGTGGTAGGATCATTTTGCAATCTCATATTTAGTTTGTCACTATCTACTTTGGGTCTTTTCTACTGTTACTTCGGGTCTTTTCTGCTGTTACAAAATTCAGTAAATTTGCTACTGCAAATGCATGTAGCAAATTTACTCATCAGCAGTGCTCACAGATGCCCAACTGGGAAGCAAATCTGCTTTCTGTCAGCTGGCCAATCGGGTGTGGGAGATTCCTCCCTACCCCCAGGAACTGCCTGTTGCCAGAGCAGGCCCCACCACCAGAGCCTGGGCAGGGACAGTGCCCCTCTGTCCTGGCAGCAGGAAGCTCCAAGCTCCCTCCTCCAAGATCACGAATGGGACCTAGGAGATCCTTATCTCCCAACTCCTGCTTTGCCATTGTGATTGTGGTATAGGGGGATGGGAGATCCTAATCTCCCAGTGCCAGCTTTGTGGTTGTGGGGCTCTGGTTGGGAGATCCTTATGATCCATCTGAGCAGATTGGATGTATACCCAAGGACATGTTATACAGGGAACAATTGGAGGGAACAAGAACAACAGGATGTCCCAAGCTTCTCTACAAAGACATGCAAGCGAGATATTAAGGCATTTGGAATTGATCCTGACTAATGGGAAACTCTGGCATGCAATCAAAACAAGTGTTGTCGCTGTCTTCACAAGGGCATTGAAGTCTATGGCAGGAATTGGCTCCAGCAGCTTGTAAAGAATCCGCAGGAAGCAAGCAGTTCCTAAACCACCCAGTCATGACACACACACTTGCAACCACTGCCACAGGTCATGAAAATTTCAGATTGGATTATTCAGTCACGAGACATTGCAAACCATCTATGCCATAGGCTGCGATATCCACCATCTCTGTCAGATGAAAGGATGCCAATCAAAAAAATCAGAATACAATTAATTACATTCATCATAGCTACAGTAACACTCACAGCCTATTATAATAAATCCTCTTGTTATGGAGAATGGAAAATGTATATTCTGGTAGTAAAGAGATCCTTGACAGAAAACACACTCCATTGTGCTAGGTGATGTACAAACATACAGGCAGTCCTTGATTATGTTTCAAGTTATGTTTTGTGTGTACAATGTTTATAAAGTGACACCTGTTTCAACTTTATGACATCAGTTTTGACTTTACAAGGCTTGATCTGATGCGATGCCACACCACACCAGCAAAGAAGTTTGCTGCATCACTCATCTTCCTGGAGAACATCTGTCCAAACTTCCTTGGACACTTCCTTTAAGAAAGCAGACAAGACTCCACAAAAACTGCAGCCAAGACTCCTGAGAAGACTCCAGCCAAGAACCCTTGAAAAAGTCCAACAAAGAGCCTTTCTAAAAGTCCAGCAGTCACCTTAAAGAAGTCCTTCCAAATCAATGTGATTGCTATTTACAATATAAATACATTAATGTAGTTCTATTACTCATCTATAATTGATCCAAGTACAAAATTTTGGGGTATTTTTGGTGAAAATAGGGTATTGGGCCTTGGTTCGGGAACCAACCGCCCAGTTATAACATTGTTTCTTATGAGAAAATTGGTTCAATGTTGCAACGTTTTGACTTAAGACGAGGTTTTCAGGAACCAATTGTGTCGTAAGTCCGAGGACTGCCTGTATAGTAAACAGATATTCCCTATCCTAGAGAACCTGGATTCTTCTGTCATACTGGAAATCCTTGATTATAAGCATCAATAGTTATGTAGCGCCAACAATTTGGAGAGCATTAAGTATAAAAATAGAAATGGTGATAATTTGGCTTTTAAATTTATATTCTAGTATTAATTTATGAATTATTATAAATACATTATTCTAAATCTTACTGTGTTCATTTGGTTAATAAATGTTTTGCTCTTTGTACAGAAGTGCATGATCCCTATTACTCTGTTCTTTTAAATACTTTCCTGTTACATAAGTTTTTCATTGTCAGGTTGTTAAATCCTTTCATTGTTCTGCTGGGTCCCAATCGTATCCCCCTTTCCAAAAGCTTAACTTTGTCCAAACACTTCTCAAAGCTTCAGATTTAAAAAGTTTACTTGGAAAATAAATATTTAAGCTTTTCCATAAAACCACACACACACACACACACACACACACACACACACACACACACACACACACACACACACACACACACACACATCTGCTTGCACACATTTGTCTGTATATAATTCATTACACTCCAGGCTATTGGACAAGGGACTACTATTATGACCATACTTGTAGAAATATTTTAGTTTAACTGATTTGTTACATAAACATTCTGGCCTCAAACATGCATTACTCAATGGCAGTGTTACATTACAACAGTTCTGTTTTTAATGGTACATATTGAAGGTGTTTTCAACATTTTGATTTAAATCCCCTCAATTTGCAATTTTATTTTAGCGCCCATTGTTTGCTCTCTGCTGAATGTTTTGCTTGAAGAAGTGTCCATTCCCCCCTTTATAGCGAATTGTCAGAAGAAAAATATCCTCTCCAAATAGTACAAAAAAGGGTCACAAAAGATCTGTGTTGTTTAGAGCCCCATGAAACCAGAGGGGAAAGAAAAGTAAAACAACTCAACACCATCCTCCAAAATTCAAGCCCACTCGTTCTCCTTGAGTTTCAGTCTTCAGTCACAAGTTTTAGGCTACCTCTTTGGGTCCTGGACTTAACCGTGCTGAATCCAGTACTGGGATAGTTCACCATTCTGCACTGCATACAAAATAGAGCAACCTCAGGGCTTCTCTATTTCATGCTGTTAGGTACCAGCTCCCAACTCTTCGTCAACCAGGAGTTTTGGATTACAGCTGTGTTCCTGTTTCCTTCTCCCAGTGGTGGTTCTGGCATACCCCTCAACAAAAGGCTGTAAAGATTTATGTTACAGAGGGAGTTCTCAGATGCTCAGTTAGTGTAGCTTTATGGACATTTGCATTGTGGTCAATGTGAGGATGTGTGACATTTGGAAGCATTAGTGGGATGCATGTCAGGGGAAAGTTGCACTTAGGTCTGTCTGTATATTGTCATAAAGGGTTAAAAGCACTAAAAGATTTGTCACCTGGAAGATAGTTTGGATGCAACTGCTTTTTGACAGAGAGACAGAAATTAACCATAGGAAAAATTAACCTTGAGAAGTGAGTAGAAGATACAGGACATGTTGAAAAGGATGGAAAATTAGATTCATTTGGAGAGACAAAACAAGAATAAAATCCTGACAGGTTTTAAGTGACATAGACTTAAGGCCAATGAAACGTTTTCCCAGTTAGAGGAAGACACGAGCAATTTATTTTCTCCTCTTTGCCTTTCCAAACAAAAGCTTTGTATGGATGATGAAACTACACTGTTGCTTGAACAAGCAATCTGACATTATGTACTACAGAAGAACTTATAATTTTCCTGGCAAGGGACTGCTAAGAGATGAAGAAGCATCAGAAAAACCCATGAAAAGCCACCTGTCTGATACAACCACCATGAAAAATCCAGGTTTGAGAATTCAGAAATTATTTTCTCATGGACTTTTCCCTAGCTATGTTTTACAACAGTCAGAAAGGAATGGGTCCCTCTTGTAAAGCACCATTCAGGTGTAGTTGTAATACATCTATAGCTATAATCATTTTAATCATTTTGCTATGCAGGTTCTGTTTTTGGCCTCTGTCAGAGGCACAATATCAGTCTGACAAGGAACAAAAACTTGCATGCACTACTCCATGCATTACTAGACATAAAAAGGTGTCTCTCTATACAAACACTCTCCTCATGATCCAGTCTTGTTTAGATTATGAGGACTATTGATAATTCTAAGTAAGGACTTGTTTAGATGTTCTGGGTAATGCAGGAAGAAGACATTTCATTTTGTTTTGTGGCTCCCTACCTTTTAGTTTCAGTTTATTGTCAGCCCCAAGTTATGATCCAATGGGCATAACGCCTATAAAATTTGGTATTTTTAGCATTTAACATGATACCTTATGGCTAGGGATAGACATTCAAAAAACTTGAACCTGAATTGATTCAATCTTTGTAGGTTAGTTTAACCTGGCTAGGTTAAATCAGTTTTGTATTGACAGACAGACATCCCAGAAATGCAGACACGTGCCTGCAGTGGCTCAGGCTAGAAGCCAAGGGGTGCTAGAGCAGCCCTCCCTTTCTTCCATAGCATGGAGCTGAGGGGGGCATAGCCAGGCTCGGCAGGATGCCGTGATTAGCCCAGCAGGGAATAGATAACAGTGTTTATCACCCAATTAAGAAACCAACAGAGGGACATTACCATGCACTTGTTGATTTTATCTGTTGATGCAGCAGGACCATAGCCAGCATGTGGTCTGCTGGCTAATACACGGACACCTCCTTAGCACGGCATGGGGGGCAGGGGGTAGAATTCCTGCTTAGCAGGGAGTGGTGGGGGGAGGGGAGAAGCAGCCTGCAGTTTCTGGAGCTCCAGCTAGGGAGCAGAGGGGAGGGGCTGGGCCAGCCCTGCTGTGGAGCGGAGAGCCCTGTCCAGCTCAGAGAGCATGTTGGGATGCTGGGGGTGTCTAGTTTATCTTAAACCAGCAGGGGTCTAGGACAGACATTGCATAATGTATAGTCGAACCAGTATTGCATAATCTATTGGCTTGAACCAGTTTAAGTCTGATACTACATTCAACCAGGTTTATCTCAGATCAGTTTCAGCCATTCTCAAACCGGTTTATGTGCACTGAATATCTGTTCTGTTACAGGTTTAAACTAGTTTCTGATCACTTAAACTGGTTTGCGTGTAATGTCTGCCCACGAGAAAGTGACAAGGTTTTATTATTTCATGGACTGTTCCCATCATTTAGAGAAAGACAGTTAAGAAAGAAAACAGTGGTTACACTATTACCACTGTGTTGCATACTTAATAATAACAAGGCACAATTCAGGTCTGTGATTATTTAACAATTGAGACTTCGAATTTTCTAATATAAAACATAACAACAAAAAACTTTCAAGGAGCTTGAAAATATTTTATTAATTTATTCCAGATTCATTTATTCTAGCAATAGCAAATGCTAAGTATTAATCCCATAAAAAAAGTGGATCCATGGATAGAAATGTTAATGTGAGTTGCCACTCAGCTTCTAATTTGCCCAGATTTTTTTGCCAGAAGTAGAAAAAATGCAGTTCAAGTCTGTTTTTGCCAGAGAGAAGAATGCATCATAAAAAACTGGTCAAGGGGGCAGAGTCTGGAAGAGAGAGTCAGGACACTTGCGGTTGTAGTCCCAGACCTGTAACTGACTCATTGAATGACTAAGGAAATCACCTGGCTTTTTTGTAGATCACATTCCACCTTGGTAACCTTAAGATAATACCTGCCCATTTGGCTGCAAAATGCTGTGAAGAAAGAGCCTCTAACAGTTTATCATTGCTTCATTTCCTTTCTCCACCCAAGATTTATCTTTGGAGACTCTTGCAGCTTTTTATAAAGACTTCACAAATATTCAAACCTTTTACAGCAACATGTTCACAAGTGTTTGTACATCAGCATGAAGACTGATTTAAGCTTTTTACGTTCTAAAATCTTTTACAAACCTGCCGGTATGCACAGTCATTACATAGGTAGCTTGCACTAGTTAACCGATGAGATCCTTGCAATGAGCAACTTTCATTGCATGTTGCCTTCCCTAATTGTTGTATGTTCCCATACATCATAAGACAAGGTCTACCCTGAGAAGTCTTCTTTTTAAAGAACCATGCATACTCATAACACTATATAAATCATAATATTTCTTTCTTTTACTTTAAAGACTGCAAAATAGCTAAGCAGCATTCTGAGTAAAGCAATTGAAAGAAAAGTAGCACATAAAGGGTGGGATTCTGAGAAATGCTCACTGATGGCTGGATAGTAAGGTACCCGGGGGGGTTCCAGAGAGGGTGTAGCAGTGCAACTGCATCCTCCCTTTGGCTATGTCATACGTGAGTCTCAGCCTCTGCCATTCCTTCCTTCCTTTCCACTGTTACAGAGTTCAGCAGGGAGTGGGAGGAAGGACAAACAGTGGCAGTTGCTCATGCCCAAGGTTTCAGGGTCACGCAAAAGCAGGGCCTCCATGAAGCCAGACACTGTCCAAATCTGCTGGTGAGCTCAAAGCTCACTGTTCAGGTGGAGCTCTGGCAGGAGCCCAGGGCTAACCAGGCAGTGAGCGCAGAGCTCACTGAGTGTGCACAGTATAGTCAAAATGTGTGTGTATGCATGTGTGTGTGGGGTGGGAGGAAGTTGCACCTCACTGCCCTGTTCCTGGATCCACTACGGAGCAAACCTGAAGGCAAAGTTCCAGTGATTTCAATAGGAGCAGGGTAGGGACAATGCTATGAGCTTTTGAAGATAGAGTTTAAAACCTGAAAGAAAAAATGGGCGAGGAAGCTGCAACTGACTAGTTCAAATGCTTTAGCAGATATTTGTGTTGGGGAGAAAAGAAAAGAAAAGTGAAAATGATTTGAACACTCAAGGAGTGCTTGGTAAGTGGATACAATGACTTAGATGATTGTCTGGAAATTGCAGGCTCCAGCTACCTTAACTGGCTTGCCCGCTGCAGACAACTAAAGAGCAGAACTAGTTCAAGTAGGAAAAGCGGCATGAACCTAAACAGCAAGATATCAAAACAACCCCCATTGCCTGCACACAGTGCATTCAAAACAAGTAAAATACAGAACATGTATGCATATAAAATATGATTTAGAAATGGATCATTAAAATAGATCCATCTCAGAGCGTCTCACTGAGAATCTCTACCAACAACAAACTCTTTAAAACCAACTAGTGCTATGGAGTTGGCCTTCACTGAAACAGAACAAAATTAGCTGTGATAGAACTACATGTAAAACTTGTTTGTTGTAAGGAAAATTTCTCTGGGGAACACAGAGGTAGTTTTTTAAACAATGACTCCAGAAGAACCGCTTTTCCTGAGAGTGCACAATTCTACCTGCACTTCAAGTAGTACTGTGTGGCAAGATGCTGTTGTAATATAGTTGTAAATGTGCCGCATAGCCTAGGACAGTTTAAAATAGAAAAAAAACCATGAAAACTTTCTGGGCAAATGTCCTTAGGTACAATTATCTGAAAAAATGTTCTTAAACCTTTAGCAACTACTTTACTGAAACATAATTTTACTCAAATGGGCACAATCAGAGAACATCTAGGCTGCTCATAGACATGGAAAAAATGAAACAGAAAAAACAGTGCTTTACCAGGAGAGGAAGCACATTAGTTTGACCTGACTTCCCAGCATCTGTAGAGATCTGGTGCTTCAATGGGGATTTTTGGCTATTAAACAGAAGTGCCAAAAAGCCCCAGTGAAGTGAACAATCTATACAGATGCTAGGTTAGCCTGGTCAAACTAATGCAATGCCTCTTCTGGGCATGTGCTGTGCTTGGTATGGGGGCACACCGAGCTGAAAGTAAAGCGCTGTTTTGGTTTTCTTCTCCACGTCTGTAAGCAGCCCTAGAGTCTAGCCCAGCATAAGCTAAATTTTCAAGACAAGCCAATCTTGCTAAGCAACATGAAATTAAGTCTCATCTCTTCATTCTAATTTTCTCATATTGGGGGACCAAGTTATAGCATAATAGCTCCCAATAAATGAACTAAAGCACAGTTTGGATATACATTTAAAACAAGATTTAGGCCCTGCAGAACTAAGTTAGGTCAGGAATTCCGTGTTGTAATGAATTCTCAAGTGTAAATAAGACCACAGAGAGATTGTATAAGCCTGTAACATACAGATGTGAGTAAGCAGGGTGGAGCGCCGAGGTAAAGAATATGTCGCTGGGGAAATAAAACTATTTCTTGTTATTATTTCACTGTTTTTGCTTAGCAGGACAATGGTCTATTGTCTTCATAAGCTCCATTGTTTAGTTGTTGCTCTTTTCATTTTTTAATGAAGGAACCAGCAGTCGGACTCAGTGGGTGTTTCCTGAGATGGAGCCATTTCGAAAGCTTACAAGCTGAACACGCTATTCTGTGCGCTTTTCAGAATCCTCTATTATATTTTTGGATTGCTGCAAGGCAAAACGCCCCAAACCAGATTCAAACAAAGGGAAAGCATCTGATGGGTTGAGAGCCCACAGTGCAAGATTCTACTCCGCAATCTTCTGAGTACTTGCTTGAAGGAAAGTGTAATTCAACTATGAAGCTAATTCAATTTTATATGAAGGTTAAAAAAATGCAAGGCAGAGTCCTGACTGACCCTAAATTCTGTCTCTAGGCTCCAAGAATACTTTGCCTTTATGACTACTCATTGTGTCCTCGACCACAGACAGGATACACACTATAGAAACCAGCATGACAGAATCCCCTAGGCATAAGCCTGAATTGAATGTACCCAAGGACACAGGTAAAAATCCAAATCCTATTGTAACAATTCACCCCCATCATTACCGCACCATCACATGGACAGCCTCAGTTTACCACACTGTTGTCTCTGACAGGCAGGAATGAAAGGGTCCAAAAAAATCCCATAACTAAATGTGTGGCTTAAGTTACCATACTACTTTGTGTGCCTGTGTGTTTGAAAAATCAGGCCCTAGCAAACATGCAGCTCTTGAACACAAGCTTAGCAAACAGCTGCCTACATTTTTAACTATAACTTGCACTTATTGACCAGAATAGAGCAAAAGATGAGACAATGAACCAATTTATTTAAAAAAAAAAGTAAAGAAAGGATTTTTGGAATTTAGTTTAACCAGCCCTTGCATGGCAACAGTGATGTCCTGGCATGATACAAGCTCAGAAAATGCTACAACTGGAGTGAATTAGCGTCACCTATGGAGGGTCGAGACATTGGTCTGTGTCCAATAAATAAGTGGAAGGGATCAACACTATGTAACTGGAAACCTTGAAGAGGTTTAAAAATTAACATTACTTCTTCAGAGAGACCAGACATTATGGATGTAAGGCCCTTATATCCAGTGAGGTAATCATGAGTACTGGATTGATGACAGGCAAAGGATCTTCTGAATAAGAAGACATTTTGGATGTTCTGCTCTGACAGACGACATTATAATGATGTCAATGTCCATTACACTGTGCACTGGAGCTCACTAAATGAATCAGCCCAGAAGAATATATGCGTTAGAATAATGTCTCTGTTTTCAGACAGACACTTGAATAGCTAGTCATGAATAAGGAAATGGTATTAACATATGCCTATCACTGTACCAGTGATTTTTTCAATAGGTGCATAAAAGTAACATAACAGCTGTTTGCCCCTCACCCCCTTAAACTTCTCAACTGTCTGATAAATGCAACACAACATCATAAAGGTCTCCTGTTTAAGTCACTACTTCTGTTTGATATTAAAATGCTGCCATAGCTTTCCATTTCAGGGAAATCCTTCCAGTTTCAACATAAACCTTCCAAGGTAACAGAAAAAAACTACTTCACTGGGACACAATAGTGGAGGTTCACATTTTTCAAAAGAATGGAACTTAAAATACAGTTTATGTTACCCTGAACAGATGATTTCCCTACACATTTGTAGCTGAAATAGGAAACAAAATGAACCAAAAATACTGACATTTTATATCTGATAAACTCCTTTGACAAATAAAAATACCCATGACTAGGAGACACACTACAAGTGATTTGAAGCTTGCTAACTTATCAAGGAAACAAATTTCATATAGAAAAAGATATTTACAAAATATGTGTTCTTTTCTCCAATATCCCTCTCATTTCAAATTTGTCTCTTCCTAACAGTGCCCCAAGAAGCACATTGACTGATAACTTAGAAATGTGCAGTTGCTTTGTGTGTAGTTTTGGCTTCCAAATGCCAGAAGATGAACTATATTTGTTCAAGAGCAACAGGTTTTACCATGCAGCATCTTCTTGTTCATATTAATTTTTAGATAGCAACTGATGAGGCAAATTCTTTTGTTGGCAGCTCAAACAAAAATATATAAAACCATAGTATGGAAAATTTCACCTCTTTGTTACATCATTTTAAATGTAAAACAAACATTCATATATGTTAGCAATGATACATATGGTAGATGACTTCTCGGCTGTAAAGAGAATAAATTAACTTGTAATATTTTGTTCTTAGATTTAAGATTACTTTTTGTCACAAAAAATGTTTTGCAGGAAGAGTAGATTTTTGCTCTATGGTTTTCTTGATATCCTTCCAGAGGCATCTAACAAGCATACTTCAAATTCACTCTCATCTCCTATTACAGGAAACAGAGAAGTTGCAGTTTCTATTTTCAGAAATCTGAAAAAATGAAACAACAAGTATTATTGAAATTGTTCTTCATTAGCTAAAATAACAAGTCTTTGCTTCTTTTTTAAGGCTGGAAAACAAAATATGAGCATGAAAGCACAAGACACATGATATGGCAAGATTTAAACACGTTTAGTTATCCCGCATGCTACAAGCAGCACATATATATGTAGCAAATTCTCGTAATTCTGTTGGCAATAAAATACAATACACCAATTCTTACATCTCTAAGACTTACTTTGTAATAAAAAAAATCTACTGATGAAGTTTAATGCCCATATTTGTGGACTATTTTTTGTTCCAATAACAAAAAATAATCAGCAGTATGCATCTAAATAGCATTGATAAAGGCATAATAAAAAAGCATTTTCTGGTTTCAAATAACATTTTAATCAACTTTATTGAGGGAGAAAGAGCCAATGGGCCAGCACTTTATTACACAATCTGGATAAAGATTAATGAAAAATTAAATATACTGATGCTGCAGATCAAGAGAAGCAACAATAAACATGAATGATGTTCACACACCTAAAGCTCAGTTCCAAAAGCAAACCGTCTCTCTCTCTCTCTTCACATATTGATTCTCTAGCACCGAAGATTCAAAAATAGTCTCTATCAGTTTATCAACAAAATGATCCAGGGGAAATAGTCAACAGGAAATTAAAGCCCTAATGTTAGTGTCTAACGACAGTTAGGAAAGCAAATGAACGCAGGAATGTTAATGCAGCACAGCTCCAGTCTGGTAGCTATGTGGTAGTAAAGGGGTAAGATCACAAGCAAAGAAATATTTTCTTTCTTTCTTTCTTTCCCACCCCCCCAGTCTTAGTGCCCAACCTCCCTCTTCCTCCAAATTGGAAATTGGGTCCCACTCTGTAAAGTATTGTACATGAGAATAAAGATTGAAGGCTAAGCTGAGTTTATTTTTTGTGGATGACTTGATTGCTTCCGTTTTTTAAAAGCCTAGAGTAGAAAGAGAGATACAGGTCTGAAATCAGGACTCACTGCTGGCTACAGTATGCCCTCTTTCCTGGCCTATGCAGTTAGGCTCATTCTTGCTAGCTCTCCTTCTGTTCCCATGACTCTTGGGAGCCCAATGGGTTAGCTTCAAAAGTGCTCTCAGCCAAACCTTGTCCCTGGTGACTGGGGTATTCTGTTGGGATATAGCAGGTACGAGTTCAAACCCTTCGAGGCTGGGGGGGAAGGAAGGGACACATGGTTTAGCAACTAGGCTATTCATGGAGAAGGAAGATTATGTAATTTAGTTGGTAAATACAATCGTCTATGTAGATATCTATCTGCTCGGGGCAGACAGCCTGCTAAGATGCATGCCCAGTATATAAATGAGGAGAAAACAAAATTACAAATGGACAGATCAAATCAATAAACAGTTCTTAAGGTGGGGATGGCAGACACCCCCCATTTCCTTAAGGGAGTCTTTCAATCTAGTCTCCAATTATAAGGAAAGCTCCACCTCCAGCTCCCCAAATACTCAAAGCCGCCTTTCAGGGACAAATTTAAACTAGACACCTTCCTTCAAGATCTGTCAGTGTTACTAGGAGTGACACAATTTGTTTTTCCCTTTCCCAGGGTGAAAAGTAAACCATGCACTTAACTCCAGCTGTCTAAAAATGCTAGACTGGTACAAACAGTAGAAACAGTATATATATGGGGGGGAAAAGGAAAGGGGAAGAACGATGAATGGAAGAAAAATGAGTAAGAGTCCATAAGACCATTTCTTCTGGAATTAATTCAGACAAACTGCTTTCAAACAGTTCATGTTTTCTGCCATCAAGCTTCAAATTCCTACTGTTTTCCTCCTCTCCAGGCTTGAAGCACCTCATGGGGTTTTCCACAGAAAGGCTGATGCTCACAGCTCCTTTGGCAAAGCTTTGGAAGGGTCACAATATCAGTTTTCTAAGTTGCAAAGCATCCAGCTGCACATCACATCTGGACAGAATTGCAAAATAAAAGAATATGACCATGAGTTGTAGGTGGCTGTGCCTTGCCAGATCACAAGAGAAGAAAAATGAAACAAGACTGTTAAAGATGAGGTTAGATTCAGGAATAAACAGTCACAACTGGGTCAGGTGACTAGAACAAATGACAAAGTGAAAAGTGAATCCTGCTGTCTGCACCACAGACATCTTGTAACCTCTCTTTCCTGAAGTGGGTCTGGATCTTTAGCATCTTCAGAGTCAGCATACAAATAACGCAACAGCTCACTCTTCTACTTTCTCTCTCTGGCACAGTTACCTCCATATAAGCCTAGCCTTACTCCCACTGGTTAGTCTCTAAGAATCTCTGAAATAAGGGTGAACACCTCTTGTAGTTCCTCTGCTAAAGAAAAGTCTTTCAGCATTTCCTTGTTGAATATGTCAGTTTGTAGGCTGAGTGGGGTGACAATGAGATGAAGAATTATGAAGCAGTAGGGAACTGATTGGCTCCCTTAAGTGATCATTTCCAAGCCTTTAAAGATTTGGGTATTTTTAATTGTGTACAGGGCTTTTTGCAAAGAAAGCGTAATACCGACAAGCAGGTATTGTCTGCTGTTTGATTGAAAAATACTTTCAACACTTACCTCGTTTAAATATAGGGTTTTTTTGTTCAAATATATTCTAATATTTATACAGACTCCAAGATGAAAACAGTTAGTCTGGACTTTGCAGAATTTTGTGGAAACCATCATCAGCTATATTAAGAGAGACCGATTGATGGAGGTAAATGCTTAGCTCAGTTCAGCAAGATAAACCATACAGCTATTCTGCTTGAAGCTCTGTATAAAGTCTCATGAATGAGCACTGTACAGTGGGATGTAGAACGCATGTTAGAACAATGATTCTCAGCAAGACACTTGTGTTTATAATGAAACATCTGCAGTTCTTGGACTAATCTCTGAATATTTTGCAATCACCACATCTTAAAGATTTAAGTCACTTAGAGTTACTTGGCAAAATACCATATTACCATAAAATTTACAACATGCACTGTAACCACAAAAAAGAGCTCCAAATGAGCAGATAGAAAATCACTATATCTGCTGGATATGACACCAAATAAAACACATGCACACATACCTCAAAGGATTCTATATCAGCTGTGCAGCAGCCTGTTCCATTGCCTAAACCTTCTTCCATGGGAAAATTATTTTTTTTGAATGACAATTTACAAAGCTAATACAGAAAAACTTATGATAGCATGTTGCAGGAAAAGGGGAGATCAAAGGTAGGAGAAAAGATATGTATTTGTTTTGTTGGTTTTTTTTTTAAACTCATCTCCCTATCCCTACCTATTCTTTTTCGCCTTGGGCTACTGAAAAGCACTGGTCTAATCAATGTCTTGTTCAAATCTCAGAACCAAGGAAGAAGGTGCACAAAGTCCATAGGGCAATAGTTTCTTTTACCTATTACTGCAGTTGACATTTAAATCCATATTTTATCACCTAAATAGCAATGGCTTGATCTTCACAATTGCTGAGCCTCTGCCACCTTCAACTATGGCATACTGAGCATACTCATCATTTAAATCAGAACACTTATAAAGGACATAATTGCAGACACTTAACTTAAAAAACCTGGACCCAGATTTCTAGATATTTTACGGTCATCATATTCTTAAAAAAAATGTGAAGAGCACGGATTTCTTAGGGTGATATCATTTATTGGACCCAGTATACAGTTGGCATAGGGTGAGACAAATTTTTGAATGCAAGACTTGTATTTGAAAGCTTGTCAAACTATCCCAACTGTACAGTTGATCCAGTAAAAGATATTACCCTAAGAAATTCTTGCCTTTCAATTTCTGGACCATGATGACTACATTACTCTTATACAACCTTAAAAAATTTTAGCCACAGGATCTCCCTGCTTTCCTCCTACTCCCTATAATTGATGACATCATCATCTCCTCAGGAGATAAATATCCTTCCTCCACATGGTTAGATGCCTGCAATTCCTAAAAATCTGACAAGAATGGGTTTTTTTCTTCAGTTTAGTCAACTGTTATTTCCTCTCACCACAAAAATGTCACCCAAACTTATTAGAAACCAGGGTTAATATTTTCACTTCATGTGCTATTTGAAAGCCGGGTCCTTTGCAGCTGGCAGTAGAGCAGTTGGTTTGCTTTTTGTTTTTACTTAATCTATTTATAAAAAGGAAAATATATACATTTCCTGGGGGGGTATGACAAACTAGTATGAGACTGCTGGGCAAACACATTGGCGGGAGCACTACTTGACTTTTAGCTTCCTTCATATCTTGGAGTCTCATAATAGCAGAGACTCCCAATGCCTGAAGAAGGGTTACTGCACTTGAACGCTTGCCAAGAACTTTTTTCCAACTATTCAGTTGGTCTAATAAAGGAGATCACGTTTACACAAAGAATGCTGCCTGCCTAGTTTTTATGACAGGATTTGGCAATCATTTGATTATTCAGAGGAGCACATTACATATTTCTGAATGAAGCTCGATCAATTGTTACATAGCATATAATAGTTCCTAAGCAAGGAGTAAGTTGTAAAACAACAAGAAACATCACATATAATTCTACACAGCAATAAACCGTGAATGGCACTCTAAGCAAAAGTAACAATTACCTATAGATCTACATCAATGGTTTATTATGTGTAAAGAAGGGATTATTTTTCACTGGTTGGCATGATGCTAAACTGCAGCTGGAATATTGTATTCAAATTTGATAATCCCATTGATTCTAGAGGAGGGACAGAGACAGAGGAAGTTCAAAAAAACACAAAAAAGAATAAGAGGTCTGAAAAATACAACTTTTGAGGAAGAATGAAGAGATCTGAGCATGAAGAACCCCCCAAAAAGAAGAAAGAATTGTCTCAAAATATGTATTGTCATATCAGATGGTGTGCAGCAGGAGGTACTTGGGAAGACCCTAGGGGTATGCACAAGTGGGGATGGACTGCCGCTCCCAGAAGCAGGGCCGGGGCAGAGCAAGAGCAGCAGCACCTCTGTACAGGCCACACAGGTGCTGCCCAGCCAGTCAGATGTGGTGGGGAAGCTGGCACGCGGTGGCAGCCAGCGCCGCCATCCACCACCCCACGCTGCCACTCCACGTTTGGCCATGTGCCCCACTCCCCTGTCCACCCAAACACCACAGCCCCACTTCTGCTCTTTGTCTGGCCACTGGGAGTTGAAAACCCCCTGGAGTAGAGGGATCATTAGGTCTCAGTTTGAAGCAGAAGTAATAATGGTACTTATGGTGCAGCAAAAAATACATAATGGTACAGACTGCCAAAAAGGAATGATTTTTAGAAGAGATATTCGAAGCTAGACTGTGCCTATCTCTTTTGGGATGATATAGGATGGAGGTATTCAACAGGCTGCAAAAGAGCCCAATCCTTAGCTGGTGTAACTTGACACAGCTTTACTGAATCCAGTATTCCATGGCATTTTATGCCAATTCAGCAACTGGTACCAGATCTGTATTGACACATATGAAGCCAGTTCCTTACTTCTGTAATTTATTTTCTCTGTACACTGGCTAAGAAAACAGTTCAGTCAGTGCTGACAGTTATATATCACCCACCTGAATTTGGATCTTGCTTCTCAGAACAATCCTTTTACTTGCCCTGTGACAGGGTCAAGGTCAATGTCATAGAAACAAGGCCTTGTAGGCAGTCCTGGCATGGTGCTCATCTGTGGGAACAATGAAACCAAGTTAGATTCCTGCAAATGCAAGAGGATAAGTGCTCTGTGCATATATACCTTTGAGATGAAGTGAAGGGCTAGATTGTTCTTCAAGAACTCATAACTACAACTGTAACTCTTAAAAAAAAAAAAAAAAAAAAAAAAAAAAGCCAACTGCTACTTCAATTCATTTTCTAAGATTGAGTTGATGAGAGATAGGAAAGAGGAAAATAAAAACTCTGAAAAAAGAGTTTGATAGTACACTGGGAAGAAATGAGAGTGAACTTCCTAAACAAAACAAAGGCACAGGATTTATTTTGTATCTCAAGAGTATTCATCTACTTAAAGCAATGACATTGGCAAATCTGGAAAGGGTGAAGGCAGTATTATGGGAATTCAAAAGCCCATCTCTTTGAATGAAACAGAACATAGCAAAGAATAAGTCATGATGCCTTCACAACTCACTACTTAATTAATAAATCAAGACGATTCACGTAAATATGCATGAATTATTGGTGAATCCAGTTCATCATTTAGGGACCTTCCAACCTCTAGAACTTCATTTTTCACAAGTGTTCTGAACGCTAAGAAGTCACAGAGCTGCAGTGGGAATCCCAACACAGAAGCAGTGACATTTCCAGCAGAACCACCAACCCCAATTATTTACACAAGCATAAAGCTACAAGAGCAAACTCATTTAAAATAATTCAATATTAAGGCCATTCTGGATAGCTTTAACTTTAAAAATATAAGCTGTCCCAATGATTTAAAAGCATACAATTATCTCCGATTTCAAACAAATTATTAATTTTGTGTTTATTTTTACTAGAGTAACACCTTTCAAACATACCTAAGGGTCTTAAAAGCTGTCAGTCCTACTTTCAAAATTATTTAGTTCTTTAGGAGCCCAAAGTTACTTCTGAAAATAGGGCCTAGGAATCTAAGGGTGTGGACAGATCATAGAAAGTTAGGGTTGGAAGGGACCTCAAGAGGTCTAGCTCAACTCCCTGCTCAATGCAGGACCATCCCGAACTAGATGATCCCAGCCAAAGCTTTGTCTAGCCAGGTTTTGAAAACCTCCAAGGATGGAGCTCCCACCACCTCTCTGGGTAACTTGCTTCAGTGTTTTTACTACCCTCCTAGTGAGAAAATTCTTCCTCGTATCTAACCTAAACTTCCCTTGCAGCAACTTGAAACCACTGCTCCTCATTCTGTCATGTGAACCACTGAGAACAGTCTAGCTCCATCCTCTTTTGAACTCTCCTGCAATTAGTTGAAGGCTGCTATTAAATCCCGTCCCAGTCTCCTCTTCTCTAAACTAAGTAAGCCCAGTTCCCTCAGTCTTTCCTCCCAAGTCATGTCCCCCAACTCCCTCACCATTTTTGTCACCCTCTGCTGAACTCTCTCCAATTTCTCCACACCCTTTCTGTAGTGGGGCTCCAAAACTGGACACAGTACTCCAGATGTGGCCTCACCAGTGCTGAATAGAGGGGAAGAATCACTTCCCTTGACCTATGGGCAACACATCTACCAATGCAGCCCAGTATGCCATTAGCCTTCTGGACAACAAGGGCACACTGCTGGCTCATATTCAGCTTATTGTCCACTGTAAACCCAGGTCCTGTTCTGCAGAGCTGCTACCCAGCCAACCAGCCCCCAGCCTGTACTGGTGCATGGGATTGTTCCATCCTAAATGCAGGACTTGGCACTTGTCCTTGTTGAACCTCATGAAACTCCTTTTGGTCCAATCCTCCAATTTGTCTAGGTCACTCTGAATGTAACATCTAAAGTGCTTCAAAGGTTGAGCAGACAAATGTACATGCTCAGTGCTTTAAAGCAGTCCAGAAATAACCTTAAAGAAAACTAGCATTTAGAAGTGCTTCAAAATGAAGTGTTTCCTGTTGTTTGTGTAGACTCTGTGAAAGTTGGCAAGGGTGGGCTCATTCATTCAGCATCCCACAGTATTCTGCTCTCTACCCTGCCTCACACTGAGGTAACGCGACAAAATGTCAGTGAGTGTCAGAGGCAGATTACGGTTTATTGGGGCCCTAGGCAAACACAAAATTGGAGGCTGCAATGGGGTGGGAAGGTCCCCACCTGGTGCTGGCAGGGGAGGCTGAGTGGAACGTGCTGGGCTGGGGAACACACGCCCACCTCTTCCCCTGCTCCCCTATCCCGCTGGAACACACTCACTCACTGCACGCGGACACAGACACAAACTCCCTCTCCTTCCATGAACATGACATAGTGGGGCTTACAGAAACGTGGTGGGCTTCATCCCATGACTGGGCAGTTAGCATTAGGGGCTATAGGCTCTACAGACAAAATAGAGAAGGAAGGAAGGTGTTCTATGTCAAAGAGCAATACACATCCCCTGCCAGCAAAATGGGGTCAGAGAAGGGGCAAGCTAAGGTGCTCTGGGTAAAGATACAAGGGGATTGTGGGGAGAGGGATGTAACGGTGGGGGTCTACTACAGACCCCACCGACCAAGGGGAGGAGCTGGACCAGGAATCTTTGGGCCAGCTTGCAGAGGCACTTAAGGCAAGGAATGTAGATATCGTGGGTGATCTAAATTACCCGGACATCTGCTGGGAGGAGCAGTCAGCCAGGTCGGACCGTTGCAGGAGGTTCCTGGCTGAGATACAGGACTTCCACTTAACACAGGAGATGCACAGTTCCACCAGAGGAAATGCCCTGTTGGACCTGGTCCTGGCCACAGGTGATGAGCTGGTAAGGGGGCTCCAGGTCCTTGACCACCTGAGTCATAGCGATCATTGCTTGCTGGAATTCATCATCCAGCACTGGGTGATAAGGGCCTGCAGCAAGACGGTAGACCTAGACTTCAAGAGGGACAACTTCAATGAGTTAAGGAGATTAGTGGGAGAGGTGCTGGGGTTCTCGAGGGCAGGGGAACTCAGTGCCCAAGATGAGCAGTCATTCCTTAAGTACACGATACTCAGGGCCCAAGGGGTGATGATCCCAACAAGAGGCAAGTGGGGCAAGAGTGCCCAAAAGCCTCCCTGCTTGGGCCAGGTGCCAGATGATTGGAAGATACCCAATGTGGACCCCATCTTTAAAAAAGGAAGGACCCAGGCAACTATAGTCTTACCTCAATCCTGGGGAAACTCTTTGAGAAGATCATCAAAGAGCACATCTGTGATGGGCTGGCATCGAGGATGATGCTTAAGGGTAACTAGCATGGTTTCATTAGGGGCAAATCATGTCAGACCAACCTGATTGCCTTTTACGATCAGGTCACAAAAGCATCGGATGCAGGTGTCGCCATGGATGTAGTCTTTCTGGACTTCAGCAAGGCCGGTGGATGGGTCATATTCGACCTGGGGGGAATGGGCAGTGGAGTCCCCCAGGGCTTGGTCCTTGGGCCTGCACTGTTCAATTTCTTTATCAGTGATTTGAACAACAGGGTGAAAAGCAACCGTTTAAATTTGCTGATGATACCAAAATTTGAGGCGAGGTGGGCACACTAGTAGGGAGGGAGAGACTGCAGAAAGACCTGGATAGGTTGCAGGGGTGGGCTGACAAAAACAGGATGCGTTTCAATACTGACAAGGTGCTGCACTTAGGCAGTAGTAACCAGCAGCACACTTATAAGATGGCAAACTCCCTTCTTGAGAGCACAGAGGCAGAAAGGGATCTTGCAGTCATTATTGACTCCAAGATGAAAATGGGCCGACAACGCGAGGTCACGGTTGGCAGGGCTAACAGGACCTTATTGTGCATCCACAGGTGCATCTCAAGTAGGTCCAAGGAGGTGATCCTCCCCCTCTATGCAACACTGGTCAGGCCACAGCTGGAGTACTGTGTCCAGTTCTGG
>JAGPOW010003648.1:12287896-12298125 GCA_030014935.1 Caiman crocodilus | reverse complement strand
GTCATTTCCTAGGCAGTAGGTATGCTGGACATTTTTCTTCCCTAGGTGCAGCACTTTGCATTTCTCCTTGTTGAACTGCATTCTGTTGTTTTCTGCCCATTTGTCCCACTTGTCCAGGTCTGCTTGTAGTTGTTCTCTGCCCTCCTGTGTGTCCACTTCTCCCCACAATTTTGTATCATCCGCAAACTTGGATAGAGTACACTTTACTCCCTTGTCCAAGTCACTGATGAAGACACTGAAGAGGATTGGTCCAAGGACCAAGCCCTGCAGGACCTCACAGCCCATGCCCTTCCAGGTTGATACTGACCCATCTACCACCACTCTCTGGGTATGACCCTCTAGCCAATTTGCCACCCACTGGACTGTGTAATGATCCAAGTCACAGCCTCTTAATTTGTTCACCAGTATGGGGTGGGATACCATATCAAAGGCCTTTCTGAAGTCTAAGTAAACAATGTCTACCCCTACTCCTGTGTCCAGGTGTTTTGTAAACCTGGTCATAAAAAGAGACTAGATTAGTCAGGCATGATCTACCTGCTACGAACCCATGCTGGCTTCCCCTTAGCATAATTTTTCCTAGGCTCTCACATATATAAGCCTTAATATATATTAATTCACCCTATATCAAGTAATGATATCAATGATATTAATATATCAATTAATGATAATTGATAATAATTGAATTATTTTGCTTTATACCCCAGATGAGGTTCACTACTTTTGTTTCTACTTCCACTCAGAATAATACCCAACATATTTTTGATTAAGTGATGAGAAATGTTGGAATGTTAGGAAGTGAAAACAGTATTACAGATTGTAAGACCATAGAAGAATGTTAACACAAGAGTGTGAAACAACCTATAAAAAATGCTGCAGTATAATATGGGTTATATTGTTATTTAAAACTCAACAGAGCAAACATCTCTTGACTACAACATCCAAGCAGAAGCAAGTGAAAATAAAATGCATCTTGCCATTTGCACCACTGTGCAGGTAACAGCCATCAGCAAAAGAGGTTTGTATGCATCTCTCTGCTGTTGCCAGTTGGATATAATATATAGGAGAATCTGGTCCTTTCCTTTGTCATCCTTCATGGTCAAAGAGGGACTGGCTCTATGGCCTAGCGGCCATGACTGAGTACTTTTCTCATGTATGGGTCATCTCTCTGACAAACAAAAAAAATACTAGAGGGGACTGTTCAAGCAGGTTCTAAGTCAGAAGTCAAGTCTTGATGGACTCCAAATCTACAGAAAGAAAAAGTCCGTCTTGTCCAAACACTTTCTTTCAGCTGAATTGAAAGAAGAATGTTTGTAAGGTTATAGGCTGGCTGCAACTAAGCAGGTACAACAATGTTCCTCCAGTAAGTTGCATGAGCCTGGATCTTTATATATAGTGCATCTTGTTCATCTGCCAGGGCTGCTGGACATTCTATACTTGCTCATTAGATAAACAGAAGGAATTCAGTATCACAGGCTTTTTTCAGCTCAAACACTGATTTTTAAAACTGAAAAATAGAACCAGAAAAGAGGCTTTGTAACTGACTTTCCTACTTATCTGGTAATTAGCAAATACGATCATCAGGAGAAACAAAAAGCAAACAAGGTTCTTTGGGTCAATCTGGTATCTTTTATTAGACCAAATAAATAGTTGGACATTTTTTTCTTGGCAAGCTTTTGGGGTTAAAAACCCTTCAACAGGCTGAGGAAGCATCTGCAGTTGGCGTGTGTGCTCTTCCTGGATGGAATGAATAGTGAAGCATGGCAATGAGCTGCGGTGTATGAATAGTACACTATGGAATGAGTAATAAAGATGGCAATGAATGTAGCAGGTAAATAGTAGAGATACCTGCTACATTCATCCCTGCGTACCCCAGGCGTACTTGGGAAGGCCCTAGGGAGTATGTGTGGGCAGGTGGGGATCAAATGCCACCACCCTGCACTGCTGCTCTGCATTCAGCCATGCACCATCCCCTGCCCACAACCCCTCTCCATGTCCAGCCACACACCACAAGCTGCTTCCCCCTACTCCGCATCTGGCTGCCGGGGTACACTTACTAAAGAAGGTTGAAAACCCCTTCTCTAGAATGTAACATGGTAGCTCTATTTCAACACACAGCAAGGTTACCAAAACAGAGGAGGGTAAGAAGTGAATGTGTTATTCACTCAAAACTACAGATGGAATTTAGGTGTCAAAATAAAAATTGCTCATCCTGGAATTTGGCTAAGCATATGGCTATTACCCTTTCTCTGGAATAAATACAAAGGGATGGGACTTAAAAGTTTAAACACATAATTCAATACATTTAAAACATTTTTCAAAAAAAATCTCACATATCAAGAATTTACACAGTTTTTAGTCATCTGCTGAAACAGAAACTATGAGGTAAAATTGGGGTAAATGTGTAGGAATTCACTAGTACACAGTCATTTGCCATAATATTTTTTCAGTAAGATCTCTTTGAACCCTAGAAAGCAACTTTGCAGGACTGGGCCAAAGGTAAAAAAAAAAGCAACAAACTTAAAAAATACATTATCGGAGAGATTATGTTATGTTATGCTTAAACTATTAACTTGAAATCCAACCTCAGTGAAAGTAAAGCATGATTTAGTTCAGGAAAAGAGTCTACTCCAATGGTTCTCTCTCTAAGGCACTTAGAATATTTGAAAGCTTCATGTCCATACACAGACAGAGGTACAAGGAACCTAATAATTACTTACAGGAACAGTGTGGTTTTAATTGCTAAGGAAGGTTTTTAGGGCTCTAACTCAGAAAATCTTGCTAATATTGATGTGCATGTAATCTGCCTCTTCAGGTAAAGGAAGAAAGAGTCATTTTGAAAGCTCTGCATGTGCAACTGTATTGATTTCTGATGTTCCCAGGTTTCCCACACTCAAGGCAATCATGTTTAAGGCCTGGGTATGGGACAGAAAAATGCTCAGATTGCATATACCGATCTATTTCTTGCAATGGCAGAAAGTCCTGCCAAAAACACTCAGTACAGGCCGAAGTGACGTCTTTGAGAATTGTATTATAGCCATGGACATAGCAAGGTCTTTGACACTGTTGGCTATATGACAGAACTACAATGTCTAGAAAAACTGGGCCAAATATGTTTGAATGACTCCTCTCTTTTCTTTACAAGAAGTCCAAGAGGGTAGCTTTGGGAAATGGCTGGAGGCACCTGTAGTGTTACATTCTACTGCTTGCTGGTGAAACTGCCACTTAAAATTATTTACATTTTCATATTGATAAAAGGCAAGTGCTGGGTACATCCACCAAGTTCGCTATATTGTAATAAAATTGTTTCTTGAGATTAGGTGAAAAAAGTAATGAACACATCAAATTAGTATTTATATGCAGAACTCCCTTATGGAACACCGAGATTCCTTGCCATGAAGTGGACAGAGGTTTCCTTGCAATTTTAAGAGACTTGGATCATAAGAAGGAATTGAGTTGCTGACTTCCTTGGGTATACGTTATACAAGAGATATAATATGATCTAAAATCTTTAGAGTATTGCTATACTAGGTTTTGTCCTACTTGTGAAGCTCAAGATGATAGTACAGAAACCAAAATGGCTCTTCCTTTTTTTGTTTTCATGTTACTGGCCCTTCATTTTTTGCCCAAGACTGCTGTCATTGATTCCATACTACATGCTAAGTGATACCTTTCAAAATCTTGAGGTGAAACTTTAATTTCCTCCATCTGAAGAATTAAATTAATTCCTATATAATAGTTAGGCATTTGGCTGGCAATGACTTGCTTGTTGCAAAGCCTGACTTGCCAACAGGCAAAATAATCTTCTTAAGTTGTAGAGAAATAGCCTGAAGTCAGTGTAACCCTGTGGATGAGACAGTGCTCATTACTGGGTGAGCATGATTTGTGTGCAGAGGACCACGTGAAAGACCAATGTTCTATTTAAAACTCATTCAAGTGAAAAGCTGAGGCCTAGGCAATGCACAGGTGCTACATTTAGAGACATATTTCACCCCTGTGTCAGATTTGCATGGTCACACCTCTAGATTCTGTCAATCAGACTAATTAGGGGTCTCAACAGGAATTTTCCCCGATATTGTACAGCCTCTTATCAGTAGATGATACTATCTCTTACTTTTTATATTTAAAAAAATGTTACAGAAATTGAGAAAGCTGTAAATAGACTAGCACAATTACATGATTTTTAAAACAGATGGTTTAGAAAATTAAAGGCAACACATGCTGGGTATCTTTTTCAGTTATAATACAATACTCATCTGCTTTACAAGCTTAGCATGATCTGTAAGAGGTGAAAAAACCCTATTAGACTATGAACTTTATACAAAGAAGAGAAACCAACAGAATACAGGATATGAAAAACCACTGCAGAATGACTGATTCTGTAAACATCTTGAGACTGTGATTGATGGGGTTAATGTTACAGTCATTGTGGAATCCAAGTTATTCACATTATCTAATTGCGTCCTTCTGTTAATTAAAAGATTTAAGACAATACTGAGCCATTTGAAACTTTGAACTGCTAGAGAAAGCAGATGTTGTTTCTCCAGAGACTATCATAAACTTATGACTTTGGATAACTTTTCAATAAAACCCTCAGGGAAGGATTGCACAGATCCCCTTTCCCTCAACAAAAAACCAAAACAGGGAAGGGAGGGGGAGTGGGGAGAGCCCTCAGGAGATTTATGAAGAGCACTGCAAACATACATGCATTATAACTTGGTAACTGCTTTCCAAGGAAAACTAGATACAAATGTGCAGAATCAGATCCTCAGATCTGGCAAATTGGAGTCATGGTGGATTTATACCCATCTGAGGATTTGACCAATAGTTTTATTGCCTTGATTAGTTACCATCATAAGGTATGTGGAGCCAAAACAAATCGTATCCTTGCCTTGTTCAGGAGCAACTCTGCAAGTCTCAACTCTGCAAACATACAAATTGCATACATATAGTACTTAACTTGAAAGATCGTGGGAGCATGGCCATTTATTTTAATGGCATTTGTTCCAGGCTTAAAATCAGAAATATGAAGAAGAACTTACCCACACAGAGCAACCTGGGAGCAGTAAGTTAAGGCTGTGATTTTAGAGTGCTCTGTTCCATGTTCATTTCACATAGGCTCTTAGGGTGAACTAAATGCAAGATAAATTTATTCCACTTTGAAAGGAGAATTACCGCAGAGTAATATTGGAGTAACATAGTAAAGGGTAATATTATGCTACAAATCCATATCCTACTGCTTGGGTGCAGAAAACTGAAGTGGTTGGAAAAAAAGGACTTTAGTTTGCTCCACACCTGACCCTTATATCTGGCCAATATGCAGAATTGGGAATCTCTTCACTTCAGCAGCAGCTCAGTTTTTCAATAAAAAGGCCCCTCTACATGTTACAGGCATCACACAATTAACTGGTTAATTGTGCAGTTACTTTGAGGCCAGCTACATGTACAACTAATCTACCATGCTGTAAAAAGCTCCAACCAGCTACAAAATTAGACCTTGCAAATGTGTACTAACTTTATAGTGGGCTGCTATCAAGCTTTAATTTGCACATGTAGCACCAACACCCCTGCGACTGGGAGCCCTGTCAGTTCATGGTGCAGCTTCAGGGGTGTGCTACGCCCACTTGAGGCTAGGGTGGCCACTTTTACAAAAGGGAAAGGTGGGGCACATTCCCCCCCTACAGCCTGACCAGAGCAGAGAAGTGTGGAGTGGGCTGCCTGCTGTGGGTTTAGGGCTCCCCGCCCTTCTGCCTTTCCCTAGGAAGCCCCACGCCAGCTGCGTGCCCCCTGCCCACCTGGCAGCAGTAAAGGGCACAAACTCCACCATGCCCCCACTATTGCAGGGTAGACAAGGGGCACCTTACCATAGCGGTGCAGCCAGGGTGGGGACCTATGGGGGCAGGGCAGCAGGCTGGGGAGCCCCGAGTCTACAGCTCACATCTGCCCCGCCCTGCACACAAATCTGGGGGACACGTGCCCCCCTCCCCATCCCTTGCCCCCTGGACAAATAGCCCATGGCTCTGTTCTGCTCCCTACCTTGGCTGGCTGGGCAGTGCACCCAGCCCCTGCCCCACTCCTTCCCTCACTTTGGGGGCCTCAATCTGCCCCCCTCCCACCATCCCATAATCTTACCTACAGGGAGATGCTCTCCAAGTTGCCTGGCTGTATTCTTGGCCACATGCACGTAGAGATGAGAACATGCACGTAGCACTCCCTGTGTCCCACTCCCAGCAACCCCTTGCACTATGGAATGCTGCCAGCCTGCAAGTGGAAACCTACCATTTTCCATGGATCCCTGCATGAGCCTGCAAATCTGGGACCAATGCTGTTCCAGTCATGCAGCCTGGGACTGGGACTTGAGGTTCCCACTGCAGGACTGTCCTGTTCAATTAGGGACAGGTGGCTACCCTACTCAGGGCTGGGAGTCTTGCAGCTGAGGGGACTCAGCCCCAGCTGCTGCCAATTCTGGGTCCTGGCAGCTGCCAGGCATAGCTGTGATCTCCCAGCTCCAGGGGCTTCACGCACCACCATGGCTGGGAGCCCCTCAGCTGAGCTGGGGGCTTGCTTCTTGCCAGTGCAGGAGGAGGCTCAGATGAGTAGTGTGCAATGGGATCTAATGCACGATCCCATAATCACACCTCCTGCTATGCACATATGTTATGCTTGATTGTGTAGATCATGCATTAGATCCCATCATGCCTTTACCCGTGTGTGTAGAGGGGCTCAAAGGAAAATAACTTAGCAGAAAAGTGAAAGCAGGGAGAATCATTAAAAGAAGAGAAAAAGAACATTGTTTAACTAAGTGAGAAAAAAAATACCAGTCACATTATTTGGTTAAAGCAAGGGACGAAATTATACCTGTTCAGGGACTAGTGTAGAGCTATCCCCAAGACAGAACTGGTTTTCTTAAATGACCTTCACCCATCTTATTAAATGACCCTTAAAAAAACCCCAAAGTCAAATTGGAAAAACAGATGCATATGCAGGGAAGCTGGGGCTTCCTTGGAAAATAATCAACTTAAGGAAAAAACCAAAAGCTAATAAATTCAGACTTAGAAATGTCATTATTTTTCTAAAAAGATATTATAGTTACTAAACAATACTTAAAAAAAGATACAAGTCTCAGAATGTTTCAGTACTTGAAAACAAATGCTTAGTTTATTAAAGCAGTTCTGCAACAATTTTTAGCCAGTGTCTAAACAAAAAGTTTAATAACATGGTTTTATGAAGATTTGTCCAAAGTAATGTTCAGAGGGGAAAAAAAAGTTCATATTTATTTTTTCAGGAAAACTCAATGAAAAGGAGGCGCACTGCAGTTCACAAGTACCAAAACAAGTGACTGTTAAACATTAACAACTTCCAGAAGATCAAACTAATGCTTATGAGGAAGATGGTATGACTTTATCACATATTATTGTCTTTATACACAGAATAGCTCAGCTTTACTGCCACGTTGACTACAAGTTTGTATCAGTTATTCCATTATAAATTTATCTACGATGGTTTCTTAACGAATGGTGGAAGACACCTCTACAGACTAACCAAATCAAAGATGCGTAAGTTTTTGTAAGCAGAAACTTAATAAAATGCTATGAAGGGATTGCAGTAAGCAGAACTTTTAAGAAAGCAGTGATTATCATATCAACAGTGGGGAAGGGGCAGCATTGCTGGGAGAGATAAAGTGGGTCTTGAGAATGAATGGCCACCTCACATATTGAAGGGTCACTGGCAGCTGCTCTTCTTTAAGGAAATGATGATCGTTTCTGAGGATAAAAAGCAATGACATTCCTCCTCTGCTAAGTACAAAGTTCTGACTGGCCTAGGACAAGTTCCCTGTACCATGACCCTACCAATCAGTCACAAGGCCGTTGGGCAGGAGAGACTCTATACATACATACATATATGGGGGTGGGCTGGCAAGTTGTGTCATGAATGACGTGTGCCCCCGGAGGGTGGAGGGCACGCCAACCACCCACAGGCAGTGGCAGTGGCACATTCCTGCAGGCAGCCACAGTGGTTTCATTGTCGGGGGGGGGGGGAGCAGTGGTCAGCAACCACCCGTAGATGCCACTAGCAGTGTCAGCAGCAAGGGGGGTGGGAGAGTAGTGAGCGGTGACTGTCCACAGGCGCTGCCGGCAGCTCTGCCATAGCTATTTTCCCTTATTAAGCTCTGCCACATTGTCCCTTTTGTTTCAGAGGACATGGTTGGGGCCTTTTAGGTCGATTGCCCAAATGATCTGGTGACCAGGAGCAAGTCAGCAAGGGTATAGAGGCTGGCAAAGCAGAATGGGCCACAAAGGCCCTTTCCCTGACAGTATCCAGGCTCTGGAGGAAGGAGAAACTTGGGGTGGACCTATATCACAAGCTCTGACAATGATGAACCTCCACTCTAATTCCCCTTGCATTGACTAAAATCTGTTTCTTTTATACCCACTGTTACTTTATGAGTAACCATTCATCTATAAATTACTGTGGGGAAATCCAAGCCTGTGCTATTATTTAAATATAGCATTTTGTTTAAAAGCTTCCTACTTTCACATGGGACCTCAGCTGTTTGTCATGCAGACTGGCACTTTACTGTCCATGAGAAACTTCAATGCAACTGGGAAGCAGAAAGTAGTTACAACTGACTGCATACATCAGACACAATCTGCATCTGGTAGGCACCAACTATTCTTACCTTCAGAAAGGCTGGGGTCCATGTACCTATAAAGGTTGCAAATTTCAGGATGGAGAAATCCTATAAAAATGCAAAAGTGTACTGAATGGAAAGACTACATAACTACTGATAAATGGACTTCCTCAGGTACAATTAATGACATCCACCAATGCCTGAGTAGAATGAGTGTTTTGAATCCTGATGCTACACCAGATCAAAGAAAAACAAGATAGTTCTGCAGAATATTACTCAGGGATGGGTTACGACAGGATCAAATCTTAAACAACAGTGTCTTGTAGTTTTCAAGTCATGACAACTGGTGGACTACGGAGTCTCAACATTTAGCTTCTGAAAATATTCAAAAAGAGTACTTTAAAAGAGTAAAATATTAATTACAGTAGTAATAAAAGATAGTATATGGATTTGATATGAGCAGCTCAACTTTTGTCTGAACCTTTACCTCTTCTCATAGAAGGTACTCAAATAAAAGCTCTGGGGATGGAATCTGATTTCCAGATAACAAGGGCACCCCAGGCCACAAGAGCATAAAGCTCTTCATTATTGCACCATCAACATGTCTCAACCTCAACCTGAGAGACTATCCGTCCACATGAGACTAATTTAGTCTCCATGTCCTTCTGGCATAGCAAACTACATACTGAAGTCACCAACAGCATTAGATAGAAAGAACTAGTAGGGTTTGAATGCTGTTATAGCCATTATGGTATAGGAAACGTACAGGAGATGAGGATTTTTTGTGATATCTTATATTGGACCAACTCTATAATTGGAAGAGCTGTTGGATAAGTATTTGGGCAGCAAGTGCCCTTCCTTGGATCTAAACAAGAATGTCCACATGGCACCAGTCCTTCTACGGTTAGTTCTGAAATAGTTAGGGAGTTTCTGGAGGAGCTGGATGGGTACAAATCAGCAGCCCCGGATAACCTCCATCTATGGCTGCTGAAAGAATTGGCCTGTGTCACAGCTGAGCCGCTGGCACAGCTGTTAGAGCACTCATAAATAATCAAAGAACACATTTGTGCAGGCCCAGCAGGGGAAACGATGCTGAGGGGAAACCAGCACGGGTTTGTCACAGGTAGATCCTGCCTGACAAACCCTGTAGCCTTCTATGACCAGGTCACGCACTGCCTGGACGAGGGAGCTGAGGCTGATGTCATCTTCCTGGACTTCAGGAAGGCCTTTGACACAAGTTTTGCACCTTATCCTCATTGGGAAGCTAGCGGACTGTGGAGTGGATGCCTACACGGTCAGGTGGGTGGCCAACTGGCTTAGGGACCGCACCCAGGGAGTGGTAGTGAGTGGTTCCTTCTCAGGTCTGGAGGGAGGTGGGCAGTGGGGTCCCATAGGGTTTGGTTCTTGGGCCGATATTGTTCAATATCTTCATAAGAGATTTGGACGAGGGAGTGGAGAGCACCCTCTCTAAGTTCGTTGATGATACCAAGTTATGGGGCAGAGTTAGTACACCGGAGGGCAGGGAGCAGATTCAGGCTGACCTGGACAGGCTGGATCAATGGGCAGAGAGAAATAGGATGCAATTTAATAAAGATAAATG
>JAGPOW010003648.1:12196845-12287796 GCA_030014935.1 Caiman crocodilus | reverse complement strand
GGGCAGGGAGCAGATTCAGGCTGACCTGGACAGGCTGGATCAATGGGCAGAGAGAAATAGGATGCAATTTAATAAAGATAAATGTAAGGTACTCCACCTGGGAAGGAGGAACCCTTAGCACACCTGTAGGTTGGGGATGACCTTCTCAGCAGCTTGGAGGCAGAGAGGATCATGGAGTCATAATTGACTCCAAGATGAACATGAGTCGGCGGTGTAACAAGGCCATCAACAAGGCCAACTGCATCTTGTTGTGCATTAGCAGGTGCATGACTAACAGATCAAAGGAGGTGATGCTCCCCCTCTATGCGACACTGGTCAGGCCACAGTTGGAGTACTGTGTCCAGTTTTGGGCGCTGCACTTCAAGAGGGACGCGGGAAATCTCGAGATGGTCCAGAGGAGGGCCACTCGCATGATTAGTGGCCTTCGTGATAGACCCTACGGGGGGAGATTAAGAGAGCTGAATCTCTTCAGCCTTCACAAGAGACGGCTAAAGGGAGATCTTGTGGCCACCTATACATTTATTAGGGGAGGTCAATGAGGAATAGGGGGAGCACTGTTTACTAAGGTGCCTCAGCGAGTGACTAGGAATAATGGGTGTAAACTAGTTAAGAGTGGATTTAGGTTAGATATTAGGAAGAAATCTTTCACGGTAAAGGTGGCCCAGGATCTGGTATGGGCTTCCAAGAGAGGTGGTGCTATCACCTAGCTTGGAGGTCTTCAAGAGGAGGCTAGATAGTCACCTGGCTGGGGTCATCTGACCTTGGTCCTGTTTCCTGTCAGGGGCAGGGAATCGGACACGATGATCCATTGTGGTCACTTCCGACTCTACAATCTATGAATCTATGAAGAAGCATCAGTCACTAAAGGTTAAATTTAACAGCTATGATGTATTTTTCCTCTCAATATTACAATACAAGTAACTGAATCAATGTCCACATGAACATGTAAGTACAGATAAAGGAAAACACACACTTAAAGCCACTAATTAATATGAAGTAGGACATTTCTTAAATATAATAAGCAGATTTTTTTGCTTCATCTCATGCAGGTAAACTACTGCTGTTATATTACTGGTCAGAAGCACCAAAAGAAATTAGAAATATAATATTTTTACTCCACTAAAAAGACTCAATATTTTTGGTAGTTACAACTTAAATCTGGTTTTACTATTATTATTGAGTTAATGCAGGTGTATTGTTTTTGGACATCCAGTATGTGGAAACATATGGAAACTAAATTCCCTAATGGATATTCTTACTTCCAAGTGCAATGTAGAACTGATGCCCCTCTTGAATGTCAAGTTCTGCTGGGTCCCTTATACCAGTCCAGATTGTACAACAGTTCTTGACAACTATGCATGAAGAAACAAGCTATAGCTAAACTGGACGGGAGGTGGGTGATCTGCAAGGAGACACAAGATGAGGAAGCTCCAGATGAGGGGCAATGGTTTTTGGGAAGTGCCAAAAACACCTGCAACCTCAATTTGTAAGATGCTGGCATGCCAGGGTGGATGGTGCGGTAGCCAGGAGGGGGCCAATCCTTGTTGTGGCAGCACACCACTGCCCCTTCTCTGCTGTCCATCCCGAGATGCATGTGCAGAGCAAAATGCCTTCACATGCCATGCTCTGGACACCTGTGCCAGGGGTTGCCTACCTCTGCTCTAGATGAAAGAGTTTTAGTGAAGTGAGTATGGGATAAAAGATGACCCAGGTTACAAAAGCTAGAAAGAAAAACTGGGAATTGGACATGGACCAGATGTACAGGGCAAGAGATGTAGGAGAGTAAAAAACGAACCCAGACTATAGGCTTAAGTTACAGGGAAGACAGCGTTTTTAGCAACATAGACAGAACTGGGAAGGCTCTGGAACTACCTTATCTGCTTCTGTTCCAGCACAGGGGGTTCTGGATCATGTACGGTTATACAGCATGAGGCAGCTCTTGCCTACTCTAGGCTGATTAGAGAGCCCTAATGCAGGAGACGTATGTGCACATGGTGCAGCCCTTTCCAAGTGGGCTGTACAGCAGGTGCACAGGGCAGTGTCATTTGGAGGTAGCAGAACTCAGGTGAGAAGCACTGGGTAAACTGGAGCAATGCTAAAAGTACTTCTCAGCTGGGGATGCTGCTGCATTTGAAAAAAAGGAGGTGTGGTGCCATGACATAACCAGGATGAGAATCACTGCTCTAATGAGTAATTGAAGAAGTAGCTGCTCAGATTTGCTGAGTCATTTCCAAGGAGCCACCTTTGGTAAGGGAGGGGGGAGTGCTGTTTGATACATCTATGTTCTTGAAAACTAATAAAAATAGTGGAGTGAAATGATACAATATTTTAAAATTTCACCACCTGACATGCGTCTAATTTTCAAAATAATTTCAAAGCCTTTTACAAATGTGAATTGGTCTTCAATGCACGTAAACAGAATACAAATTTTATACAGGGAAAAAACGAGGCAGGAGTTTAAATTACTTAAAGGCTATGTATAGACATTCAAGAAGCATGAGGTGGAATTGACCTAAGTTGTACACTTTTATGTAAGCGGTGTACTTTAGATTGGTAGCAAAGAACACACATTTGCCCTTTGGTGGTGGAGGCAAGGGGTGGGGGGCCAAATCTAAGACCAGGTTCTGCATTTTTAAACCACGCTACGTGTTCCATATTTCTGTTCTGTTACGGATATAGACTAGCTTCCAATCTCTTGTACCAGTAAAAGTGTCATATATGTACCTGGCCCTAGAATCTATCTCCTGAGACCAGAACCACAAAGATTTCTCCATCTAAAATTCACAAATTATGGCAAAGTTGTCTATCACCACTGCCATGATCCACTGTATGAGGAAAACTAAAATAATCATCCTGTGAAAGTCTCATCTCATCATTCCCCCTGCAATTCTTGCTTTGAGGCACCCAGTTTCACCCTTATTACAGGTTTCCTGCAATTTATGCTGGTTTGATTTATGTGAATTCACTCTTATATGATGATCCTTTTGTACCCAAAATTCATTATATGTGAAGTAAATTTGCATATATGCGAGCAGCATAGGCACGCTCCACCCTTCCCCAACCAGGTAAGTCTGAGTTTGCGAGGGGAATGGAAAGAGCTATAGGGCCTACTCTCCTGCCCCGGAAGAGCCTGGTGCTGCCACCAGCTCCAGCCTGCTCTTATCTGGCTGCAGGTGGCTGCCCACCCCTGCTGCAGCTGCTCTGGGAGTGGCCAATGTAATCAGCTTGCAGCCGCTGGGCTCCATTATGTCCCAAACCCCTGGGGCTCCACTTGTCCTGTGGCATTGTGCCCCTCCCCCGGCACAGTGCAGCCCAGCAGCTGCAAGCAGGTGGCATCCGCCACTTCCAAAGCTGCAGCAGGGGTGGGAAGCCACCTGCAGCTAGACAAGAGGAGGCTGGGGCCAGTGGTAGCACCAGACTCTTCCCAGCACTTGGGGTGGGCCACAGCAATAGGAGGGGGCTGCTACTACCCCAAAATTCACTGTAGCCCCGTGCAACCTGCCCTCCCAGCACAGCTGCTGGGCTCTGCCATGCTGGGGGGTTCAGGGCATAGTGCCCTGGGGAAAGTGGAGCCCCGGGGGTTTTGGGGCATGGTGCAGCCCAGCAGCTGCAAGCTGCTTGTATCTGCTGCTCCCAGAGCAGCTGCAGCAGGGGCAGGCAGCTGTCTGCAGCTGGACGAGAGCAGGCTGGGGCCAGCAGCTGCTGTAGACTTCAGGCTGGCAGCAGCACCAGGCTCTTCAGGTGCAGGTGAGTGGGCCCCAGTCCTGAAGTGGGGTGAGTGGGGCTGCCGCCCACCCCGAGTACCATGAAGAGCCCAGTGCTGCCCCTGCTGCAGTCCCAGGAATGGCAGACAATGCCTACTTGCAGCCACTGGGCTGCACTGCGCCCCTCTCCCTGCCCCAGCCCTACTCCCTCCCTCTGCCCTGGGAACACATTCCTATCTGCTTTATTGTAAAGTGGGTTCGCTTTATGTGAATTGATTTATGCGGTTCTCTGGGAACGCACCTACCGCATAAACTGAGGGAAACCTGAATATATATACGCAAACACATCGATTTTCTAACCACTGCTCATGGATTATAAAACAAGGGAATTATGTTTTTCTACAAGTAACCAAAGAATGTTGCTAAAAAAGCTCACAATTAACACCAGCAACATTTGGAAACATTCATTTTTAATTTGACAGTGTTGGAAGAACAACAGATGCTCTATGAAATGTGTTGTGTATACTGCTATGAGTTGTATTCTATATTAGTATTTAAGGGTCCAACACTAAAAGAGGAAAAGTGGCTTTTTTGTGCTGTTTATGGTCATTCCTTTTACAGTCCCCAGACTTTTGGGGCTTCCATTTTGTGAGGACACTTCTTCATATATTGCAGAAAAGAACTGTAATGGGAAACTCTCCTCTCTCTGATTATGGCACATTTTGAACATACTCTTAACATTTTAAATCTTGATGTGGAACTAGTTCAACACATCAATTATGTCCAGAGTAAGTCATAAAAAGATTATAAATAAGCTAATAAGGAAATTAAAAAATAGGGTCACAGTAAAATCTCTTTAATCCTAAACTAAACAAACTAGTAAACAAAACCATAAGCTGTTTTTTTTTCTTGCGCTACAGCCCCAGGCTCCCCGTAATCAAAACAAGCCGTTTTCTAATGAACTTTCAGTTTTGGCAAACAAACCGTTTACAACTTCACTACTTAGCCAGGGGCATAATAGAAACACAATCAGCCAGAAATCATGTAAAGTTCAACCTACCTCCCCTTGTTCCCCTTTCTGTGACCTCTGTGAATGAAAGCTTCCCAGGATGGCATATTTTCTGCTAATATGTGGCTCAAGAATTTAAGTCATTCTGCAGTATGTTTAAAGAGAATGATGCCAAACTACTTAAGTATCTTTCCACAGAAGCCAGCCAAGAAAGGTTACAGCACACACATTTTCTCCCTGCCATGTATATATTAGTGAATATTCATGTTCATAATGATTTATCACTCCAAGCAATCAATATACTTGTGCGCTACAGCTTTTATTGTACTTTCTAGTCAAGAGGAAGCTTCATTTTATTTTAACTCTATAATTTCTCTTTTTTCTACTTGAAATTATTCATGTTTAATTCAAAGTCATTTTTTTTGTTTATAAAAGTTTCTAACAAAGAACCTTGGAGACAAATATCCTTCATAAAAAAAGGGATAAAACCACAGATCTTCACAGATACTGACAATTTCTTTATGATGCTTTGAAAATAGTCCTTCCAGAACAAAATCGAGGTGTTTCTGTAGGTCAGTTGGTTTCAATTCACAGTTAGTCCTTAACTTCTTGTTAAGATAGCTAACAAAGATGGCAGTTATGGTGGTCTTTCAATAATGCTGATGGCTATTCACTAGGAAATGGACTGGGACTCTTTCTCCAACTCATGCTGGGCATGTCTACATGAGACACTGACTGTGCAGTAGCTTGATGCTACAGTACAGTAGCATCACGTGGCAAAAACCATGACAAGAATGCTACTGCACAGTAGTATTAGGCTACTACACAGCAGTGTCACAAAAAAGGTGCTCGCCAGTGCTATTGTGCATATATTTAGTACTTGTATAAACAGTATAAAAAGTACTAAATAAATGCATAGTAACCACTTTGCAGTCACGTCTCACATAGACATGGCCACAGAGTACCACAGGATTATAACCAGGGATCCGGGTTTTCCATTTCCCACAGAAAAACGGAGAAAATCATGGATTGTCTGTTTTTATCAGGGAAAAGGGTAATTCCCTTTTTAGCAGAGAAATCCACAGATTCTCCACTTTTGCAAAGAGCTCTTGCTGGCTGGAGCTGTGCCAGCCTGCAAGAATTGATTGCAAAAAGGGCAGGAAACTCCCAGCCCTAACAGGAAAGGGAGAGGGGAGGGCGGGGCCTGATCCTCTGAGGCAGCCAAGGCTGGGCTCAGGCTCAGACTCACCTGTTGCTCCTAGATCCTAGAGGTAAGTAGGGCTTGGGGGCAGTGGGATAAGGCTGGGGAAGGTGGCTGGGAGCTAAGAAAGCAAGGGGTGCTGCTGGCCCCAGGGGCACCCCACAGCCAGGAGCAGAGCCAGGGGTGCCCCTCTGCAGGCAGCTTTGCAGGCAAGCAAAACAGGCTGTATATGGTGTGATGGTGCCCACCATGTGCAGGCTGCCCACATGCTGCCTGACCGGCTGCCCAGGGGAGGGGGAGCATGCATGCAGCTGGCTGCACGGCTCCATGGCTAGCTCTGTAGTGGCAGCGAGTGATGGTGGCTGGGGGGGAGGTTGGTGCTCGCATGTGGTGGCCACTGCTACTTACCTGTGGGGCCATGCCAGTGGTGACGGCCGCTGACTACAAAACCTCCTGCTGCTGCTGTGGAGCCATGCCTGGAGCTATGAGGCAGGCCGCAGGGCAGCAGCAGCAGCAGCGTGGTGGCAGCTGTGGCCACCGCGTGGTGCGGTGGTGAGGATAACTGTGCCACCCGGCTGCCACCACACTGAAGCGTGGGAAGGTTTTGTACGCAGCAGCCACCACCACTGGCATAGCCCCACAGTGGCAGCGGCCGCCTACCTGTGAACCTCCCCACCTCCCCCCAGCCACCATCCCTTGCTGCCAGTGCAGAGCCGGCCACAAAGCTGTGCAGCCAGCCGCATGTGAGCCTCTAACTCCCTCTCCCCCTACACTGGGCAGCCAGCTAGGTGGCATGTGTGCAGCCTGCACATGGCAGGCACCACCACACTGTGCCCAACATCACTTGCCTGCAAAGCCCCCCTGGTCCTGCTCCTGGCTGTGGTGTGCCACCTGGGGTCAACAGCACCCCCCGCTCCCTCACCTACCTTCCCCAGCCCTGCTCCACAGCCCCCAAGCCCCACTTACCTCTAGGATGCAGGGGCAAAGGGCATGGCTCTGTGGTGGCAGCGCTTGCCCACAAAGGCCCCCCTGCCCCAGCCAGCACTCAGCTGCTCTCACCCCACTCCACCGTGGAGCCGGTCCCAGGGTATAAGCAGCAGTGCAGTGGCAGCTACTGCATGAAAGCCCCCCTTTTTACCCCCCCAGCCAGGGGGCACGTATGTAGCCTGGAAATGCTGGTGGCCACTGCATGGCCGCACCCTGTGCCACTTGCCCACAAAGCTGTGCGGGTGGCTGTGGGATGGTAGTGCCAGGTGCAGTGGCAGAGTTGTGGTGGTGGCCTCCATGTGCAAACCCCATCAGGACAGCTGGTGCATGTGCGGCCCGCAGAGTGGCACCCCAGGTCCTACTCCTGGAAGTGAGCACAGAGGCACACACCCCACCTTCTTGATCTATCCCCCCCAGCAGTTTCCCTTTCCCTGCCCCACCCCTTCCCCCACATACACACTTACCTGCTGAGGTGGGTGTCAGTGTCCATGTATGCCTCTGCGTCTGCATGTCTGGAGGGGCATCAGGAGGGCTGTTGAGGCTGTTGGGGGGGTGGGGCACCAGCAGCACTGGGGGGGCTGTGGGGAGGCCTTTCATTTCTATCATGGATTTGGGGTTTTTAATCAGAGAATTTGCAATTTTTAATCAGAGAAAACCAGGATCCCTAGTTATAACATTGTCATTAATTACCTGCAGCAGACTCAGTTCATGAATGCATTATACACATTCTTTTTGTTTCCCTTCCAAGCTTTCTAGAAGTGTATGCATCACAGCATCAGAGCATTACATACAAGCCAAAAAGTAGGATATTCCAATTTAAACAATACAATTTCCATTAGTTTTAGGTCAGCTAGAATAAGAATGTCCCCAGTTAGATTAAGCAAGTTTCACCTAGCCCAGTTCTTCTCTCTAACAGTAGCTAGTATCAGACGCTACAAGAAGGATAAAAAATCCTGGCAGTAGACAAATGTATGATTAAGTATACAGGTCTGCATCTGAGATGCTACAGAAATGTTGTCAATATTCATTTGGCCCTCTAACTACTACCCCATGCTGCTCATCCATGTGGGCAATAATGGTACTACCAGGGGTGACTACATGAAGACTGAAAGCAATTGTAGGGCTTTGTGGGAAAGAGTGAAGGTAATGAAGGCTCAGGTGATGTTCTTGTTATCCGGTGATATTTCATTCAAGGCTAAATGCTCCAAAAGGCGCATCCTAGATAGAACAACATGTCACCATCAGGGCTTTGGCTTTTTTGATCATAGAGTGGCATTTAAAGAAGGATTGCTGAGAACTGATGGGATTCACCTGATGACGGAGGAGTGTCTTTGTGTACAGGTTCACAAATCTTGTGAGGAAGGCTTTAAACTAGGTTTGCAGGGGAGGAAGAGAGAGATGCCCAGAGGTAAGTAAAGAGCCTGGTGACCAGGACAAAAGCACATAAAAGGTGGCAATAGGGAAGCTTTAACAATAGTCTCAGAGAGAAACTGAAACAACTCTTCAGTTACCTAAAACGGTTATTCACCAAAGTGTGTCTGAAGACGTAGAGTCATGGAAGGACAATATAAATGGTATAAGAGACTTAATGGGACAGTTCATAAAACTGGAGTACTGCTATGAATGAGTATAACTTATTTAGAAAGGACAGGCAAAGGAAAAAAAAAAGAGATGGAGTTGCTTTCTATGTGAGAAAGAGAGAGAGACCTGTTCTGAGGTACAATATGAAATGGGAGATAGGTCTGCTAAAAGCCCCTGTGTAAAGATGAGAGGAAAACAGTAAGGTGCATGGCATGATGGGTACCTGCAACAGATCATCAAACCAGGAGGAAAAGATGGATAAGGTCCATTTCAAATAACTAATGGAAGTTTCCTAATTATAAGACTTGGTTCTCATGGGGGATTTTAATTATTGTGACATCTGCTGGAAAGGTAACACAACTGTGCATAGACCGTCCATGATGTCTTTGGAGTATGTCAGGGCTAACTTCTCAGTAGTTCTTGACTTGCTGCTCACAAACAGGGGATTTGGTTGAGAATACACAAGTGGAAAGGAATTTGGGTGACAATGACCATGAAATAATAATCCTAAGCAAAGGAAGCAAGCAAGGAAGGAAGGAAGTGCAGCAGTAGACTAGACACACCAGACTTCTCAAAAATTGACTTCTCAAAGTCTATTTCAGCAGGAGGGAAACTTGACTTCATGCAGATATGGCAACGTTTAAAAATGCTTGGTCATCATCCTATTTTCAAAACCTTGTTACAGCCTAACAAACCAGGAGTCCTAAAAATCACTCTGTGCTCTAGAATTCAATGTTAGAGCCTATTCTGAATGGCCAATTCAGTTTCTTGGCCAATTGATAATTGGGCAGGGTTGAAAAAACATTGCTATCACCTCACAACCAAGTAAGTATGAACTATATGCAGTCTCAGGGAGGGAAGAAACTTTTCAAAGGACATAACTGGAAGTTAAATGTTTATCTAAATAGTGTAACTATATGCAGATATATGTATAATATTCATACTGATGTTAACAAACAATGGTTGACTGTAACAACATATTGGCACATTCAATTTAATTGCCATTCCCTTACTTCACAGATAATTTATTTTCCATAGAGAAAAAGAAAGATAACCATTCAAAAAATACAGTTTAGTGAACTTTTATTTTATAAACCCCAAGATATAGTAAAATAATATGTCTAAAGAATACCATCTTTTATGATTTAATAACCTTTTGAAATATGCAGCTTTCCAATTTTAGTTATTTGGTAACTTTTAGGTTGAAAGAGTACAGGGGAAGTGGCTGTGATGTCATCCAATTAAGGACTTTTACTTTTCCGTGCATCTTCTGGGATCAGAATTAAAGGGGAGAGTAAAAGCCTCGCAGATTATTAAAAAACAGTGGAGAAGTCGGATATGAAAGCTGGTGGTTATTCTAATTGATTTTACAGATGGATGCAGTGTAAAGGGAAGCTGACACTAGGAAGCTATTGTATTTAGATCTATTTGTTGTCATGAAAGCTACTATTTAGCAGACAAGGCTCTCTGGGTTAATGGGTTTTTCTAGTTCAACTAAATAGTTGAAAAAAATATTCTTTGCAAGCTTTCCGATATTTGTATATTTGGGTGTTTGTACCTGAAAGCTTGCAAAGGACAATTTTTCCCACTATTTAGATATGACATTTACCCAAAGAACCTTGTCTGCCTATGTCCTTAGACCAGAGGTCAGCAACCCCCAGCACATGTGCTGAGCATGGAACGTGCATGCCACCGCCAGTCCCAGCTCTGGGTAGCTGCTGCCAACCATGGAGCCTGGGCACCTTCCAGCAGGCAGGGAGGCTGCAAGCAGCCCAGGCTCTGTGGTTGGTAGCAGCCACCCAGAGCCGAGTCTGGCTGAAGCCAGGAGGCTGCAAACAGCTGCTCCAGGCACGAACATCATCTTAATACTGGTGGGTATCAGAGTGGATGGTGGGGAGGGGCCTGAGGCAGCACAACTCTGGCCTCTCCCCTGCTGCTGGCACAGAGCTGTTGACTGGGCTCCAGAGCCTGCATCTCAGAATGGACAGCGGGGATAGGGCCTGAGGCAGCACAACCCTTCCGGTGCTACAAACAGCTACAGCCAGGCCTGGCTCTGGTCAGCTGCTGCCAACCATGGAGACTGGACTGCTTGCAGCATGACTTGCAGCTGAGCCCACCTGACTCCCACCCTCTCCGAGCCCAGCCCCCATACCGGGATAAGCCTGACGCTGCCCCTTGCCAGGAGCACCACACCTTTATGGGCTTAGCTGTGTGTGGTGGGTAGGTGGTTGGGCTAATGGGCAGGATCCAGGCCAGGGTTCAGCTAGCCACGTTGCAGCCTGGGGGCTGGCTCCCCAGAGAGGCACAGGTGCTCCGGCAGGCCCAGGGCAATGTTGAGCTGGACTTTGTCCAGTGGCCCAGCAGCACGGCTCCGTGTGCTCGTGCATCTGGTTCTGTGTGCACACATGTCTGTTTTAGGTGTGTTCTGGTTCTCTGTGTTTGTGCACATGTGACTCCGTGCATGTGTATGTATCTGGTTCTCTCTCTGCCCTCCTTTCTCTTTCTCTCTTTTTCTTATTTCTCTCTTTTTCTCTCTGTCATTACAACATGCTTAATATAAAAGGAATACACAACAATACAGGCAACATTTATGATTATTAAATTCTAATATGCAGTGCATCCTGCTATGTACCACCCCCTCCTTTCCTCCCAGCCTGCCCTCATTTTGTTTTTCTGGCATGACAGCACACTGGTACCTTCCAAGGTAGACATTGTGGGTTTTTTTGGCACTCTGGCCAAAAAACGTTGCTTACCCCTGCCTTAGACCAACACGGCTACAACCAACACCAGCAAAACTATTAGCAGAGACTTTCATAAAAAGAAAGCTATCACACTTAGAGTCTGGGAGCCAAGAGACCTAGGCTTTAGTATGTAGCATCTCTATGTTTCACATTTTCTCTTTGCAAAAATGCAGGCAGTAATGACTTACCTCACACAGACATTTCAAGGCTTAAAGCCTCTTAGTGAAGGGGACAGTCCTGAGATGATATAAAAGCTTTTGTAACTCATGTCAGCCACCTCTGGTATTTTCTGTACAGATAGAAAAGGATATTGGGGCTGGAACAAGTTTTAGGATAATATTCTGAAAAGCACCTAAAACTCAGTTAAAACTATATGGGACGGATGGTCCAAGGTTACTTAAATGCTATTTGAAATTCACCCTCAGTGACCTGGTTTGTGTCAGACAGTGACTTAGCATTAGAGATGGAAATAAACCAAGGATTCTTGACTTCATGAGCCTTTCCTAGCTATGAAAACATAGTTCCTTCTAGAAAACATAAAAAACACCTCTATATTTGTGTTCAATTCTTGCTTTCAATTATTTTAATAAACAGCACTGGAGAATCAAATGTAAAATTGTTGCAAAAACCTGCACTCAAATTATAACACTATCTTCTTGCATATAATACATACTGGAATAAGATCCACATTTTGGTTTTGGGAAGATGGAATGAAGAAAATGTCTCTTTTCTCCAGATTTATGACTGCATATGGTAGTCAAACTAAAAAGTCTACAAAGGCTGTGGAACAGGAGGAAAGAGACCCAGAGTAGCTAGCAGCTAGCAAAACTGCCTAAAGGATGATCTTGTTTAGTGGACTATCAAGACCATTAAAAAGGGGAGGTGATCGTTAACACCTGTGGAATGAAGAACAATTATGTTGGTAGCAAGATGAAGACCACCGAAAGTGGGGGAGGCAACCTTGTGACGGAGATGCAAAAAAGGCTGAAGTGCTCAATGCCTTTTTTGCCTTCATCTTCATAGGTAAGATCAGCTCCCAGACAACTGAATCAGGCAGCAGTTGTTTGGGGAGGAAGTAAGCAGCCCTCAGTGGTGAAAGAGCAGGTTAGGGACTACTTAGAAAAGTTGTATGTGTACAATCCACGAGGCCACATGGGATGCACCTGAGAGTGCTGAAGGACTGCAGAGCCATTTGCCATCATCTTTGAAAATTCATGGTGATCAGGAGAGGTCCCAGATGATTGGAAAAGGACAAACAGTGCCCATATTTAAGAAAGGGAAAAAGGAGGATTCAGGGAACTACAGATCAGCCAGCGTCACCTCAGTCCCTGGAAAAATCATGCAGATGATCTGCCAGGAATCCATTTCTAAGCACTTGGAGAAGAAAAAGGTGAATAGAAACAGTCAGCAAGGACTCATCAGTGGCAAGTCATGCCTGATCAACCAGATTGCCTTTTATGATGCAGTGACTGGATCTGTGGATGTGGGGAGTAAAATATGAAGCTTTATCTCTTCTATAGGACATATGTACTTGGGTCTAATTCAAGGCCAGAGAAGATTCCACCTGGTATAAAACAGAGCCCTTAATCATCAACTATCACTCCCTATGGTGATGACAATTTTACCTACTTTAAGGTTCACTTCTGACATCAAATCTTGCAAACTGGTGTTCCCCACTGGGTTCCTGAATTTTCAGGTACCTCAGACTTGTCCTATATCATTACAATATGTGTCCTGTTTGCATGTCTTTCCTGTTTTATATGTTAATATACATAGGCTCATTATGACACTTGTATCTGGGGAGAAATTTTGGAATGTGGGTTTAATTAAATGGTCCATTTGATATAAACAGTCCATAGAAAATATAGTAACCACCACTTTCAAAAAGGTAATTTTAAAGACTATCAAATGTTTTGTACTGCTTTCTGAAGTTGCACAGATTCTACAAGCTTGTCTACACTCAGGAAGTGGATTCAATGAAAGCACAAATGGGCACTCTTAGTTTGGAATAAACATCTACACAAGGGGCTGTGCTAAAGTAGCCACCCCACTTTAAAAATTGCACCACACCAAATTCCAGAGTAAGTGTTACATGGTCACAAACCCAGCATCTCAATTTCTTTTCCCCCCTTCTGCTTAAAAAACAAGGGGAAAATATGAGGACTTACACTGTTTTGCCTATTTTGTTAAAGCTTTCTGAGGAATGTTTGGAATGAAAATGCATTTAAGTGATTTGAAACTGTTGCTGTCATTTCCTTTAGAAACAGCTGGTGCACTGAGATTATTTTTATTAGAGACTTCTGCCGTATAGCTATATGATCCCTGACAAACATAACTGGGCTACTAGAATTTTGTTTAATTTGAGGGAGATGTTTTTGCTATGTCAGTACAAGGTACAGCTTTTCTGGTGTAGGTGCAGTCTAATAGGAACACTCTGCTGGTGTGGTATATTAGTGTTCTTCTACCAGGAAAGCACCCATACTGTAAATATGGCTTGCCTGGAATGTCACTACCCAGGAATACTCTTCAGTCTCAGTCTTTTCATTAACAGCACTGGCACTTGATAATTCTGATGGCATACAGTTGTTGGCTAGGTTAATAGAGTTTTGATGGGCTAATAGCAACAATGGCCATGATCAGTGGTCCTCAACCACCAGCCTGCAAGGCAGATCCAACCTGTGGAATTGTGTCATCTGGTTTGTGGGGATTCCCACGGGCCCAGAAATGTGGTCGTGGAGAACTAGTAGTAATTGGCACTGCCACTGAAACTCTGATTTGTACCTGCTACCACATTTCCAAGCCCTATGGCCAGATGATGTGGCCCCACGTGCTGGGTTGGGTTGGGATGGCAGACTCAGTCCAGCATGCATGGGACTGGGGCCTGATCCAGCATGTGCAACTGGTACTACATGCTGGATTGTACCTGTGTGTTGACCCCATGCTGGAGCATGATCCTATATGCCAGATCTACCCACAGACTGACCTTTTACCACTCATCCAGGTACAGCCCAAAAAGGCTGAGCACCACTAGCATAGATGGATTTTGTACAGAGTGTCTACTTTGCATTACTGTCCAACCAAAACAGTTTGGGAGTCCCTATGCAGAACTCTAGACTTAATAAATATTGCTAGTTTCTCTCCTTTTACTCATGAATACTTTAGGTTCATCTAGCAGAATAAGGAACTGTTTGCACAGTGTTCTCGCTTCTAGAAGTCCAGTCTCACTGCTGGAATTCTGACTTGTACTTTCCCCTCACCCCCCAGGAAACCTGTTTGTAGGATAGAATATTAAATTATGTTTAATCTTTCCCTTGAAATAATGGTCAAATACAGGTGTTAGAATTTTTTTTAATTTTGATTTTCTGCAGAGCAACAGGCAGCATACTTGGAAGGGTTTTTTTTTTTAACTGACATCAGAATACTTGGGTAAACTTTAATAATGCTTAAGTATTGTTATCCCCTTTGCCTTACAGGCAGATTAAATGTCCTACACACTACCTTGGAAAGATTTGGACTAACACATTTATTTGGATAGCTGTGCTGTGCATTCCTTTTTGCACTTGTGCTATATTTGTAATTGTATCCATCTTGCCAAAATTCAATTAAGGGAAAGTTAATGAAATTAACAAACTTAGCCCTTTGACAACACAGCACAGTGTCACATGAAAGACCATATAACTGGTTCCCAATAGAGCAACAAGCAAAATACTGAGGCTCTTGGGTTCCCCTTCCTTAATTCAGCAAGACCAACTCGTTAGGAAAGGTGCCCTAAAGTGGCTTGGGGTCCCACTGAAATCCTAGCATTCTCAAGACTTAAGTCAGCTGGCAGCAAGATGTGAAACAACCTTTAAATTAAAGAGACAAGGGGAAAACTAAAAACAAAAAAAAATGGGAGATTAGAGACAAAGCCTAGGTATACAATGGTGCTCCTACATCTGCTTAATGAAGGGAGCCTAAGCAATGAAACAGCTCAAGGAATGAATTCACTGTATGAGGTAATTTGGCTAAAATGAAGGCTAGCAAATAGGTTAAAAAATTAGAAGGGAGATTTTTGTTAAAAAGGAGTAAAAACCCTTAAACATTTTACCCTGGTTAAAGTATTAGTGAAACTATAAATATTTAACCTTGTATCATCACAAGTTAAATACCTTAAGAACTAACCCCCCCAATACCTCAGTTATGCCCACAAAATATTGATGCAGATGCAAATGTGTTGGCATACCCCAAAATGGATTTATAAATGGCTAAGTGTGCTTGACATTAGGTCTTTGTGCCAGTTACTTGCTGGCACAGGATGCATATCCTGCAGGTGCAATTTAGGGGCTGATGTTTGAAAGTTTAACCCAAAGGACCCGATTTAGTCAGCAAAAGAATGGAAATACACAGCAAAGCTGCATTCTACTCTGTGCTACCTCATTCATTTCTGATGTAGACAGAGGCACTAAATAGGCCCAAGTTATCTGAACAGTCAGTTCTCTATGACGTTGGCCTTCCACAACATTACATTAAGATAACGAATCTGTCACCAACAAGAGAGTATGGACAGAGGATGCGAGTTTATGGGAGTTAGGCCTATGTGCTCTTGAACTCACCCCTGCAAAATAAAAGATCTGGAACAGAAGTTCAGAAAACTGATTTAGTCTAAAACAGTTAAGTCTGAAACTATATCTGTCCAGGTTTATCTTAAACTGTTTTTTGCCATTTTGAAAGCGATTCATGTGCACTGAACTTCTGTTGTGTTACAGATTTGAACTGGTTTCCAATTACTTATCCTGGTTTGTGTAATTTCTGTCTGTAGCTGTCCAGAGCTAAAAACAAAACTAATTTCTTTACCTTCCCTTTCTTTCAGTAACCTCTTCATATTGTTTTTTGCTCTGGCTGCAGACTAACAGGGAAGACAACAGCTATGCACTGGTCAACAATTAGATCATTCTCCTCTTTTTTTCAAAACAAGCATCACTTGAGCTATGCGTGTCACTTGAAAAAGTAGCCAAATTGACATGGTTCGGTTTCAAAGGACAGTGTAGCATCTCCTTAATACTATACCAAGAAATTCAGGGGTGTTTGAACTTTGCCCTATTGCTCTTAAGGGACATTAACAATAGTAGGGCTGATGAACGCTGAGGGGAAAAAAGGTAATGTATAATAGAAATTAACATCTAGTTAGAATGCTATCACATAATAAACAGAAGCTTTTGCATTCATGTCTCCATACCAATCAACACACTAATGGGAGATAGAAAAGATGTTGGCACAAGATACAATGGGAATGTTTTAAGGAAATGAGAATCAACTGACAAATCTGACTGCGATCTATTACAGATGTTGTAAACATCTGATTAACTTTTTCAAGAACCTTGTGATTCAAGAACACATGGAAGCAATTTCTATTATAAATAGCACTTAGTAAAATAAAACATTGTCATGGAGTATGCTCTGTTTTGCCACAATAACCCTTCCCCTCTCCTTTCACTTTCAATAAGTAAAAGAATGCCGATTATGAATATTTGGCTATTTAGACTTAAGACGACAGAAAAGCTGCAATTTCATATTACTAGTAAACGGCTTACTTTGCTTTGCATTTCTTTTCTTGGACAAAATTTTGCAGGTAAGCAAAAACATCTTCCAAGGTGTAGCCATACAGTTTTAGTTTATTCATCACTATGATAAATTAGCAATGGATTCATGGGATGAAACCCACCCATATGCCAAGTAGTTATATGAAACTAACAACTGACAACACTGCTACTTATTAAGGAAGATCATTATCATGTACTGTTGTCTCACGCAGGCCACACCTATATGTTACACTTAAGACATGATTAACCAGTTAATTAGGTCTTAAATTGTCACTCAGCTACACATTCATTCAATTAACGGCACGATAACAGAAAGCAAAAAAACAAGGAAAAAAGTTACTCCACGAAATATGTGTAATAACTTTGTGGCTCCTTCCTATCATGCCATTAATTGAATGTGTGGCCAGGGGCTCCCATGGCTTGGAGTCCTGTCAGTTGATGACGCACCCAGCCAGTGGCCCATGTAAGCTACCAAGCCTGGGAGCTCACAGCTGATGCAGGCTCTTAGCCATAGGAGCACATGCCCTTGTGGCTGACAGCCTCATCAGTTGAAGAGGCTCCAATCCACAGGGGTGCTCCATGCACCCCGTGGCTGGAAGACTAACTGACTTGGACTTCTGGTCATGGAGGTAACTCCAGGCACCCCCTTGGCTGGAAGACCACAGATGACAAGCCTGCAGCTGCAGGGGTGCTCCAGGCCCCCCCATGGCTGGGAGACCACAACTGACACAGGCTTCCAGCTGTGGGGAGCTTCAGGTACTCCTGTAGCTACAAGCTTGCATCGCCTGTGATCTCTAAGCCATGGGGCTGCCTGCAGTGCCCCTGCGGCTAGAAGCCTGCAGTCTCCAATCACAATAGTGCATGCGGCGGCTTCATGGTTAGAAGACTGTCAGCTGCAGTTTCCTTTCTAGGGTGCCTTGGTGGCTGGGAGCCTAGCTCAGATGACGAGGCTCCCAGACATGGGAGCTTGCTACTTTCTGAAGCAGGGGAAGCCTGGGATCATGATCTTGGGCTCTGCCTAAGGCAGGAGCAGGCAAAATACGGCTTGTGGGCCACATCTGGCCTACCAGGCCATTCTATCCGGCCCACGGGGACCCTAAAAAAATTATTCAATTAATATTTATTTGCTCCTGGCTGCGTGTCAAAGCTGACAGGAGCCAGGGACAGTAGGACTCAGGGGGGGGTCCTCAGCAGAACTGAGCAGCCCAGCCCTGCCCGGCTCCCAACCATATCACTCTCTTCCTGTCCTTGTCCTGCACTGGCACCACATGGCTCCCGGTTGCATTGCTGGACCAGGGAGCATGGGGCCACACCAGTATGTGTGGATGCATCCATGTGCATGCAGGCAGGGGCAGAGTGTATGAGTTCATAGGGTGAGGCCCACGTACATCTCACCATACATATACACACCCCCCTCACACTGTCACACACATAGACCCCCCCACACCCCTGTCACCCTCCTCCCTACAGATCCCCTACAGACCCCATACCTACCCACAACCCCACATATCCGCACACCCACAGCCCCCCACAAACTTATACATACCACCAATACACAAGAGTAAGACTTCATTTTAAGCTATTGTGCAATCACCTTTGTGTACACTATACAAAGACATGTAAATCAGGACAAAATATTTTTTTTAAATCAAATTAATGAATGCTGCAGATGTTTGCTTTTTAGAATATAATTTGGTATTTTTCTGGTTCCAAGATGGCAAAACCCCTTGCTGAAAGGAGTACTTCCGGGGGGCAAGGGGAGGGACTTTGGGTGGCAAAGGTCAGGGGGTGGGGGTGGGACTTCTGGTCACAAGATGGTAACACGGGGGTGGGGCACCTGTCAACGGGTGGGGCTACCCATGCAGCCATCAACAGTTTGCCAAAACTCAGTAAGCGGCCCTCCACCCAAAATAAGTGCCAGCCCCTGACAATAAGGTGTGATGGGATCCAATTCCTGACCCTATCATGCCTTTACAAACATGTTTAGAAGGACCTATACTTCATGTAGTCCGTTAACTCAGAGCACCAGGCATATTACCATACAGTCAAGAAAAAAATGTTAACCACAGATGACATTATGAAAGCAGAAGTATTCACTAACTGGTAATAACCCAGGCATAAAGTTTGAATTACCTTTTAGTCAAAACTACTGCATTTTCTTGCATATCCTATACCCCCATATAAGACAGTCACCTTGCTTTTGGAAGGCATAATGTAAAAAACAGTGTTTTTCAACCTTTTTCATTTGCAGACCCCTAAAAAATTTCAAACTGAACTGTGGATTCCCTTTGGAAATTTCAAATGGAGATGCAGACTCCTCTGGATTGTAATTGTGGGTATCCACATACTTTTGATTGATCATAGTCATCTTTTGTGAACCCCTTATACAGTCTGTGAACCCCGAGGGGTTCATGGACCACAAGTTGAAAACCACTGATGTAAAAAAGAAAGATTCTTCCTGTCATGACCGACTGTGTGACACAGAATAACTTGTCCTGGAAACACAAAGTGTCCAGGAAGTGTGGCATCTCAAGAGACGGTCTGGGTAAAGCAGCAGGAATTTCATAGTAGGACAGCAACAAGGCTAGGCCCAGAGTCAGTGCCAGATTATGACATGCTGAGGCCCTAAACTATGTCCAGTTTAAGAGGCCCCAAATGATAAAAATAATCCAAAGTATGTATATTCTTGTTGCACTAGAAGGAAAATTTCTATATTTAGAGAATCACTTCCCCATATCTCCTTTATCTACCAATTGATTATTATAAAATTTAATATTGAATTTTTTTTTTTTCTTATTTAGAGGCCCCTCATATTGTGAGGCCCTAAAATGTAGCTAAATAGCTTAAGCCTAAATCTGGCACTGCCCAGAGCCTTGCAATGGTAGCAACAAGGCTGTTACTTACTTCAAATAACTCCTTATGTTTCATAGATATTAGGGCTGGAAGGGATCTCGGAAGATCATCGAGTCCAGCCCCTTGCCCAAAGGTCAGGAAGTCAGCTGGGGTCATAGGATCCCAGCAAAATAAGCATCCAGTTTGCTTTTGAAGGTGTTCAATGTAGGCGCTTGAACCACCTCCGGTGGCAGGCTGTTCCAGACCTTGGGGACTTGGACAGTAAAGAAATTCTTCCTTATGTCCAGCCTGAAATGGTCTTGTAGTAGTTTATGACCATTCTACCTAGTTGTCATCCCTTGTGGTGCTCTAGTGAACAAACGTTCCCCCAGATACTGGCTGTCCCCCGATAAACTTATAGGTGGCCATTATAAGTTCTTGCAAATAGTAAAGTCTGTACCAGAAGCTTCATCAAGAGGCTACAGATTACACGCTGAAGCTCACACTCTGAGCCTGCTAAATTGCTGCTCCTGGCACACACTATAGTGCTCAGCCAATAGCTACTGCAAATTCCTGTGAGAGGGTTAACACTGGACTCTGCCACTGTGTGACAGGTAACTGGGCAAGATGGACTTATTAAATGGCAATTGTGTTCTTATAACTCTGCCCTTTCTGCTTGCTGGACCACAGAAATGGAAGCCATTCTGGCAGCTAATAGAGCACAGCTTCTCCATGCTTCTATTCTGCTAGTTAAGAAAGATCAGCTTCCCCCCTTAAGATATAAACCCTAAAAGAGATGAGGGGATAAGATAGGTGTGAAGAGATAATCAGATAAGTGCAGGGCCAAGCTTGTTCCTGCCTGGTCAGCCCTCCACCCCACACAACCTGGCTCTTCTGTGAGAACGTAAGGACTGTAATATATAAATTAGTGTTTGAAACAGGGTGCTACTCAATTCACAACAGTTATGGAAGGATGCTTTAAGTTGAGTAAGGGCATCTAGAGTGCAATTGGATTGAGAATCAGTGATACAGACATGCCTAAGCCTGCAGAGTTGTCAATGCAGCACTTCTGAACAGCTCCAAAAAACACACTTATATTAAAAGTGTTAATTTACCCAAGTACAAAAATACAGCTACATAAAAGTATATATTTTAGAAAATGGATCTCGCACATCTACTTTAAATGCCAACTTCCTCCACAATGGATACCTTTGGCTTACTACATATTACCTTTGTGCTTTCTGAAAGTATGCTGCCACTACCTTTGTTTATGCCATTTTCATTGTTAATGCCTTAAATTGTGCAACTAAACTGTCCCCTCTGGGATTGGAAAATGAAGTGGGGGGAGGGGAGGAGGAGGAAATACTATTTCAACTTCAAGTTGTGAAATCAGAAGCAAACAAGATGCTGAAACTAATATAATATGGGACTATAGAAAGAGATTTAAAAGCTTTGGAGAGGAATCAAGAAATATGATGCTAATTCAGAAAAATTTAAGTGATTGACAGCCCTTCTCTCCTTATCCAGGCCTACAGGACCATTCTTCCTCCCCCTTCTCTCCATAGAGGTCTATATGCCAACCTACTTTCACATCCAGTCTGTTGGCCTCCTTCCCTGAGAGGAGTGAGATATTCCCTTTCCTCCTTTAAAGACCTGTTGCAGGATCCAGCTGCAGCTTCATTGCATGTCTCCTGAGCTTTGGTTTACAGAACCATCTGGAGCATATCAGTGCGTGGAACTTGAATTTTGATATATGAGCAATTTGTGATTACTGCTGAAGAAATAAAAGATTAAGTGTGGAAGTTTGCACTAGGCCTGGGCCTAGTGCAAGCACCCCTTTCTTTCAAACCATTGAGATCTCCAGAGGTGCGGCCAAGCATTCTTTTGAAAAAAAGGGTTTGGCGGTAGAGAAGGTGATCACAAAGAAGAGACTGGTTACTGCATTAGCCATTTAGATGCCCAGTTACTATTGAAACTAAAGGATCTCCATGGCCTTGAAAAATTCAGGCTGTATATTTTATATTATTAGAATTATTTCACTAATACCTTACTGAAGAAAGACTTAGACAGGTCTGCTTCAGCCATAATAAATAGATACCAAAAAAACCCCTGACTATGAAAAAGCAGAGGAAATTTTGTGAATTTAAAACAATATTTTGGGGCTTGCAAAATACAAAAGGCCAGTGGCAGCCTCCAAATGTTATAAAAAGTTTTATTCTTCACTATGTCGTTTACACTTTTGGTTTTTTGACTGACAATCCTTATTCTTCACCTCCCTAAAATACAACCCAGTTATACTAAATAAATTGGCTTGTGGCACATATCGAAGACTGATCAGCAATAATATGCACACAGCTGTACAACATCTGGCATACAGGTGTATCAGATTGCCTTTGCTTGCTGTCTGGCCAGTCACCACATTTTTTTGGAAGGATAACAAACAGTTATTGCATAGACATTTGTGTTATATCCACTGCTCTAAATTACATTTAATCTTAATACTTTAAAACTCATGGGGTGTAAAGTAGAAGGATAAATGCATATTCATTTATAAGACAGGGAGTTGCTACAGAACATCATCTGTATTAAGCACAGTTCTTTGGTTTGAGAAGTGGTTTAGTTCATACTTGATTCCCCCCTCCCCTCCCCAAGTAGGAAGTGGTTGGATATCACAATGTCCATGTTAAACAAATATTCCTATATGGTATGAAAAGAAACAAGAACAAAACATTTTCAATCACCAACTTGTACATTTGTGAATTAATACCAATATTACTAATGATAATCTTAAATATAGCAAAGAGACTAAACAAAACACTATATATAAGTTGTGGGATGTGTGTGGAAGCAAAGATCACATGTAAAATGCCCTTACCCAAAGCATTCAACAGAAAGTATTAGTGCACCCAACCAAAGAGAATAAAACATACCAGAGAAAATCAGCAACACGTTATATCCAAGCTGTATCTGCAAAAGCCCAGGTTTCAACAACCATGGATGTATGATAGAGCTGGGCAACTGGAGCAGTGGTGACTTCTGATTGCTGCTCTGTTCTCAGCACCAGTGTGTGGCTGTAGTGGCAGGTTTCTCTGTGCACCCTCTGCCCCTCTACCCTGTCACAGCTGCCTCTGTTGCTCTGTCCTAGTTAGGCCACTGCTAAACCACATGCTACAGCCACTGAAGCACCAAATGTCTGGACTCAGTCTGGCCTTTAAATACTGTCTCAATGGTCTAAAGGGGGGAATGGAAGGTTTGGGCAGTCACTCCTTCATAGTCCTGCCTAGGCATACACATTGAAGGTCCTGCTGACCTCTCACACATGCACCATGATTCAGAAGGATCAATGGTTGCCTTCTATTACTTACTACCAATCACATGCTTAAAATCAATTCCTATCAGCAAAGTAACTATGGTGGGTCTCCTCAATAAAACAAAGAGGCAATAGTTGCATGGATAGTCATAAATGCATTAACTTTAACACAGTACAAATAAGAATAGCTGTTAAGACGAGGTGACTTGAGTTTCAGCATGAGTTTAACAGGCAAAGTACTTAACCTAGATCCCTAGAAGGCTTGCAGTTTGGTTCCTAGCTTATGTCTGCATCTCTACTACCCTTATTACTTGTTCTATATCAATGAAAACTACCTTTGAGTATGCCTACCATGGAGGTTGCAGGCTCACCCCAGCAACTTATGAAGGAGATGTAGAAGGAAAGACATCAACACCACCTCGCACTCCCCATGCAAAAATCACATTCTTAAATAAAGATAACCCAAGGGAATGCATTTTCTGATTTACAGTGTGTTAAGTGCATGTGACTTTGTTGTCAGTCCAGCTAGCAAACTAGCATAGCAATGAAGTGCAACATGTCTAACAACCCAAAAATGCCTGCACTTTTCGTTCTTCTCTCCATTCTGTTAAAGGAGAGTGCTGTTTGCACAGAGTGCATGATAAGGAGTGGAAATAAAAATTCTGTCTGATCCAGTCTAACTATTCCAGCACTACAGAATGATGCGCTTTCACCCTGTGAAGTGCACAACTGAAACATTTCTTTTTTTTACATTTTCTCTTTCCTCCATCATTTCTCTCTAGAAAACCAAGAAAGTGTGTTTTTCTTCTTGACAGATTAACACCCTTCAATACCCTACAAAAGCACATGTGGCTGGGCAATTACAAAGAAGCAAGGTGACAGAGGGAATGACTTTTCAAAAGAAGAGGAATCCTTAAGACTAGCATGGAAGTTTTTCAAACTTTTTTCAATGCTGGCTGGACTGGATGTGAGGTATGGGTTGACAGGCTCACTGGCAGCAAGGAAATTGACAGTGAGTAATACAATAGTGCAGGGTAATAAAACAGTTAGTTTTAATGGCATCTGAAGTTTGTTGAATCAGTTCAGCTAATTCCTAATCAAAACTCCAATCTGTAATTAAAGAAGCATGCTCCACCCATTACTAGGAGAATGCAGTCCTGAAAACAAAAGGGTGCAACATTTTCAGTTACTGGTGCTGTACAAAATGTGTATGTTTTTGTTTACCTGGGTTTCTCCAAATTGGGCAGCTCTGACATTCCTTCAAAGACAGCTGGAACCATTTACCAGACCTATTTGGTTTAAATAGTAGTTTAGCTGTTCCCATTAGTCTAGGCAGAGGCTCTTCTCTGTTCTGAGTTGCCTGCTGTGTCATCAGCGTGGGACCAAGGCCTGCAGACAAGTCACTGACTGCTTTTTCCTTTAGTAGAGGCAATGTTAAAAAGATTTACTGAAAGCCTCTGTCCCCCAAACATTTGGTAACTTATGGATCAGGGACAATGGCTTTCCTCCTAAAACAAAAGAATGGTGACTGGCAAAAAGAACATTTCAAAAAAAGAGCAACAGACCCATCCTAAGGCAGAGCCGATTTGGAGACAACCCCATGCAGTAAATTAAGTATTAATTAGCATCTTATCAGCACCATATGTGTATGTGTAGGCATGCATGCACGTGCACACACAAATAGTTTCTTTAAAACAAACAAACAAAAAAAGTGGAAGGTCTGACAAGACTTTGCCACTTATTTGTTTAAAAATTCATTTAAACTAATATAGTAAAGGGGAAATTCAGAATGAAAACCCTGGAAATCATTCAATTTTTGCATACTACATAGGTATTCATAGCATTTTATAAGGGTTGGTGAATTTGCAGTTGTTTATTTAACCCTGAAAACCCACTATTGGGCCAGTGCTCATAACAAGAACTAAAGCTACAGGAATGCCATAAAAGCAAATAACCCCCCAAACAATTAATTCCCCCCCGCCCCAAGTGATGCATAGCAAGAGGAAGAAAAAAGATTTCACTTTAAGATTTCCAGATTGAAATTGAAAACTGAAAATCCTTGGATAAAAGTGAATGCAGGCACAGTATGGGTAGGTTGATACTGGGACCCATGTATGCTCACCCATGACCCATGAGTATCCAGTCTGTCAACTGATCAAGGCTCCCAGTTTGGGGAGCTTGCTAGCCATAAGTTCAATTAAAGGCATGATAAGAACTAGCCACAAACTTATTACACATATTCTGTATAAGAACTTTTTATTATTACTGGTTGTATCACGCCATTAATTGAATGAACGTATAGCCAGGCCACTACTTAAGAAGTAATCAGTTAATCACATCTTAGATGTAATGTGTCAGGGGCCTTATGTTGCATGTGCTTTCGAAACAGTAGCTGTTAATTCAACAGTCATTCAAAATGCATAGCATGCAGGTCTGATGAAGACCTGAGATTAGATGGTGGTATTGTGACCAGTGTTTAAGAATGTATCTTTGAACAGATACTTTAGGCTCACTGAAATTTGAAATACCATATCAAATGAGATAAGGCTGTCATTCAAATCAGATCCATGAGAAATGTTCCAGGTACTCACAATAGCAGCAAAACCTAGTGATGGTATTGCCCGGAGTAGGATTCAGAAGGCCTGTCATTGGCTCACTCGGCAAATTACCTTGCCTCAGCTATATTTTCCTTCATCTGTAATATAGGGCATACCGCTGCTTACACCTTTTGTAAAGGTTTGCAATGTGTGGATGAAAAAGCATTATGTAAAAATTAGGCAAGAATTTAGCAAGATAGAACTTGCTAAACAGTTTTGTCCTTTGGTTTTAAATAACTATGGGTGGATGATGGAAGGGATGTAGGAGCTTTCAACATCTAAATGCCAATCACTTAGCCATTTTTCTGCCTACCTCATGAAAAATATTTATGAATACATTCTGTATTATTGTAATATTAAATGAATGTATTCTATATTATTGTGTGTAATATCAGGTAGAACTTCTTGCATCACCTATAAAATAAACTATTCAAAATATATGGAGTCACAGTTCCCTCCCTTTGCTATAAAGTTGTTTATGAGTCAACTCATTTATGTTTTATGAATGCCTCAAGGCATTAGACAGGCATCCTAGGAATCAGCAATGATGCCTATTAATTAAGACATTAAGTCTACTTGAAACAAATATTTTTAATTCTCAATATATAGTCACCATTTGATTCAAAGTGAAAAGTTATTTCGGAGAACATTAGGATATTATTGTTTGGATCTCCTTCAAATTATCCGGTGTGCTTACCAGACACCGAGGAAAGAGAGCCAGCTGTTAACAGAATGTAATCAAAATGTAAGAACAAAAGGGTGATGCAATAACCCACTGTAGTAGCAAAAAGCAGGCACGAAGCTGACAAGAAGGTATTTCAAAAGACAAACAGATTAAATGCAATAAGTAGAGTGGTAAGTGAATACAACTTTTGAAAATTAATCAATTAAAATCCACAGCAATGAGAACAAGTCAGGCCCAGGTGAGCTTCAGCTGGTAAAACGGTGTTTTCCAGGTTTCGAGAATTTGCAAGAGGTACAAGAAAGCCTGTTCTCTCAAATCTCACAATCTATGGCAGGGTTTCTGGTCTGACTCTAGCAACTACCACATTCAAATGTTGTATGCAGTAGTTCTTTTCCAGGGTAACAGTTGTACAATGCATCTGCAACCTCTCTGATACTGGAAAACTCAGGAGCATGGAAAAACTGAAGCCATCATCACCATGACAAATCAACAAAACCTGACTTAATGAAGTACTAATTAACATAATAAATGTGAATAGACCAGCCTGAGAGGGTGAATCCTACAAAAGAAGAGGGGATAGAAGGCACAGAGGTACTGAGGATGTACACATAAGTACATGAGAGAATTAGGTGATACAGACACAGGCAGATTATGACAAATTAAAGCTGAGAAAAAATTAACTGGATTGGTAGGCAAGTGGCAGAAGACTACAATGCAGTACAAAATGAGGGGTGAGGTCTAATGGAAGAAGAAAAGGTGAAAATAATTTGGTGGTAATAATATTACACAATATTTACCACATCTCATCTGAAAGCTGAGAATGTATTTTGCTTGTAACATAGTAGAGCACTTAAGATAGGACACCATTCTGCCTGGACTCTGCGTCTGCCTACTGCAGGGGTCAGCAATGAGCATAGCATGCAAGGTCGTTTTGCTCAGCACACCACTGCCAGCCCGGGCTTTAAGCAGCTGCTGCCAGCCACGGAGACCAGGCTGCTCCCAGCAGGCGGTTGGGAGGCTGCAAGCCCTACTGCAAGCAGACTGGGCTCCGTGGGCTAGCTGCAGCCAGGAGGCTGCAAACAGCTGCTCCGGCATGTTGCACTCCAGCACCTTCCAAGGTAGACATTGTGGGGTTTTTTGGCACTCTGGCCAAAAAACGTTGCCTACCCCTGGCCTACAGTAAGGGAAATCTTTGTGCTGAGGGGCTTGCAAACAATGAATAGCACAACAATACTATATTGAGGTTCAGTTAGAATTAGAAATGAATTTAATTACTGTAAAGAACAATCTATTAGCAAGATGCACATAGGTAGTTACCAAATGCAAATGGGAATTGATGCATTTTTTCACACCCCAAACCAGACAACTCTGCTTAAATGCACATTCCCTTTGCCTGCTTTGGCAAAGGAATCTATCAATCAACCTCCTACTACATGGCAATTGTACACAGCAATTGAAATTGTGCAGTGAAAATATCACTTTTCACAATAGTGTAAAGACAGACGTATTAAAACCTGGTGTCATGTATATTTTTCTTATTAATGCATGGGTAGAGAAACTTTTGTAGCTGTGGGCTAGAAGAACACACCCCGAATCAGAGGTGGGCAGGTGCTAGAACCTGGATTAGGGTTATCATATTTTCAATAGCAAAAGAGGACACGGGGTGGAGAAGAGGGCATATGGGGGGGGCAGTGATATACCCATGCTCTGCCTCTGCCCCTCACTCCTAAGCCCCTGCTTCCCCAGCCCTGCCAGTGTCCCCTCACTCCCAACCCACAGACCCCTGCCCCCCAGCCCTGCCAGTGTCCCTCACTCCTGACCTGCAGCCCCTGCCCCTCCAGCTCTGCTGGTGGCCCTCACTCTTGACCCGCAGACCCCTTCCCCACTAGCCCTGCTGCCCAAGCAGTACACGCGAACATGCTCACACACTGTCTCTTTACTTGGCTTGCCAGGGACCACATGGGGAGCATGTCACCCCCAACATCCAATCATGTTGCCCGCTGCTCCCAGTCCCAAGCAGCCAGCCTGGGAGAGCAGAGGGAACAGCAAAACACACAGACCATTACTCTTGTTTTAAAAACCCACTCGGATGCAGCACAGGGGGCCAAAAAAGAGGACACATCTGGGAAAACCAGTTGTATGGTAACTCTAACCTAGATGCTACCACCTGCTCTTGCATTTGCACAGGGATAGTGTCCACAGGCAAAGCTCTCTGTCACTGAGGCCCCAAGCCTGCAGGCTAGAGCTAATAGAAGTGCAGGCTAGATGCAGCCTGTGGGCCATAAGTTGCTGACCCATTTTTTACACAAGATTTCCAGATTTTCAGAGGCACATCAACAATAGTTTTCTTTATTCCCAATTTTCCTATTACCTGCTATGGTTTCATTAGGAAGTAGCAAGTAAAAGAATTACGAGGTATTTTAGCAATGCCTCTATAATGCTGAAAACTGCAGTTCAGAGCTGCTGAGAAACCTGCTGTAAAATTAGCTTCAGATTTTAAAAGACTTCAAGTCTGGTTAAAGATAATATTCTATGGAATGCATTAAGGGCTAGTGAACCTTGTTTTTCAGAGAGCTAGGACCTGCAGTGCCTTTCTGTCTTCAGCTACAATGGTGAATATTCAACATTACTTAATAGTTATGTTGCTGATGTGCCAAGGAAAGTGTGCATATGTTCCAACATTTCATTGTTTCCTTGTTTTTAGCAGCCATGATGCTCAGATTGCAAGTTCTCTGTGGCACTGTCTGTTTTATCTGGTGGTTGGTATAGTACTTGAAATAATAGTATCTTGATCCCTAAGTATTAAACAATGCAAAATTATTTTTGCTTTTATTGTTCATAATAATAATTTCTCAAATGTAAAGGCAGGCTTTCCTCATCTAAAATGACTGCAAAAAGCCAGTGAAATCTCAACTAGTTTTCTGCAACCTACAACAGATCTTCCATGTTTCTGTGGTTTCTGCTGCAGAATACCCTAGAAGTGTTTGTGACATCTAATGTAAAAATGTAACCTCTTGACAAAGCTGCTTTTAATTATTTACTTAGGGCAAGATTTATATTCTGAAATTCTCAGCTTGAATTGACCTAGGAGTATTTCACATGCAATGAATAAACCTAACATGAACTATCCGTCAGTCACAGCTTCCTTTGTGGCTTTTGTTGTTGCTGTTTAACATTTGACCTGCATTTAGAACGGAAAATATTAGCATGATTTAAGTGAGAATAACTTTACATTATTTTTCGAGAAACTCTTCATGGTTACAGTTCATTTAATAACAAGAAAGTTAGTCTGTGAAGTATTTTAACATCATCTTGGAGAGATTATACCCTCACTATTTTGTTGTTGCTCTGAGTTTGTGCAACACTTTGCATAGTAGAGTTCTTGTCTGTGACTAGGGCACGTATGTGCTTAGCACGACAGACAAACCATCACTATCAGCAATGCTCTTTATAGGTCACTCACAGAGCTGAAATATGGCCAACAATAGGGGCTGGCAGCCTACAGCTCATGACCAGATCTGGCTAGTGAAGTGATTGGATCTAACCCTCTTGGCTTAGCTCAAAAAATTAATATGTATAGTCAGGGGTTGGCAACCAGTGGCCCACAGGCTGAATTTGGCCCACAAAGAGGTCTGATCTGGCAGGGGGAAATCAGTCTCCCCTGTGTATCCCCTGGAATACTTCTATAGCCCAGTTCTAAAATGTACACCACTACCGTGACTATGCTATTTTAATGACAGCGAATGAGTAGTAAGAAATGACAATTCCTCAGAACACAAGAAGAAACAGTGGTCACTAAACAAGACACTGGACTGGAAACCTGGTTTCCAATTCAGGCTGTGCCATTACCAAGTCAGATAACCTAGGGCAAATCATTTCACTTTCCCTGCCCATCTTGTCCTTTTAGGTCGTAAGCTGTTAGAAACAGGGCCTGTCTCTTACTGCATGTCTATATATTGGCTTGGTGTCAAGAACAACATTCCTCTCTTTTTCTCCAAGTACCACATCAGAAGCAATAGTCATCTTAGCTGCATGAAGAATGTACAAGCCAGCATAAGGGACAAAATCATGACAACATACTAGTATTTCATAAGTTTGTTCTCAATAAAACCCCTAAATTTCAGAATTCACATGTTATGGCCAAGAAAATGTTTCTATAGTCTAAGGATATTAGCCTGAGAGGCCCTCTTTTCATCTCTCACATCTTCATCTGTTCCTTCCACCTACACATCAAAGCATCTTGCATTCTATATTCATGTCTCTTTTTGAACCATGTAAAAAAAGGATATCTAAGGGTGGGTCCTTATAACCTATCTATAACATTGTAAAACAAGTTTCTTAATTTCTAGACTTCTCTTATTATAGCCTAGTAAATTTATAATATCCACAGTCTATTACAGGTGCTGAAGTATGCAACTGTTGCTCTCTTATCCTTCATTCACCATGAAATCACCAGGGATTATTTACCAATGCTGCCTTTTCTGATTCTTCTTATGTTAACATACAATCACTCCAATGAAGGAATAGCTTCTTTATCCTTAGAACATAATAGGATTATTTATTGCCAACGATACTTTTCCCCACAAACTGAATAATTGGTGTCAAATTTTCTTTGGTTTGAGTCAAATTTGGCTAGGAACAGAAGTTGCACATAAACTGGTTTAAGTAGTCAGAAACTGGTTTAAGATAAACCTGGTTGATGATACTTAACTGATTTGGGTCAAACTGGTTTATGCAATGTCTGTCCCAGACCCCTTCATGGTTTAAGTTAAATCAGAGTTCCCCGCAATTCCAGCATGCTTTGCAGCCCTGGGCTGAGCTGTGCTATCTGCTCTAGAGAGCAAAACTGGAGCCACCTCCCTGCTTCCTAGCTGTAGCAGTAAAGGCTGGCCCACTTCCTCCCCCAGGCAAACTCCAGTTGGGGGCTGTGACCGGGAAGCGGGGGTTACACTAACGTTTCCCTGAGTACAGAGCTACCTTGCCCTGCTAAAAACTTAGGGCATTTATACACATGCAATTGTCTGCTTCAACACGTCAGAAATCCTGTGCATCGGAACAGACTCCATTAGTTGAGCCTGTTCCACATAAGAGCTGATGCGCCCGGTGCTGCAGCACATGCATTTGTATAAATGGCAAAATGTGCATCAGCACTGGGAAAATGATGGTGGTGCACTTTTGAACTAAACCAACTTCTACGTGTTTTAGTTCAAGAGCATGTTGCTGCCATTTTCTCAGCACTGACATACATTTTGCCATTTATACAAATGTGTGTGTGTGTGTGTGTGTGTGTGTGTGTAAAATGTGCAAGTGTGTGCAAAATGCCCTTAGTGCTGGCTGTGACTGGACTACAAATCTGAGAGGCACCTGGAAGCAGGAAGAGGAAGAGGAAGTGATGAGCAAACCTGAGAGTCCTGCTGCTCTGACTGTGGACTGCAAATCCCAGAGACCTTGAAGGCAGCAGGAAGAGTAAGCAATACACAGCCCAGGCTGCATTTATAGCTCTTCAGTTTATATTTTTTCAGAGAAATAACTATTCTTGTTTAAGCTTTTATGAATTCAGTGCCACTACCTTTCCTCCCCCATTCCCTTTCCACTCAGGCAGAGCAGGGGCTGTGGCCTGGCCATGTACCCTCCACTCTAGCAGGTCTCTCTTCCCTTCCCTTTGGCAGTGGCTGGCAGGTGTGCACTGGTGCACCCTGGCTTCTGGCTTGAGCCACTGCAGGCATGTGGCTGCATTTCCCAAATCAAAAGAGAGAGAGAGACGAGACGAGACGAGACGAGACGAGACGAGACGAGACGAGACGAGACGAGAGAGAGAGAGAGAGAGTGTGTGTGTGTGTGTGTGTTCATTTGCTTATTGGTTCAATCCCTGTGATTTAAACTAACCTGCAAAGACTGAATCAATTCAGCCTCAGGCTTTTTGACTGTCTATACTTAGCCAAAGAGCTTTCAAATGCATGAAAGATTCCCTGCAGTCCACATACAGTTTGTTGAAACATCAGCATCTGTTTCTTAAGTAATAATTTCAATTTTGTCAAGAGGACAGGGGTGGACAGAGGAGTTTGTGCGGGGAGTAGAAATTTAGTAGTTTCTGGGAATGGATTCCTGATTTCAGAGACGCTTACTACTTAGTCAAGCAGAGTTACAAACACTCCTCAGGTCAGGACTCCTTGGCTCCTTTCTTCACAGGCAAAGCCAGAAGAACTGAAGTCAGCATACTTCTGCAATATCTGGCAAGTCTCACAATGTTTACTAGAGCAGGGAAATAACCCTCCCTGTGGCCTTAATGTAGGAGAATAGAAAATTTCAGGGTCAGGAAAATATGGGCTGAATGATACATTGACTGGACCACTAACCCCTTTCTAAGTTACAGTTCTGTAAAATACAGAACAGAAAAAAGGGCTGAATTCTCTGTCTGTCTGTTTGTTTTCTAGTATATCCACTCAAGCACCTCTGTATCCAGCAAGTGTCACACAGATGTACACATCCATTAGAAACAGCATGTCCTGTAGCTGAACTCTGTGCAATCTATCAGCATACACATTTTGAATTTTTGACCACACAGAAGAAACATTCGGTCAGGCTTTGCCTGCGTATGTCTTAAATCCAAGAGTGAACCCCATAAGGCCTTGTGTGTGCTTTTGACTCTCTCACCCCTCCTTCCTCTTGGCTTCAGTTCTAATTTATACACAATACATTTACTATACTTCATGATCTCTATACATTTTTTATTTAGTTTCTACCAATTGCAAAGAGATGTTGTAGTGCCAACAATATAACCTGAATAGAAGAGTACCTTGTACCAAATAGTTCTTATTTATGGCTTTAAATAAAAAAAAAAAAAAAAAATGAAACAAACTGTTTTGAGAAAGCTAAATGGAAGAATATCTACTTCATACTAAGGCGATGAGTTTCTTTTGCCCTCCATCATTTTCTGCTTCCAAAACGGAACACATTTAATTCCTTATGTCAAGACTTATCAAAATTAAAACAATTACTCCAGCTGCCAAAATAGCTTCAAGAAAAAGTATCATTTTTACAGCTGATGATCATCTGTGGAATTATTTTCATTCGGTTCAACAAAATATAATAAAATTGAGTAAAGCAAAAATAGAGCTATATAGGACAGTATACAATGATTGAATAGGAACCAAACTGGGTATAAACAATGGAATGACAAAATGGGTTTGGAAATACTGTTGACCTGCTTCCCTGTTAGTAGAAATAACCTATTTTTTATTTATAGATTCATAGGGTCGGAAGGGACCTCAGTGGACTATTTAGTCCAACCCCCTGCCCCTGGCAGGCAAGAAAAGTCACCAACCCTGGGGTCATGTGATCCCAGCCAGGTGCCTGTCCAGTCTCTTCTTGAAGACCCCCACGGATGGGGTGAGCACCACCACCCTTGAGAGCCCATTCCAGATTCTGGCAACTCTGACTGTGAAGAATTTTTTCCTAATGTCCAGCCTAAACCTTCTCTCTGGCAGCTTATGGCCATTGTTCCTTGTTATTCCAGGGGGTGCCATGGTGAACAGATTGTCACCTACTTCATGTTGCTCTCCCCTTATGAATTTGTACGTCGCCAGAAGATCCCCTCTCAGCCTTCTCTTGGAGAGGCTGAAGAGGTTGAGGTCCCTTAGCCTGTCCTTGTAGGGCCTTCCCTGCAGGCCTCTAATCAGGTGAGTGGTTCTTCTTTGGACCCTCTCCAGGTTGTCTGCATCCCACTTGAACTGCAGCATCCAGAACTGGATGCAGTACTCCAGCTGTGGTCTGACCACTGCTACATAGAGAGGGAAAATCACTTTCCCGGACCTGTTTGTGAAGCACCCACGGATGCACGACAAGGTGCAATTGGCTCTGCCAACTGCTTCATTACATTGGCAACTCATGCTCCTCCTGGAGTCAACAGTGACTCCAAGATCTGTTACTGTCCCAGTGAAGCTGAGAAGATCACCCCCCAGCCTGTAGGTATGATGGCAGTTCTTCTTCCCTAGATGCAGCACCTTGCACTTGTCCTTATTGAATTGCATTCTGTTGCTCTCTGCCCACTTCCCCAGCCTGTCTAGGTTAGCCTGAATCTGGTTCCTCCTCTCCTAATTATAATGAAATATGGCAAGAACACAAGTATAGCCAATCCAAATTGTACACATTTTCTTAGCATTATGATCCCTCTGGTTCTTGAGTTTACAACAAGAGAACTCTATATACATTAAATTTGAATGATCCATTCACTAAACCTAACTAGCAGCAATACTAGGTTAAGCCTTACTGAAATTGACAGGAAGAAAAGTCACTTTTCATTCAGGACAAAGGTACAGGAGCACTTTTCTGTAACCAGGTAGATGAAACAAAAGGATTTCCAAAACAGCCACATGCCACTGCTTGAATGGAAGAACTGTTTTGAAGTTACATGGGGTGAGGCACTGAGCACAGAACAGGATTTGTTTTAGGGAAAGAAACACCAGAAAGACGAAAGAAGCTCAGAAGACAGCAAAGCAGCAATAAATGCTTAAAAGTGCACAAATAGCATGCTCCTGGGAAAAATGTTGAGAAAGAGCTTTCAAGTGTTGGCTGAAAAAGGTTTGAAGCTATGAGCAGAGAAGCTGTCACTTTTTACATCATTCCGGTGTAAAGAGAAATAGGAATTTGTATAATTTTGTAAACAAACAGGTTCATAATAAAGATACCAACTCTATCATCAGCTTCTTATGCAAATAACCCAGGGGCCCCAGATATTAGCTAACTGAGCAGATCCAAAAGAGGCTAAACAACACTTAACGTTACATTCATGGTTTGTGCAACTCTCTTGACAAAGGTAAAATTAGCCCTTCACTTCTCATTGTTGGAAGTTTTCAACAGTAAATGCCTAATACAAAAATAAATCATTGTCACATGGTAATAGCTTTGGGCTACAATTGCAAAAGGAAAAACAACAACTTAGTGACATAAGCTGTTAATATTAAAAAAAAAATTAAACTTTGTCCTTTATGATTTTGTAGGTGAATATGCTAAAGTGATGAATACCATTGGTGTGAGCCAGGCATAATGCAAGCTGCAATAATATAAGCTTTCCTTACACAGCTGTTTGAGAATTACTTTTCAAAACAGAAACAAACTAAAAGATAATCAGAAACGCATTGAAAATGTATTTCTAGGGACAACCAAAAATGTGTGGTTTTGTATGTCTACAATGAACCAAGGTTAATTAATTTAGAGTTGTGCTCAAACTTTTAGCCCAACAGGCCAGATGAGTGGCATGATCTTTCACAGGACTGATACCCAGAGCAGGCGCCATGCTACTCCAGCCCCATGTGTCCAATCCCGTATGCTGGTGTGAATCTGCAGGTTCAGCAGGTTCAGAAATTTGGCAGCAGGGGAGTGTCAATTAGCACTGCCACACTACTTTCCTATCCCCAAACTTTTGGACAGCTGGGGAGTCCAGCAGGCTGGATGTCACAGCTTTGTGGGCCAAATCTGACCTGCTGGGTGGGTGTTGACTGATTTAGACAATCCAGCTGCTGATATTTATAGGTGACAAGACCTCTAGGGAGGAAACCTTAAATAAGTAATTTGAGAATAGCCAGAAGAGTAGTCATGATGAATTCAGACAAGTTCGGTTAAGAAGTACCATATTTACTAGACTATAACACACCACCCCCAATAATTAGATTATATATGGAAAATGTATACATTTTCTAGGTATAGAATCTAATTATTGGAAGTCTGCTTGAAGTTTCCTATGCCTTTTACCTCACAACTTCTTTCCCCTGTGGCCCCTTCTCCCCCTCTCTGAGCACTTGGAAATGAGGGGCAAATTTGAAAACCCCAACTTTAAAATAAACATACCTGTAGTAATTTAGTTCATCCAGAATTAATGCATTATACCTTTTATGAAATGTACCTGTGCTAACACTTGCATCATTCATAAACACACTTTTAAGCAGCACTTTGTACCTACTTATATAGAGGAAAAGTTATGCATGATATTAGTTCAAAACCAAAAGACTCACGATTTACCATACAGTTCATTAGGCTGGGCCCCAGCAGAGTCAACAGCATTTTAAGGCATAGTGACCCCACAGCTGAGGTCACTATGGCTTGAGAGGTTGCAAGTTTGAGACCATAGCAGAAGCGCTCATACTGTGGCCTGTCAGATCCAATGAATCTGCAAAATCTGCTAAATACCTTGTTTACAAGGACATGAAAAAGGAAAGGAAAGAACTGCTCAGCATGTGTGTACACTCCAGATATCCCTGACAAAGGATCTGTGTGTTAATTAATTCCCACTCAGGACTGGAACCGGGTGTTCTTGTCATGAGTCCTGGGATCTTTCAAAAATTTATATTCAAATGAAGTCCAGGGCAACATGACATGATGGATTCTGGGTGAAATGTTTGGGGCCCCGTTTGGTGATATTTGCCAGACATCTAAGGCCGGTGAAGAAAAAGAAACGATTGGAAATGGGAAAGAAAGGCACAGTTCAGCTGTGGGAGTGAAGAAGCTGTCAAAATATATTCAATGTACTGGCTCATCATGACTCAAAAGAGAATCAGTGCTAAGGGGGACTGAAAGCAGTTGATACTACTACATATCTTATTCAGCTGGGTTGCACTAACTTAGCCTTGTGATAAGTTCCCATCAGTACGTATGTTCAACATGGTCCATGTGTTTTATAATCATGCTCAGGGTTACTTGCATTTAATCAGCTTCACAGTTTATTTCCAATACTAAGCACACGCTGTTTTTCACAGCAGTTTAATGATATTTAATGGGTTTCCTTATTTGCAAATGTAAGACAACGAGTTTTCCTCCCACGCTGACTGGGGGAAAAACTCATCCTATATTTGAGTAAATATGGTACTATGTAAGTAGATCTCACGAGTTTTAAACCCCACACCTAAAATTTCAAGAGCGAAATAGAAAATCTAATGCAAAGCTAAATAGTATGCGCCAGACTTTTTAAGCTGAAACTATTTTCATCCTAATTCAATTTTTAAGAATATCACTCCTGGGTCAAGAACTTCCATGTTATGTTTCAGCTGGAAGTAAATAATGGTGGTATCATGTGAACTCAATGTTTCTGAAAGGAAACAACACTTGAATAATAACAAGATGCTATATTACAGGCTTCTCTGTTGAAAACAATACTGTACAAGTTTATTTTATATGGAGATCTCAATATGTATAGAACATTTTAGTATTGCATGGCAAAAGGCAGGCAAGACAAAGCCACTTTTTTATATGGTTTATCAATTTGTCTTGTCACATACAGAAGCATTCGCTATTTCTTGTGCATGGATCAATTTCTCTACTCATAGGACCAAGGAAACAACTAAACAACTGCTAAAAGCAGGAAAAGCATCTGCTTTTATAAAAAAAATATTTTCTAGGCTTTAAGACTAACAAAAACATCAACAGATGGAAGATTTCAACAGTTTACCATATTTTCTTATATAGAAGCCAGGCACCTCTCCCTTCTTCTCCCTTGCAACCTCCCCACCCTGGCCCCTGGCTGGTGGATGTTGATTTGCTCAATATCCACCAGCAAGAAAAATGGATTCCCACAGGTCTAAAAATTTGGTGGTGGAGAAGCTGTGGCAGTGTTAATTGGCAGCATTTGTGCTTCAAGCACAACAATTATTATAAAAGCAGAGTAACAATCAGACTACAGGGCCTCAATTTCTGATTTCTGTGCATTTTGTGTACTTAGAGAGATGATGTGCTATTTTTTTCTATTTACATTTAATAATCTGTCAAATGTTCATTCTCTCCCTTCAAAATAGCTTGAGTGTCTGTTCTAAAAATAGATACATATTTTGTACTAATACCACATATGCTATGGATAGTATAACCTATTTTTAACCTCATGTCTTCCAAGTTGATACACATAATAGTTTTGAAACAGGAAATCAGAACCTATTTCCTGTTTTAACAAGGATAAAACTTGACCAATAGTCAGAAGTATTAAACCCTCTTTATTGTCAATTAGTGCATTATTCATCACACAATTTAATGAAAGAAAACAAGTTGCTGGGAACATTATAAAGTTCAAAAAGTCTTTTGCTTTACTTATCAAGACTCTGTAACATAGTTTAGTTGCAGACTCTCAGCCTCCAGCTAAGATTCCTGCAGTTGGCCCTTAAATCACTTTTAGACTTGAAATAACATTAGATTTCCGAACTCAGACATAAATATGCTAGATATCTTCAGTTTTAACATGCATACAGGAAGAATTTGAATCATTTGACAAACTTCACTTTTTTAATTTCTTGCTGCCCACAAGGGACAGATCAGATATTTATATTCCCAAAACTTGTTACTAATAACCACCTGATAAATGGCTTAAATAAAGCCAGGAATGGCTGTGTTTTTTTTCTAGATATTCAGTCAAGAAGATTAGGAATTTTCTTCTGGAAATCCCCAAAAATCAGCTGAAGGATTTGTTTTGAGCTTAGCTGAGCAAAACTATTTTTCTGTTTATAAAAATAAGATAACTATAGGGTTTTACTAAATTCTCCATGTTCAACCTAAACTCCTACTATCTCTAAATACACAAATAACTCTAAATCCCCCCAAATTATCCATTGGAGGTACCTTACCTTGTGGGAAGCATAGGTAAACTAGGATGGAAAAGTTTAACTTAGAAGTGGTGACAGAATGCTCGCATGGAAAGATTAATTACTCTCCCAGAAGGAACAAAACTTGGCCTATAAAACATAACCATATGTGGAAAGAATATTTATAAATGTGGGTTAGTGCCTTAGCAAAATACACCAAGGTGGGTCTAGGTGCCAATGGTACAGTCTGAGCTGCTGGCTCTTCCACAGAAACTTCTATTTGCTAAATTGAGAAATTCTTTAAAATAGAGATTTATTAAGAGTGGATAAAAAGCAGGGAGACGAGTGTGAAACCCAAATTAGTTTCCAGCAGCACACAGGCCTTAAGCTGTAGGTGCTCAGAATAAAGGGGGCCAGTAAGTTCTCCCCTTGGCCACTTCCACTCCAAGTCACAAAATTCTCATACTCTGAGACAAAAGTAAAAACAAGGTTTCTAACGACTTAAATCTCTCTATCTTCCTCTGTAAACCTCTCCAGTGTGCACATATAAGGAGGAGAAGGAAACACCAGAGGAGTTATAAACCATGGACTGAGCATGCAGAAGAGTCTCTTTTGTGACTAGAACCTCCTACCACTTCCCAATGTTACAGCAGCTCCTCTCAAGCAGGCTCAGCTCCAAGTCAAGACAAATGGTGCTTCAAGTTGCTGTAAATACTGTTTCACAGCCCTAAAGCAGTGCTATTACACTGCTGTAGAGGAGGATACTGAGAGTGGGACAGAAGAAACACCTGAACAACCCCCACCCCACACAAAGTATTAGTCATCTACCTTGTAATTCTCCCTAACTAGCAGCATCAGCTTCCTCAATCCACAAAACATCCAAGAAGATCACCCTGAGATGCCAGAGAGATGGTGACTTCCTGGATGATTATTAGGATATACTGCGTTTCACTGACTAAAAAGAAGGTAAGATTTATTCTACTAGATTATTTTTAGAGCTTAGTTTTTTTGATCTGTATATAGTAATCAATTTAAGTTGGTCTATGATTTTGGCCATCCAGATAGTTTTAAATATTATAGTATATTGTATTAGAAAACACACACAGAGAAACAGGTTAAGGAGAACCAGCCCATTATAGAGGTGTTATGATCCCACTAGCAGGGCAAACAGGTATGTATATTAACTTCCAGTCCCAAAATTTAGGAAGGTTTTTTTTATTCAAAGACAAACCACAAACCCATTTCCCCTTCCACACCCACTCCAGGAAAAGAACCTACTTGGGTACATGAATATTAGAAGTGATTACAATAATACCTAAGTCTTATGTAATCAGTAAATCTTGAAGCATTTTGCAAATTCAGTCAGTATAATTTTTCCCAATTTACAGAATGGGAAAGTGAAGTACAGAGGGATGAAATGACTTGTACAAAGTCACACAGTAAAGTTGAGGCAGAACAAAGAACCCAGGTCTCCTAAGCCCAGTTGAGTGCTCTGTCCACTTGACTAATATGTAATTTTGAGAGTGAAGTTTTATAATATGGAGCTAGTTTTCCTTATTAGTTGTATGTGAACAAAAAGTTTTATTTCCCATTCATACATTATTACTAATTGAAATCTTAAAATTAATCCGCTGCCAGAGTTGGAAACATCATAACATGTAATCACTAACAGGGTTGGTTTTCATTAGCATTCTAATAACTTTGAGTTATGACCAGCATGCTTTTTAACTTCCTTAAAGATCTTCTGTGATTTCGATGCTAATTCAATTTTGTCTTGATTTGTCACTGATATAATCAAGACCAGAAAAAACAACATTCAAGGCATTTTTCTTCCAGTAAACATGACATACTATTCCTACATTGTTATATATGCCTTCTACAATGGTGGCACAAATCAAAACATGTAATTACAAACTCTTAATATTACATTTCCAAGGGATTCTGTAAATTAAATTTCTGAGCACTCAGGACTTGATACAAAACACAAGTAAGTCAAGGGCAGTGTTTCTAGTGACTTCTATGAACCCTGAATCAGGCCTTTAGTTGCTCCAAATCCATAAATCAACAACCCATATGCACAAAAAACCATTAGATGCAATGCAAGATTGAAGGACAGTGAGCAGTGGAAGAGTTGTTCTGGACTGTGGATCAGCGAGAGCCCTATTTAATGTTACAAAGTATTGGTATTAAGCAGCTGTGCACTGAGCCTGAAAAAGTAGTACCACAAGCTCTCTTCTTCTGCCTCAAAGTGAATGAAACAAACAGAAACAGTGGTTATGCTGTTGCACCTCATAGAATCATAGATAATTAAGGTTGGAAAGGGACCTCGGTAGGCCATCTAATGGACAACATACAGGTGACACCTCAAGTTGCTGGAAAAGTACTATCAACACTGCCTGCAGAAGATGCTTCAAATCCAGGGGGAAGACAGATGCACATGCATTAGCATCCTCTTGCAAGTAAACAAAGTGAGCACTGAGGCAACGATCATCCAACATCAAGTTCACTGGGCCCATGTCATCCAGATGTCCGATTCCAGACTGCCAAAGCAAGTTTCATTCTCCCAGATCAGTCAAGGATTATGTTCAAGAAGAAGGCAGAGAAAGGGCTTCAAGGACATCCTCAAGACCAACTTGAAAAAAATGCAACACAGACATCACCTTATGGGAAACTATCGCCCCGGACTGCCCCACATGTAGGAAAAGCCTGTTGCAAGAATCTTAGTACTTTGAAGCCTCGTGATGACAACAGGATATGGAAAAACAGGAGCAGCAGAAACAGTGCATTGTGGACTGAATCAAGAATCCAGAGATACCAACCCAGTATGGAAACATGTGCCCAGGTTGTAAGTCTGTCTATCCCAGATTGGCCTTGTCAGCCATCTTCAGAACCACAGATAAGGCAATCATGGAAGACAATCATCCTCAACTGCGAGGGATTGTTGAAGATTAGCGAGAAAGTTTTTCCTAATATTTAACCTAAACTTCCCTTGCTGCAACTTGAGACCATTGCTTCTTGTTGTCACTTGCCACCACCAAGTCTAGCTCCATCCTCTTTGTAACCATCCTTCAGGTAGCTGAAGGCTGCTATTAAATTTCCTGTCTTCTCTTCTCTAAACTAAATACACCCAAGTTTTCTCAACCACTCCTCATAAATCATGTACCCCAGGCCCTTAACCATTTAAACATTACAATATGTATGACTAACATGGCTAAAGAACAGTTGATTTTTGTAGCAGTACCTAATGACTATCAATAAATCCACCTCACTTCACTGCTTCTGAGCTAATGGAGCAAACAGGGAAAGCAAATAGGGCAGTTTGCAAACAGTTCACTGTGAGCAAGAGGAAGACAAATCAGCTCTTGCTCTGAGAAGGTGAGCAAGCCAGGGATTCCTGTGTGTTTGGTTTGCTGAGTGTTTGTTTGAGGGACTGTGTGTTTGGGAGTGTGCTCTGAGCAGCTGGGAGTGCTGTCAGCTAAGTGATTGCTGCCCGTGTCTGACAGAAGGCCTAACAAACAGGCAGAGCCAGTCCAGGCTCAGCAGTGTATAAAATGAGACTCTTCGAGAGACCAGGGAATGAAAAGGACAGTTTGCAAGTCAGTTTGCTATTTGGGTCTTTGAAGGGGAGCCTGTAACATAAGCTCTTTCTTTTAATTAAGAGTAGCTAACCTACATATATTTAGCGTAAGCAGGTAAAACTCAGGAGTTAGACCAATACTTAAGCCTCACCTCAGTTTCTTGAAAAATTATGGAGCAGGTCCTCAAGGAATTGATTTCTAAGCACTTAGAGGAGAAAGTTGCGATTAGGAAGAGTCAGCATGGATTCACCAAGGGCAAGTCATGCCAGACTAACCCAACTGCCTTCTATGATGAGATGACTGGTTCTGGGGATGCGAGGAAAGCAGTGGACAAGATATACCTTGACTTCAGCAAGGCTTTTGATATGGTCTCCCACAACAGTCTTGCAAGCAAGCTACGGAAGCACAGATTGGATGTATGGATTATAATACAATTTATTTCAACAGGATTGCGAGCTGTACTTGGAAAATGCAACTCTGCTCCTAGAGATCTAATAACTTGCCAAATCAAAGGCACTCTATCCCCTTCCCTTGTTAAGTTATATAATTTAATTTTGCAAATTGAGCTATTTTTTCATCCCGTCAGAAAAAGTTTACCAAAACAGTGAGACATCTGACCATCACATTCTATATAAATATTATTTCTCAACCATAAATTTTTGAGAGGTGCTAAATTTATAGATGCTGACCAGGATCCATCTAACCATTATTTGGAATGGTACAGGGAAATATCAGGAAGTTGTAACTTGTTTTATTACTTACCTGTAGTGTCATTTAATCTTGTACTTGGAATAAAGTCCCACATTTGCTATCATCTAGTATCACTGGCAGTATTTTTATTTAATATCTTATAAACATAGTTGTCAACAGAAACTATGATGAGAATTAAAATACCTCATGTATTTGTCAAGAAATGGTACATGCCCGGAGATTTCTGGCTCCAAATTTTGTAAAGATAGGGAAGTATTTTACTACCTCATTGATGTGATAAATATTTGTGCCATATCAGTAACCAGATATAATCTGAAAAATAGAGATGTAATTCTCTTGCACTTTTCCCCTACTCTCCCAACTATCATTATCTTACATACATTAATGTAAAAAAAATGTTCAGGTTAATCGCAGAGCAGTTTTGGTGGTCTGAGATATTAAATGCTTTGCCCACTTTCTTTGACAATACTATTAAAGGTCCTAGACTCTAATAAGCTTACTGTCAGGTCTTCCTCAAATCATCTCAACCATACTGTTTTTCATGTAATCTCCAATAATCAGCAATACCTTTTCCACTCCACTGCAACTGCTTTTTAGTATCCACTGATTTAATGACCCCTTCATGAATTTTCAGGGTCTGTCGCTCTGTCCTCATGGTTTTCTCTTTCTCTGCCATTTATGGCATTGTTAGTTTTAATCTTCTTTGAATCTCTCCCTACCTTGGCTATTGATACATCATCTCTGATACTTCCAGAAGGATCTGAACGCAACTTCAACACCTCCTCCCGTGTCCTACCCACTAAGAGACTTCCAGGGTGCTCTTTTTTCCCCCCCTCTTATCTCTTTGGGTGAGCTCATCCTCACAGTTTCAACTACTGTCTTCACACTTGCCAGTCTACCTTTTCACTCCTAATCTATCATCGTCCATTTAGTTTTACTTCTCAGTGAAGAAGTATCACCATCATCTCCTTCTAGCTGTTCTGCTGCCCACTAATCCTTCCCCTTGCATCCAGGACAGGAACTGCTGCTATTTCTTTCCCTCTAATAATCTCTAGAACAGGGGTTGGCAACGTTTTTGGGTAGAATGCCAAAAACACCTGCAGCCTCAACTTGTATGATGTTGGCATGCTAGGGGCAGACAGTGAGGGAGCCATGAGGGGCACAATCCTTGGTATGGCAAAACAGTCCCAATCCCTTCCCTGCCATCCACCCAAGGCACGTGTGCCAAGCAAAATGCCTTCACATGCTGTGCTCTGGCACCTGTACCAGGGGTTGCCTACCCCTGCTCTAGAATCAACCTGTCCTGTTTCCAGGCCCTAGTCACTTTCTGCTTCCCTTATTGCAACTTTCTACTCCCTCTCTAGCCTGACCCAAACATCACACCATCACTTACTCCTTTAGAACTGCTGCTGCTGAATGAATTGCTCTGATTTCTTCACCCATCTTTCAAGCTCTTTTTTTCCCCCACTGTATCAAGTTCAGACTTCTCTCCCACTGTCTGTTTCTACTTACCTGCTCTTAGTTCTATTTCTACTAGTGTTGCGGTTGACACACATCTCCCTCTTGGCCCTTATGCATGGAACATCCCTGTGAATTGATTTATAAGACCAGTTTCCTCCCCTTCTTCTCGATATCTCTGCAACACTTACTTCTGTAAAACCCAGAGGGAAGCAGCCACAATCCCTGAAGGCAAAGTTTACCTGACGGTTGAGAAGAGCTCCTCCCCCATTCCTTCTCCTTACTGAAACTGTTTAATACCTGTGCTGCATCACCAGAATTATCGTCATAATTGCCCTACTTCCTCGCTTCCCCCTCACTTGCTTATGGCACTCGAGGTTTGTAATTCATTTGAAACTTGGCTGCAGACTCTCTGGTCAGTTCTACATCAGTGTGTGTATGGGACTAAGTGCAATGGGACTTCTCTATTGTGATAACACTTAGAACATAATCATTAACAGAACCAGATGCCAAACGGCATATCAAGCAGTGCACTCTTTTGTCCATTACACAGGAAGGATAGTCAGGATGTTTAACTGTGCAGTTTTTTGGTGAGGATATCAAAGCCTGTACTTTACTAGTCTTCTTAAAATAACCAATGTCCAAACTAGTTATGAATCTTGCGACGCTAAATATGGTAAAAAATAACCCAGTGATACAGGTTGGCTGGACCTTTTAAAAGGAACCACATGCTGTGTTCAACCCATGTGGTAAGATCAAGGCTCAGGTGATCTTTGAAGATCACCCAATCCTCACAGTCCCAACCATGGGATCCGGACCTCAGCTCCCCTTAAAAGGGCCAGTCATATGATCAAACTCTCCCACAAAATGTATTTGTTATTTGTTACTCTGAGAGGAAAAGTGACTGTAATCTGTTAATGATATGTGAAAATCTTCTACTTATAAACCATTGTTTAGTTTAGGGGTGCTCAGCCTATGCTGCCCTGTGGGACAGATGAGTGGCATGGATGAGTGGCACACAGCCACACTGCAGGCCTAACTGCATGTGCCAGCCATGTCATCTGACCTTCAGGGCACCACACAGGACCTCAAATTTGGTGGTGGTGGAGTGATGGCATCATTAATTGCTGCAGGAGCCACAGAAAATTAGCGCTGCCACTACTTCTCCACTGCCAAATTTCCTGAATCACATGGAGCCCCATGGGACTGCAGCTTGAGCACTGTGGGTGCACCTCCATTTACTACCTCCTGGGCATGTCTATCTAGAACACTTAACAGGGCCCAGCAGCAGCACCAGTCAGGCTTACCCTTAAACCAGAAGTAGGGTATAAATGGTGCTAGGCAGAATAGTTAGCATGGGAGTGGACTAACTGACCCTGCCACTCAACTACCTCCTGTTTAGGAGGCTACCCACATGTAACAGCAAAGTGTACTTCAGGACACTGCAGTGAGGCTCTATAAGTTTACTATCTGGACATGGCCTAAGGTGCCACTTCCTATTTAGAGAACCCATAGGTTATTCTCTTAGCATGGCAGACAGCAATCCTAGAGTCAGATTCTCCATTGTGGGACACACTTTGAAACGAACTATGGCTTTCTCTCTTCTGTTGCTTATATTAGATCAGATGAAATGGGTTGTCCTCTCCAAAAATAATTCCCAACAGAATAAGAGCATATCACTTCACAACTCATCACAGAAGGTCTGAAAGCGCTTTCTTTGAGAACAGGAAAAACAACAGGCTATAGCATGTTGACCTTTCCTCCAGATGGGTCAGCAAACAGAGCCAGTATTTACGAGATTTCAAGGCTTGGGCAGCTCAGAAGTCTCTGCATATTTTCCTTTGGCTATTCCCCTATAACAGCATTAAAGATGCAACTTGTGGGAACAAATGCTTATATTTCACAGTGATTTAATCAAAGCTAAAAACACTACAAAGGTAATAGCTGTAAAAATAGGTTGGTAAGAATAATTTCCTAAGGACAGTAAAACAAGTTTAACATGTAAACCTCACTTACATACTTGTGCAGTAAGTGGAACAGAACAACAACAAAAAAATGTGGCTCAGCAAACATGAGAAAGTACAAAGCTGCAATGACTTTCTGGGTGGGGGTGGTAGAATCGCATACGCTACAAACTCTAATAATTCTCCACCCAAGCATTACTAGTGAATGACCTCATTGGTTTCCTAAACATCCTCCAGCGGCCTTCCTGCCTTCTCTCTGTACAGCCAAGCAATGATGTCAACAATCCACCTGTGAGAGTGATGCAGCCCCCTGGGTCAAGATCTCAGGGAACAGAGATAAAAGCCATGCCAGTGTTAATTAAATATACCTCTTGTTTTACTGCTGATTTCCTCTGATAAAGCACAGTTCATTTTTCCTGGAAAGACTTCCACACTACAAGGGGACCAGAGCCAACCATAACACAAAGCAAGCACTGTTTGGAGAACATGAAGACAGTGTAATGTGCTTGGGTTATAAAAGAAAATGTCTCCCATATCAGTGCTAGGTTTAATATGAATTGCATTAATTTGCACATTCTAATGATACATTAAATCATGTGTGTTTGTTATTGCAAGCAAATGCTTTCTCAACAATAATTAATACTGTATTTACTAGAATTCAAGTTGACTTTAAATTTAAGATGACCCACAATAATTAGATTCTATATATGGAAAGTTACAAATAGGGCATAACGTCCATGTTCAGAAACTAATTAATTGTTGGAGGGGTCTTTTAAATTCGTCCCCACTACCACTGCTGTGGGGAAAGCAGAAGCAATGGTCATGAAACATGGAAAACAGAGGAGGAGAGGGGCCATGCGTCCTGACTCTGCCCCTTATTCCTCCACACCCCCACCCCACCTCTTGCCTCATCTCTCCCACCTGCCTCTCCTCCCAGTGTTTGTATCCGTGCAACCTCTGATGCTTGCTGTCCTGGCCACTTGCTTCCCTGTGCTGCCTTCCACCCCTGCCACTTGCCTCTCTCATTGCTGCTTACCTTATGCAGTAGCACTGGCTCCAGCCACAGACAGGCAACAGTGGCAGCCGTGGCCTGAGGCAGGCAGCAGTGGGGGTGTAATCTCCTCAGCATTGCCCCACTGCATGAACAACTGCAGTCCTGCTCAGTTACAACTGCAATAACAGTTTTAACCCTGGCCCTGGCCTGGGGCAGGAGGCAGCTGGCCCCAGATCTGGGTTGGGTCTAGAGCAACCAACTGCCCTGGGCTAGTATGGAATATAAGACAATGCCCCCCTGCCCGCTCCACCACGGGGGGGAAAAAAAACCCTTATTTTAGATTCAAATACATACAGTACTTCTCTTTCCAAGAAAGGTCATCCATATTAAGTCTGTTCTTCTTAAAGAGCACTGAGCTGTGACAATTAAACCAATTATAAATGCTTTTTGCATTAAAACAATGAACAAATACTAGTAAACAGGCTCATATGAATGGAGTACCACATTTTGAGATTAGAATTTGATGTTCGACACTCAATTAGAATGAAAATTATTATCACTGCAGTTTCAGTAAATGTGCTTTATCATATCATGTATTGTGAAATACTGTGTGTGGCCTCAGGCGCTATGTAGTTTAAAGGCTTCATATCCCTTCACTAATTAATCCAATAAAGAACAAAAGAAAAAAATTCTCTATGATGAAGTTCTTGTCTATAATCTACTTTGATCTGGCATAAATATGGGATGCTTTCCCTAAGTACTAATCTTAAGAATTTCTGTAGTAGCCACTGTTATAGCATTTGATTACTAGTTACTTTGAAGATAGTGACAGAAGTCCCCAACATTTGTCTACTTCAATTTTTTCTCATTCCCTATGTATTTTTAGTTAGACAATGTTTTCAAAGAGCTCACAAAGAAAACGATCAGATGCTTCAGTGATTCTGGAATATATTTTTGTTTAAAAAATAGTCTCACTTGCACAATTTAATAATACCCACAACTCTCACAGTTTAATCAATGAAATGGACAAATTTGCTAGACAGTAATGTACATTCAGAGTGCAGAACATCTGGCTGAGGCAAAATAGAAGAGTGCATTCAAAACTAATGTTACACTTTTTATTATAAAAGTTGTTTAATGACATTCATAATTTACATTTATTTTAATCAGTTTCAGTTATTTTCAACATAACAGTTTTATAGTTTCACTTTATTTCATATATTCATTCCTGGTTTTGTAAACTAAGAATTACAAAAGGAACATGACTTGTCCAGAGGCTAGCATCACCATTTGGATTCTGTTATGTGGATAAGATTTTGCTTTGCGAGCTCACAAGCATCAACAATTCTTTAAAGGGAGCAGACAACACTATTATGAGATGTCAAAAGCTTGTGAAACAATGTAAGCAATACTAGACAAAATGGTCAGCAACATATTATAGTTTAAAAAATAATTACTTCACTAAATCCCAGCTAAAAAAAAAAGGAAGAAAAACCATTGAGAAATAAACCAATTATTTTAAGGTGGGGCTTGACAAGTTTATGAAGTATAAGATGGCTTTGATTCAATGACTTACAGGAGAGATGTCCAACTTTTCAGTGGCTGGCAGCTGGAGCCTGCATAGGGGACAATACTGCAGGACCCTTTCTCCCTGGCAACCCAGCACCACTGTTGCACAGTACAAATAAGGCCTCCCTAGCACTTCCCCCACTGCTCCACCAGGCACCCGGGCAGCTTCCCACAACCCATTGGCCATGGACTCCTGAGTGCCATATGGCCCCTTGGGGCAGGCACCGGAAGCAGGAGCTAGAAGCGCGAAGCTCAGAGTCCCTGGCTTCTGCTGCAGCCAGAACAAGAGGCAGAGCAGTGGCCAGGTAGGAGCCTGGGGACTGTAGATTGACATCTTGTGGGCCAGATATGCCAGCCGGCCCCGACTTAAGGAAGTTCTTCCCAGACCCATGAACCTATTTAGCCAATGTGATTCTTTTAGCCAAACAGAACCCAGTGTCCATCCCTTTAAGATGGTAAACCCTTGGACTCTCTGTTTATACAGTTCCTAGCACAATATAGTCTCTATAATCTACTAGATACAGAATAATAAAAAGTACATACACTAATTTTGCATGTAATCCACAGGATGTCATTTGGTTCTTAATATGAAACAGAGTTGCATGGAAGACTAATTCACAGTAAAGATAGGGTTCCTCATTCATACGTACTTTTCAATATCTCCTCTAACGGGAGAAACTGCTTATGTAAATGTGTCCACCTAACAACCCAAATTTTGTTTTCAGGCTAGAAACTGGCAGTTACCCCAACCGAGTAATTACCGAAAAAGGCATATATGAGCCCTTTTTCTGGCTACCACTGGTCCTGTGCCCATCATTACTTCCAGTACTAATGAGAGTCTGCATAGGATATAGATTTGTCGTGGAGTTATGGTTAGTATGTGCTAAATCACCAATACATCACTTGTTACTAAAATCAACCCCAGAAAATCCATCTCTCTAGCAATCTAAAGAGCTGCATCTCCAACAGACCTAAAGGGGAACCTTTCCTTTTTGCCCCAGCTTTTGGGTGTATACAGTTCAAGGTTGAATATGGCACACTCAGAGAAGAGAACCTTCACTTAGATCATTTTACTCCCAGTAATTAGAATATCAAGCATCTTCATTTCCCTGTTGGACACTGTGATCTCTTCCTTTTTAAATTCCAAGCAGCCACTGTAATGCACAACTGGTGGAGGCACTTACTGTGGCCATATACACAGAAAGCAGACCCCCAAAGGCAAGCCCCAGTGACACACTTTCTTGAATTCCAGGAACTCTCCTGGTCAGAAACTACTTCCTTCCTTTTTTCTAACACTTAATTGTTACAGAGGGAATTTGAAACAAGTTACACATCTCTTAGCCATTCCCCAGTGGCCTACCATGTAAGGAAATCAGGCTGGGCTCTGGGAAAATGAGATAACACCAAGAGTGTTGTCTTCCGGAAATGCAATCACTTTTGTCCATTTTCCATGAATCAGCTACATGACTAGTAATAATTCATGCCCTGAGATGTCAGAAGCTGTTCAAATGTTGTTCAGAAACAAGATACATGGCTGGCAGAATTCATCAACCATATAATCAAAAGCACGCTGTACAGGAAGTGAGAAGAACGTGTTATAAGCTTTGTACTTGTATCCTTTACTCTTAAGGAATGCATAGGAAGAGAGCTCCTACAATTATCAGATGCAAAAGTTTCTCCTCCAAATGCAGTGAGGAAAACTTTTTAGAACCATACACTTTTACATTCCCATATGAGAAAGCAGATTGCTATTATTTCCATAGTTAGAAATTCACTCCCTTCCCATTTTCTCTCTCTCTCTCTCTTTTTTGTAAAACAAGAAGGGACAGTCAGATATACCTCAAGCTAATGATACATTTTTGCTAACATTTTTGTTAACTAAATACAGTAAAGGATACTCTCCATTGCAGTACTTCCTAACTTTTTCCACAGCATGACCCCATTTTCTGAGCGTGCCCCCTCACTCCCGACCCTAAGTGCCTTTCACTCTCCACTCATAGGCCCCTGGCCCTGCCAGTGCCCTTTACTCCCCACCTACAACCCCCTCCCCCACGCCCAGCCCTACTGGTGCTGCTCACTCAAGACCCACAGCCCCCACCCCCCCACCCCTGCCAGAAGGGGCCCCCAGCTACTAGAGCTATGAGACCAGGGCTGTGGGACTATGGCCCAGAGCCCCCTCCCCCCTCCCACTAGCAACATCCAAGCCCCAGCTTCAGCTCGTGGGAGGTGGTGGCTGCTCCAGCCAGAGCAGAACACAAAGCCCAGCTTCTCCCACCCTCTTCCTCTGTGGACAGCACAACCGGAGCAGAGCCCATGGGTGAGGAGAAGAGTAGGGAAGATGCAGGTTGTCTGTGGCAGGCTCAGGGCTCCTGGGCTTTCCTACTTTTTTCTCCTTCAAAGGAGAAAATCTGTAATTGTTTTTGCAACCCCATTTTTTATGGGGTTGCAAACACAATTCCAAAGATGGGCACTGCTGCTCTACTGGAAGACGTTTGAAAAAGCCTTGTCACGTGAATTTTCAAGCCTATTCATCTAAATTCAGCAGGTTCTATATATAAAGCTAGAGCAGCTGGCAAAACTCATTTTCAGTGGCAATTAGGTGCCTAACTCCCTTAGTTTTACTTGAAGATGCCAGATAATCATACACTAGTATGTAGCTACCTTTATAAATTACATGTTCAAATTCATTTGAAGTGCATACATGCTTTATTACATTAACCTGATTCTTTTTGTCCTACTAAGTTTGGAGCCAAAAGGCACAGAAGACCAAAAATTATTTTTGAAACATGAACTGTGACAACTTATATGAAATAACAAAATGAAAACTCAGTTGGCTATACAAGTTCTGTTGTTCTCAATACGTAAAAGTACTCCCCAAGACAGCGTTTTAAAGAAAGGAGAGAAATTTCTGTTCTGATATGTAACTCACCGTTCCTACCAATGGGTAAATAAATCCAGCTCCAATGCTGGCCCGCACGTCACTGATGGGCAGAATGAAGCCAGTTGGAACGCCTTTCCTTTCAGGCTGGTGGGAGAGGGACAGGTGAGTTTTTGCCATACAGACTGGCAGATTTCCAAATCCCTGCCAGAAGAAAGAAATGTTACTAAGGTTATGCTACCTAGTTTACAATAAAGAAAACAATAATCAACTCCACTTCATTATGTCACCAATATCTTCCATAATCTGAGAATGCCCCAAGTGTTAAAGAATTTTAAGAATGTTAGAAGTTAACAACTGATAAATGCAGAGAATGTTTTTGTCTACATTGGCCTTATGCTCAGTCTACTTGAAGTTACACTTTTATTTTTTAAGAATAACTACTGCAATTGAGCTCTAACCACAGCAAGAATAGAGGCTCTTTTAGGGCAAGGGTCTCAAAGATATGGCCCACAGTCCTATCCTTCAGCCTGCAGTACTGCCTCTGGTTCATGGACCAATGTGTTGCATGCAGCATGCACTGACCCTGGCCCTATCCACTGCATGTGGACTGTGCCTGGCACGAGCTGCACATCGCATGGAGGCTGGAGCCAGTGCGTGCTGCATGCAGTATGTGGAGCTTGTCTGGGGAGTGTGCCACATCCAGCACATGCCCCAGAATGGCCCCATGTGCCATGCTGGGCTGGGGTTGCATGTGGCACATGGGGATGGTCTGGGGCACATTGCATGTGGTACCCTGCACTAGACTGGCCCTGTGGACTGGATCTGAAATGTAGGGCTGGTCTATGGGCCCAATCCAAGATTGGCTTTGTACCCTTCATACTCTAACAACATTCTCCATCTCTCCTGCTGGAATTGTTCTACTTGATAGAAAACTCAAGATTCACTGGACCAGAGAAAAAATGAGCAAGAGTAATCATGACTCTAACCTAGTGGTTTGGGGACTTTCCTAGGAAAGGAGAGATGGAGTTTTGGGCTGTAGTTCAAGGACTGTTCATTTGAGTCTATGGCGTTTTCCATACATCACTGAAAAGTAGACCACAGCATCTACGCTCTCTCTCTTCCTCCATTTCTGAATGAAAGCAGTAACCCTAACTGCTGTGCTTTGTTCAGAGCCCACAGCTGTAGGTATGCTTCGACTGACTAGATCAGGCTCCTCAGGGGACATAGGCAGGGGAACAGCCAAATGTAAGCATGAGAGAGTACCAACAAGATGCTTATCTTTAAATAACACTGGCACAGTTTGGGACACATGTAGAAGTAGAGATTTTATTAGAGAACTTTACCAGTCAAAACCTAGGACCAGTCAAAACCTAGGAACCTACAAACTCTCAGGTGCCTAAAAAATTAAGTGATGCCTTTGAAGATATTGCTCATGAGTTTCAAACAGAGCTAATAATTATAGAAGCTTGTTTTCTATATAGCTATTCAAGGCCATTATTAAAAGGTTTGCTTTTTAAAGGTATCTGAACTTCTACATCTAGTTCTCTTGTTAAGAGTACATGACTACAGCATCCATCTTTTCTAGGGTTTAACCAAATTAATCAGCAGAGACACTATACAATTCAAATTAGCAGGCAAATATAGCTGATGTGGTGATCACTCTAGAAAGTCTACTCATTGTTCTCTGACTCAAAAATTTTCTAGAGACACTAATGTACACAACGTAATTGAAGGAGAAGAAACAACCACCAAAAATATAAAAAGTCATACTAACCAAACAGCTCATAGAAAATAGTGTGAATGAAGGGGAAATCTGCACACTTAGTTGGGCACATGATTTCCTGTTTTTATATGCACCAATACTCACAGAGAGGGTTTACAAATATAAACAATCATTTGTATGTAAAAACTGAGCAAACATAAACCACAGTGGAAACTGTTCAGTGAGATATGCCTTTTCAAACACCAATACCCACATTTGCACAGCACTGTTCTGTGACTGCCCTGAGCAGAACTTGAATATTTATGTGAACACATCATTACTTCATTTTTTGAAAATTTGGCTCTATTTCTAGATCTGGTCACCTTAGCTTCTGAACTGATTAAGAGCTCCTTAGTGATCAGTACGACAATTAAGTAAAGGTACACAAACATATATCTACTTGTATTCAGGAGATTTAAACAGATACTTATAAAAAAGGCTGAAAAGCCTTGGTGCAAACAGCACCAATGACATACAATCTAGCAGTAACAAAGGTCTTAATAACAAATGGGAAGACAGAAGAAATAATCATGTGAAAAACAGCTGATTCATGTGTTGTGATTCAGACACCAGCTTGGAAAATCATAATCAAGTGCATGGGCATAAGATATCTGTCAAGGAAAAGCTAAATTTATTACATTCTCTCAAATATTAAGCAATATCAGGCCAAGATTTGGCTAACTCTTCAGCACCTTCCACCCTATGGAGATATTTACATTGTTGCAAAGCACATCTGAAATGCTAAATGCTGATTTGGTAACATTTCACACCCTCTATGCACCCAGTTTGCAGAGTTGTAAGATGCAAGGCCATGGCCAACCATGTCCAACATGTCTTTTTACCTGTCGGCTGTAACGATCGATTTGTGTTTGTGCTGTAGGAGACAACTCTACATCCAGTGCACCATAGACTTTCTGGGCAATGATCCTAATTTTTTCAACAATAGGAAGCTGTGGAATAAAGAAAGGTACAAAATATTTATACAGATAACCGAGTGAACTACATCCCATGTGCTGAGCTTTTGTCTTTGTGGTTAGATTTATTCCCAAGATTATAGAGGTTTCTCCTCTGAAACAGAAGCAGGTTTGAGGCTCTGAAAGTGATAGGTGTACAGAAGATGAGGTTTTGGGAATACTTGGTGGATTCACCAAGGGCAAGTCATGCCTGACTGCCTTCTATACCAAAATGACTGTCTCTATGGATGCAGGGAGTACAGTGGACATGATATACCTCGACTTTAGCAAGGTTTTTGATACAGTCTTCCACAACATCCTTGCAAGCAAGCTAAGGAAGCATGGGTTGGATGAATGGACTATAAGGTGGACAGAAAACTGACTGGATCATTAGGCTTAACAGGTAGTAGTAATCTATAGCTCAATGTCTAGCTGGCAGCAGGTATCAAGTGCAGTACCCCAGGGGTCAGTTCTGGGGCTAGTTTGTTTAAATATACTCAACAGTGACCTGGAAGATGGTATGGAGTGCTCTGTCAACAGGTTTGCAAATGACACTAAGCTGGAAGTAGTAGGTATGCTGGAGGGTAGGGAAAAGATTCAGAGACCTAGACAAATTGGAGAATTAGGCTAAAAGAAATCTCATGAGATTCAATAAGGACAAATGCAAAGCCCTTCACTTAGGATAGACCAATCCCATGCAGCACTAAAGCTTAGGGACTGACTGGGTAAGTAGCAGCTCTGCAGAAAAGGATCTGGGGGTTACAGTGGACAGTAAGCTGAATATGAGCTAACAGTGTGCTCTTGTTGCCAAGAAGGCTAATAGCGTATTGGTCTTCATTAGTAGGAATGTTGCCAGGAGAATGAAGGAAGTGACCCTTCCCATCTATTCAGCACTGGTGAGGTCACATCTGGAATACTGTGTCCAGTTTTGGGCCCTCGCCACAGAAAGGATACAGACAAACTGAAGAGAGTCCAGTGGAGGGCAACAAAAATGATTACTGGGCTTCTTTTGTTTGGAGAAGAGAAGACTGAGAGGGGATTTAATATCAGTCTTCAATTACCTGAAGGATGACTGAAAAAAGGATGGAGCTAGTGGTGGCACATGACAGAGCAAGGAGCAGTGGTCTCAAGTTGCAGCAAGGGAAGTTTATGTTAGAAACCAGGAAAAACTCTTACAAGGAGGGTAGTAAAACACTGGAACAAGATACCCAGAAAGGTTGTGGAATCTCCATCCTTGGAGGTTTTTAACACCTGGCTAGATAAAGTCTTCGTTAGGATGATCTAGTTGGGGATGATCCTGCTTTGGAGCAGGAAGCTAGACTAGATGACCTCCCTTCCAACCCTAATTTTCTATGATTCTATGATTTGTACATTTCAAAAAACAGGGGGCAGTAGCCAATAACGGGGCCCAGACTGAATGGCCAAGAGATGCATCAAGTTGTACATCTTCTGCCAGGATGGTCAGTGTAACATCATCTATCTTTTTGCAGATCAAATCAAAACATAAAATGGATTATCATGCACAGCAAAGTTAATATTTACATTTTATTTTTAGTTCTATAAGGAGGGAAGAAATTCTTGATCTTAAGAATATTAAGAATCAGTAATCTTAGGACAGAAGTTAAAAAGTTCCAGGTGTAACAGTGATCACTAGACACTTAGCTGTGATATCACAATTAAGGTGAATTGCAATTAAAATTATAGGGTATCGAACTGGCAGCAGGGACAGGAAGGGTAATAAATGCCTGCCTGCTGATCAGAGTGGAAGGCCCTTTATGGCAAGCCCTCTCTCCTTCCACTGACCAAAATTCTTCCTTGTTCCCATCTTCCTCAATTTTTCAGGGTAGCAAGTAGGCTGTAAAGCAGCACAACGGGAACCTTAGACGAAAGGCATTAAAGGAGTATAGAGATGTCTAAATCAGGGCTGTTTAACTCACAGCCATCTGCTTGCTACTCTTCTCATCGCTCCTCATGCTATACACATACAAGCGCCCACACACTGGCACCAACTGCCCACTGTGACAATCAGGGCCCCAAACACAAATCCCTGCTCCCCCAGAGGATGGCAGGTGTGTAAGTGGGCATTGAGGGTGTGCAGAGGAGAAAGGGGAGGGGCAGTGCAGCACCACAGGGCAATGAATCATCCTGGCACAGCTCTAGATAGCAGAACAGCAGTACTACACCATGATCACCAGGTGAGAGCCAGGATCCCTGGAGAACTGCCACTAAGCAGTTTTGTTTTAATATAGTTTCAAGAAATATTTTTTTCCAAAGAGAAACCAGAAGACAGCTGCAGGTGCTGGTCCAGCCCAGCCCGGGCACTGCTGGGCTGGTAAAACTGCAGCAGTGCAGAAGGGTAAAGAGGGAGGGGGAGGCCCTCAGTGTGTGGCCCCCAGCTGCTTAGGAATTGGATAGTCCAGGAACTGGAATTGGACTAGTCTAGATTATAGTTTAAAACTGTAATATTTAACCATATAAATATCCAATTTTAAGTGTCTGAGCATGGGGAACACAGGACTGGAATGGACTGTGAGGATCACTCCGTCCAGTCCCCCACTATTACTGACAACATTTTGTAAGTGTTGTGTCTGTTCATAAACTGACTAAGCTCCATCTCTTAACTGCTTAGGGTTTTTTCCTCTACTACTCTTATGGGAAAACTGTTTCAGAATCTCACTGCTCCAATGGGTAGAAACCTTTTCCCAACTTTAATGTAAACTTATTCCTGGCCAATTTATAACCATTTGTTCTTGCGCCAACATTATCCATTAGCTTAAATAGTTCTTTTTGCTTTCTGGCTCTTACTCTCATGATGTGTTTCTAGGCAGCAATCTTGCTCTCTCTTAACCTTTGTTTCATCAAACTAAAGAAGCCAACCTCTTCCACATTTATAAGGTGGACCAGTAGTTGTCAACCTTTTAAGACTCAAGGCACCCCTTGTTAAACTCAAGGCAGACCTAAAAAATGCTTTTAGCTTTCACTCATTTTTGGACTATAGTAAAATAATAAAACGATTCTTTTGTTGCAGAAAGCTCAGGCCACAACAGGTCTGAATGATTTTGACACTGTGGTTTCCTGTTTGAAATCCCTGGGTTTATCTTGTGAATTGTGTGGGTGTTTTCACAGCTAACAGTGCTAATACTGATCCTTGAAAGGATCTTATGGCACCCTGGTTCAGAATCACTGAGCCAGGTTCTCTGTTCCCTTGATCATCTTAGTCTCCTTTCTCTGTACGTATTCAAGTGCAAATTAATCTTTCTTAACAATGAATGATTAGAAGTATACGTAGTAGTTCATGGAAAAAATCACAATGCTTTGTATTCTAGGTCTTGTACCTCATCTCCCTACTCTCCTACAAATAAGCATATTAGGGGTGGAAGTGGGGAAGGTATATTATTTATTATTAATATTACCATTATTATTATTAAAAACCTGACAATCACACACTTTAGGACTAACAATATTACTGGACTCCCACCAAATGAAGGAATTAGTCCATGAATACTACCACTCTAAGCATTGATGCAGTCATTTTTTTTTTTTTAATGAGTTCTACAGCCAGTTACACATTTTATAGTATCTCTGTAATAATACTCCGACTCAAACCCTCACGTTCAGTCAGTATATCTTTGTGGAGTAAAACGGATCATCTTTACTGTTTGTATTATTTTTATTTGTTTTTTCTTTTGAAAAAGAAAGCAGACTGATTTCACAAACATAAGATTTCCAGTATCAGAGGCATACACAGCAAGCACAAAAAGCTAGTTTTGCCACCCACTAGAATAGACTGAATCACAATACAGTCCAGCTGCTAAGACTTGCCTCAAACCCTTTCTGCACAAAAGAATGTTAAGATGAATGAAAACCATGCTGCTAGACACCTTTTGAACATGCTGACTACATGGTTACTGCAATTTAATTGGATGAAATGATGTCACATTCTTGACTTCAGGCTTTTTAACAGATTCCAGCCATGGCAATAAAATCTAATGAAGGTTGGAGATAATGCATCATAAACATCCTGGATGTAATTCCTGGCAACACTAAAATGAGGGGAATACTTCAGCTGGTATAGATAGCCATCAAGAGACTAAGCCTCTCCCATGACCATTATTATGACACTTTCATGTCGGTTGCAGCTGTAAATACAGGGGGAAAAATGAAAAACATCTCTGTTAACTTGCCTTTTGGGTGCCGTCTAGATGCCGCCAAGTATTAAAAGCCACAGTGAAAGAAAACGTTCCACAGTCTACTGTCAATAAGCCTATCGGCAGAACAGAGAGCTTCCTGTTGCCTCTGTGTCTGGTTTTTCTTTTTAAAAAAAAAAATAAAAAATAAGTAGCAGAATGTGCAGAAAACTCAATACATTATTCAAGGCAGAGCTGTTCATATAAATTCAAGCCGTATTTGTTTCAAAATATTGCCAACTATATTTCAAGAAATATACCACTTGAAAACAAATTACTTTTTTTAAAACTCCAGTAAGTATCTTTATAATTTTCAAAACACAAGGCTGAGTCCTGTGAGGTTCTGGCTACCATCAACTTTGATTGCTTTTATGAGAGTGGATGGCGACCTGCTCCTCCCAAGAGGTGCTAAGTAGTTTGCAAAACTAACTTCAACCCAGTCAGTGGAATTGTATACCTGTAGATTACTTTACCAGAATTTGGAATACTCCTCAAGCTCCTACTTTAAACTAGGTTTTGGCAAGGATACTGCCTCCATTTGTAAAAGTTTGGCTTATGGAAAAACATCAAAGGATAAATGTACATGGAGAGCAAGCTGGATGTTCACACAAATGATTTTCAAAGACAAGAAGCAGAGATAACGTGTGTGGTACTGCAGACATATTTAGCACTATTTGTAGAATGGCTCAGAGCTAAGTCATATCAAACTGGATCTGCACAAGGTAAGCATGATGTTGCCTGGAGGCATGGGAGCTTTCAGCTCTGTGCAAACTTACAAATGTTGTTATAGTTTGAGACGTGGAAAGGAACACACTGAGCCAGGTTCAGAATTTACCTTTTTCCCAGTATTGGTGAGAAACTAACTAACTAGCTTCTAAAAGACAGCTGAAGATCTAAACTAAAATATCAGTACTTAAAACTATTATAGAGTTCTGAGCTCAAAATTTCTGTTTGATTCAGAAACCAAGATAAACCACTAAGCAATTCAGATTTAATATAATTCCAAGAAATATTTTTCCAAATAGAAACCACAAGGAACAGTACATGAAGGATAAAACTCAATTAAAAACTTAAACAACAAAAGATACTATTCATCAAAAACAAGGATCTAGTAATTGGAGTCAGCTTTTACATATCTGCTCAAGCCATAAACTGGATATTTACATAAAATTTATGAACAATTTACAACGCTTCTTATATTTTTGTTTAAAAGGATGTGTCATACTGCCAGTTTCTCAACAAGATTATCAGTTATCAAATGCTTTGCTCCTGCAATCCTATAAACCTATTAGGGTCATTTAGTGACATCTCCTATCACTTGACCACTTACAGAAACAAAGGATTCTCAAAACAGTTATTTAACAAAAATACTGAAGTTTCTTATTTCTTGTTTATATTTAAAATGATTCCACAGAATCCATGAGATCAAATTTCTTCTGAAGAGAGAGGTTACTCAGAAGAATCTGCATGGGTGGAAATCACAAAATTATGTGTATACACTATCAATCACCAAATTAGGGGAAGGATATTGAATACACGTTATTAAAAGAAAATGAGGAAACAACCAAGTCTAATAAAACAAGAATCTGTCCCTTTAACTGTCCCTTTGATCTGTGATATGGTAATTCATTAGGAGTAGAGTGCTTTTAGCACCTTACAGGATAAGAACCCAAGAATTTTAAATAATGTTAATAGGAGATGACTATTAACATTATTAATAATGAGCACAGCAATTCACCTTCACAGATTCCATTGCAAAGAGTATATAGCTCATATTCTTTGACTCAAATTCACACAGACACTAAGGTGTGTGCTGAATCAAGATCATAGAGTAACTGGTTAACTCAAAATGCATTAAAAAAAAAATCTTACCAGTTGCCTTTTTATATCTTTGGACATCAAAAACATTTTAAAATCTTAACTTTAGTGATCATATCCTATTCCACCTATTAGGCTTCTAAGTGTCACACTAGTATTTGTGTGTCTAAATGTGATTCTACTGCAATAGTATAAAAGCTGGATGGGTCTCCTCGTCCTCAATGCTCTTTGTGATTTAGTCTCAAGTGTAACATGAAAACTGCATTCCAAAGTCAAAACCTGAATAGCTTTGCAGGAATTTGAGTAGGGTGAAATAGGATTGGACTTTGACACTAAAGCTGGGACAGGCAAAATATAGCCCACGGGCTGAATCTGGCCCATGGCGCCTTAAAAAAATTTAGAAAATTAATATTTATCTGCCCATGGCTGCCTGTCAAAGATGACAAGGAGCCAGCCGCAGCAGGACCCAGGGAGAGATGGTGACAGGACCCAGAGGCAGCAGCAGCAAGGCCTGCCCACCTCCTCCCCCCTGCTTTAGAAACCACAGCCCCCAGCTGGAAGCTTCTGGCCTGGCAGTCCTGGGGCTGTTCCCTTGCCCTCCCTCTGTCCAAGAGCAAAAACTTGGATAAGAATAGGTGGAGGAAGAATTGCTGGCTGCTGATGTGCCATGTGGTCCCAACCATGCAGCCGGGAATCACGCGTTGCTAGAGTGATGGGCAGGGAGGAGCAGTTACAGCAGGTGGGGAAGTGGCAGGGGAAAGGCAGCCACAGCAGGCATGGGGGAGGGGGAGGAGGGGGAGCAGAGGCAAGTGGCAGTGGGCAGGAGCACAGGGCCCCAAGGCTGGCGGTGGCAGGAGCAAGCTGGGAATCACAAGGGCTGGGCTGGCTCCTGCTGTGTTCTGCTGTCTTGGCATTCCAGCCAAGAACTGTGCACTGCTGGGAGGAGCCCAGCTGTCTCTGTGCTGGGACCACAGAATGCAGCAGAAGCCAGCTTGGCCCCTGTGGTCCCTGCTGCTGTCTCTATTGAAAGGGCCACGTGCCTGCAGCTCCCACTGGAGCCAGCTGCCTTTCCTGACCCCTGTTGTGCAGGTCCGTGGACTCCGCTGGGAGTGAATGGAGCCCTGCCCCTTGCTTTCCTGAGGAGCCCAGCATGGGGCTTCTAGTGTGGGTGTGGGAGCTGCAGGTGCATGGCATGGCGCCCCCATGATAGAGGCAGCTGGACAGGCTGTGCTTCTTGACAGCTGTGTGCAGCACTGGCTGGAGCCATGTCCTGCCGGGTGCCACTGCCTGCATCAGCATGAGCTCCCTGAGCACTCCCATGTGCTGCAAGCAGCAGGGGCTGCACGCCAAGTGTATGTGTGAGCTCCCCTCACCCCCCTACCCTCCCTTACACCCCACAAAGCCCCACAACCCTTCCATATATGCACATATCCCAACATACCTTATGCTGCCCCCACACAGCCACACCCCCTCACAAAACCATCCCCTGACCATACACATACACACCCATACACACAAACCCACATACATATCCCACCATACACGCACACCCTCCCCCCACATAAAAGAGTAAGATTTTTTTGAGATATTATGCCATCCCTTCTATATACAGTATACAAACACAAATCATAACAAATATTTTTTTGTAATAAAATTAAAATGTTTTAGTAGGTGTTTAACTTCCAGGGTATGATTTTATTCTGGTTCTAAAATGGCAAATCCTGCTCCTAAAAGGAGTATTTATGGGGAAGCAAGGGGAGGGACTTCTGGTCTCAATATGGGAACCAAGGGATGAGGCAATTGTCAAGGGGCGGGGCTACTCATGTGCCCCTCAACAGCTCACCAAAACTCATTAAGCGGCCCTCCAGACAAAATAATTGCCTGCCCCTGCACTGGTGTCAAGATTCTTTCCCACCTGGTCCAGATTTTATCCTACCTAGTAAACATCTAAGGCAGTAGTTCTCAAACGTGTTAGACCTGAGGCACCCCATGCCAGGTCTTAGTTTTACTCCTTTGTTGACTATGCAGGAAAAATAATAGAGCAATTTTTCTTTTACAAAAAATTCACAGTTTGATACGACTTTGGGTTAACCTTGTGAATCATGCTTTCACACCTAACTGTTAACATTGTATGAGACCCCACAACACCCCTGAAATGATCTCAAGGCACTCCACGGTGCTGTGGCACCCTGGTTGAGAATCAATGGTTTAAAAAGTACTTAAGTATAGCAAATGCATCCTATTCAACACTGCACAAATTCCTTATAAACCATGAGTGCAAATGGTAGTGGCAGTAATCCTCTTCTTCCTTTCCTTTTTTCTTTATAACTTAACCTCAAAGTTAAGATAAGGGCACATTACAGAAAGCAGACATGCTACCAATTTTTCAAGGGCTTAGCCACCCAATTTGAAAATTGTACCTAATCTATAGTCTTGCTTTTACCTAAATAAGTATTTTATTCATAACATTTTATAAAATAAAAAACCCAGAAATGTTCCATCTAAATTAAAAGGGTGATGATTTATTTGGTTTGTGCACTATAAATGTACTATAAATTATAACAATATGCAAAAAAAAATTTAAAAAAAAAATCTAACTTTAGATGGAATTTTAGGTTGTGAAAAAATATCATGAAACAGTCACTGTAAATTTCTACTGAACATGACATGAAGTGGTCTAAGGTCACATTACATGAATATTTGCTGGTACCTCAGTAGCTTTGATGTTATACTGAAAAATAACAGATCCTCAACAACTTTACTAAAAAGCACGCATTGCTGAAAACTGACGTATCCAGAGACACCAAAATTATATGCTTCTTCTCATACAAACATAGACTGTAGAAACAAGTTAATGTAGGAACTGTCAAACATCATAGCAGGATTAACCCCTTAGCTGAGGGCCCCCTGCCCCAGCCTCTTGACAGCTGCAGCCTGGGACTGCCTAGCCGGGCTTTGGGCCACTATGGAAACTGAGGGTGGGCGGGGAGCTCCCCTGCTGCGTGGACCCAGACCAGACCCAGCAATCTGGGGGGCCAGCACATCATGGGGGCTCAATTTCCCCACCCCACACCTGGCACTGCATAAAGGAAACAGAGCCTTTTCTGTCTCCTCCATGTGACAGTCTGGGGGTGGTGGTGGGCCAGTGTGTGCCTGGAGGAACCAAGCACCAGTTGGGGCTAGACTGCTACCCAGTGAGGAGGCCCTGGTGTGCCAGGGGAATTACAGATTTACCTTGACTTGGAATGGATGTGGTACAGAAATTCAATAAATCGCTCAAACCTAAAGTGCTTTAGTGTGATACAGCATCCATCTAAGGTTAACTTAGAGAAGGATCAGCCATTTTTAAAATGCTTTATATGCAGTGAACATCTGTTCTGTTACAGCTGTAAATTACTTTCTGTGTACTTAATGCACGATAAGTATAACATACCTAGCTTTTAAGGGTGGGATTTTTTAAGGATCTTAGAATTGGCCTGACTTCCAATGACTTCAATGGGGCCAGACTTAGATTAATGCTGAGAAGTCTAGAAAATAACTATATACATGTCTGATTTGTGACAATTAAATTTCTCTGTTGGTAAAGTATCTTTTCTAATGTTTTATATCTATTTCTTGGACTTTTAACTTAAAGAAAATCCTTAAGTTGCTATTATTATTATTATAATAATAGTTTTCTCATTTAATTTCCCAAATAATGGTATCCATTTCATCAATATGCCCTATATGCTGATATATTATTATAAAAAATACCCAATATATTGCTATGTTGCTAGGAAAACCTGAACTAACAACATAGTGAAAATAGAAAGGCATGATCAGGTGGCCAGAGGTGATCATATTAACAACAGGACAACAAAGTTAAGTCTAAAATTCTAATACTTTCAGGGGATTGATTGTGTGTGGGAATACTGCAGGTTCCAAACCTTGTAAAACATAAAACGTCCCTGGACAGCCTTGGGGTGGGGAGAGGGGGCAACATTCAGGCTAGACAAGAAAAAGACAACTTTACATGGAGTTTGGGGATGTTATTTCCAGTTGTTCTGGCATACGTAAGAATGTAAGTGCCATACTGGGCCAGACCAATGGTCCATCTAACCCAGTAGTCTCTCTCATAATGGCAGAAATGGATACTATAGAAGGAGAGCATTGACCTGTATATCTCTGGAGTGATCTATTTAATTTACTCTTTGGAATCCACCACTATTGGTTTAGAAATGCCAGAGAAATCATCTCCAACCATTCCCTTCAATAGCCATCAATAGATCAATCTATGAATTTTTTGTAGTGCCTTTTTAAACCTGGCTATGCCATCTGCCTCCATCATCTCCTGTGGTAACAAATTTCACAAGTTAATTATGTATTGCATGAAATGTACTCTCTCGTTGGTTTCAAACCTGCCACTTAATAATTTCTGTGGGTGTCCCCTACTTCTAGTATTCTGGGACCCTGTTCATTTGGTCCACACCCTCCATGATTTTACAGATTTTTCTATCATATCTTCCCTCAGCCTCCTTTCCAAACAGAGGAGTCCTACTCTATCCCTACAATAGTTGCACTGAATTACTGTTAACCATATGACATGTAAAGATATACATATCATAGCATGAAATTTTCAGCACATCAGTAGTGCCATCCACTCTCCTAACATCAAGCACAGGACAAGGCTCTCACTGGGCACATCTAAACAAGGCACTAAAAACACAGTAGACTAATTCTACTGCACATTAGTGCATCACGGCAAGAGCCATGCTAACGTACTAATGTTCAGCAGAATTAGCCTACTGCACATCAGCGTCATGTAAAAGACTTGTGCTGGTGCTACTGTGAAGTAGCACTGATTATGGTGCATTAATGCACACATAGACATACCCACTGCCTTGCATAGTTATCCATTCAAGTTCTTAACTGACTTCATGTATTACTCTTTTCTTCTAGCTTGACATCTATTTCTTATTTTCATTTTCCTTTTTAATAACTGTGCTGGAAATTCTGATTTAGCTGCATCAAGTAATTTTTCAGACCAGGCTTCTTGCAAGTTTCACTCCCTTATTTCTCTCAGGCTGAGTACACAAATCATCTTCTAGGCCTCATCACCAATTCTGAGGAATAAACCTTTAAAAGCTTCTTAACTCCTAGTAATGCAGGGGTTAATACTCTTAGCCAAAGAAAAACACATCAGTGCTGCCAGGTACTCTCCCTCTTACCACAAAGTCACCCTTCCCATAGTGTTCAGCTTGCTTCTTTTTATTGTATGCCATACTTACCTCTACCACCTGCAACAAGTTCTTTTTATTATCATTAAAAGCATAATTTACTTTAGCTTTCATTTCTGCTACACTCTCTCAGAACACTGGTCTGTCTTTCTCTTTCCTTTATTCCTGTTGCAGTGTGTCAAAAGCTATGTTCTTTCAAGCTGTTTTCATTATGTTTCCTATTTTCTTTCTTTCTCCAACTAATCCCTTACATCTTTCTCACTTTACTTATTTTCCTTACTTTTCCCTTCACTTTTCTCTTATTAAAATTCCCTCCCTTCATCTGTCTCAATAGAGGACATATATCAGTCTCTCCTCATCACCAACTTGCATATTCACTAGTAACACTTGCCCCCTCGCTCCCATGTAACACCTAGAAACTTTACCATGCGTCAGAGATGAAGCATATCATGAACGTTACAAGAGGCAAGTATCTGTGGGTTCCCTGATGTCCTGAAAAACACTTCAGTAAAACCCCAACTCAAGACCTCAACTAATAGGAAAGGCGAGAAGATTGTGGGATTTTTACCAGGGAATTGTCCTGGACCTTGCCCAAGATTTCCATCTTTTGTTTCAAAATGTAGCTAAGAGATTTTAAGGCCATTCACCCCCTCTAGCTTCTGAAAGAAGATACAAAGAGCATTCTGCAATTTATTTTTGTCCTTTCATCCAACCTAAGATTGCTGAAAGAGTAAATGGTATCTCTACTACTTTATCTATCTCCCAACTCTGTTTTTAAATCCTCCTTCTCATCGTCTTCTCCAAGTGACCACAGAGCCAAATCAAGCATGGTTCTGAAAAGGTGGAGTGAACACTGAAAAGACTCTGGAGATTCATCAGTCTTGACTCTGGAGGTGCCTGACAAAAAAGCGGCACTGGAGCAATCTGGCTTAGAGTTAAGATGCCACTATATTGATTCCTGCTTATTTTGTGTTCAAAAGCCTTTTATTCACCACAATAAGGAATAGAAATTTAAGGCAATTTTCTTTTTTTATTCTATAAGAAAACTTTTATTTTGAAGCAAATGATGCCATGTGTTCAGAGAAGCTTTCTAAATACCTGTGAATTAGATGCCAAAGTCTCCATGTCACATCATTTCTTGTTTAAAGTTTGGCAGTTCAAGCACTTTAAACACTTGACTTAGTTCAGTTGTCGATTTGTAATCTTTTTGTTCAGTTTATGATCACATATGATGTGATGAAAACAAGTCACTGGATTTATTTTTGTTATATAGTCTGTGTTTTAAAAAATTCTAAAAATTACCCAAAGCTTTCTTTTTGTACTTACTCATGCACTGAACAAAATAATAATAACAATCTCTCAAATAAGTGAAATGGTCTTTATCCATCTTTCACTTTTCTGGTCAGGAACACTGCCAAGTGAACACATCTGATGATAGTATGGCTGAAGGTGCTGTGGAGTGATAGCGTGGTGCTAAAATAATAGCTGACTCTGCATGTTTCAGATTTTATTTCTTTGAGTCTTCCCCTCTTTACTTTAATAAGTATGCTTTTTAAAAATTTCATCTTTTCAGTGTGGTTCCAGAAGGTCTGTGGTTGACAGGATTATCCCCAAATCAACTGCACCTCTCTCTTGTTGGCACAGGACAGATTTTGTTTTTTAATTTGTGGAAAAGCACATATAATCAGGTTAAACGTTCATGAATCAACACGTAAGTCTGCAGCATTAGATTTATTTTCTTCTTTCCAACATTCAAACGCCAATTATGTCTAAGTACATTGCTTCATGCAAAGAATGAGAAAATATTTAATAAAAGCAAATAAAATTGCCATGCTGTCAAGCCCTAACTCAGAAAAAGCAAAGGGAGGAGAAAGAGAACAAAGATAACTTCCAACTTCAACATGCATGATTCAGTGTGAAAGACAACTAGATTCTACTTGAACTCAGATCTCTATAGGGGGCCAATACTGCTATATGGGAATTGAATTTTTTCTTTAATGTGGCTCTGCTGAAAGATGGCTCCACTAGTCAAATAGGAGAGACAGAGAACCATGTAGCTTGGCTTTTAGATTGAAAAGTGGTCATTCTTCATGGATGAGGTAATATTTCAGTGTGGTGCAGCTGAGGGGCAGGAGGATCAATGTGATGGGAAGGGGACAGATTATTATTTTTTATTTCTATGGTGACAGTACCCGAGGCTGCCTACTTGGATTCAGTGTCTCACAGTACATAGCAGTTTAACACAAAGAAAGCCCTTACTTGCCACAGGACTCAAACTAGATAAACAGGCAAGACAAAGACAGACAGACAAGTAGGGAGAAGACACAACAGTAGAACTCTGAACATAAAGATACAAGGATGTTGGCAGAGAGAGAAAAGAACATCACATTTGTCCTTTGTCTCAACTTTCCTCTGCCCTACCTTTTCAGAATGAAAACCAAGTGTCAAAATCAGTCATAGTGAAGTGGGGCTGGAAGGGACCTCCAGAAGTCATCTAGTCCAATGACCTGCCCAACTCAGGATCATCCCTATTAAAACCATGCCACGCAAACCATAATTTAAATTCTATACAAGACTATCTGCCCAAACCTGTCACACACAAAGCAGGGAGGCTACAGCAGCCAATGTCCTGTTTCTGTCAATATATTTTCCAGAGGTCCCAATTAGAGGACCACACAACCTGCTAAAGAGGAAGGCAAAAACTAGGGCTGTGCAAAATTTCACTGGTTGCTTTGGTTCATTTCAACACTATTTCAACTCATTTCAAGCTCAAAACAGTGAAACTGAATCGAAACAAAGGGCTTTGAAACAGCCTCAAAACAAAATAAGTCTAGTCAAAACATTTCGAAACTTTCTTCTTCCTGAGGTGGTTAGTGACAGACATCAGAAGAGATAAAGCATGCAGAGCTGCTGCCTACAGTTTTCTCATTGCTGGTTAATTCTGTGTACTTTTCCTAGTTGCAGCCCGACCCCTCTTTCATTTGAAGTGGGGCCAACCACAATAAACAGGGTGCAACAGGTAGCCTGCTGAGAAGTGAAGAAGCTTGGAGACCTAGTCACATTTATAATGCTAACTGTGAAGCCAAGGGGTTCTTGAATTGCTATAAGGGATGGTCTCCTAGGAGAGAATGAAAAAGAAACACAGATGCTGGAGGTTCTAATTGCTTCCAACCCTCACTCTGAGCTGTTATTCCACCTGATCGTCACAAGACAGTCCTGATTCTGATGAAGTTGTCCTCTGCCCTCTGAAAGCTGGCCACGCAAAACATTGGAAATAGTCTTAACCATCTCTGCAGCGGACTCTACATCATGACATGGAAATATTTGTATTAGTGTGATGCCACATGAAGACAGGAAACTGGCAAAAATGTTAGAAACAATATAAGCAATACGAAAATGTTGCAATGCTAGAGCAGCTGTTCCCTCCTCCTTTCTAGTTGGATCCCCTCATCTTCTGTAACTTAGATTTCCCCTGTAGTGCAAGTCATGAAGTCTGCATCTTTTCTCAGGCATGTCAGTTTTAACTTGCTTGATTCTTTAAAAAGGAGAAGTTGTTAAATCTGTATGACTAGCTAGATGGGCTGTTTCTGTTCCATATTCCCCCTCCCATTTGTACTAGTCACTTCTCTCTCCATTCTCATCTCGTTTCCCCATCTCTTCTGTTCCCGTTGTGTCTACCTTGTCTTCCAGCTGATATACTCACTCACTGTGCTCCGTTTACATGGATGAATGGAATACCACATCCAGCAGAGTAGCTGGTGCTTGCCTTGAGTCAAACCAGTATGCGCTCATCTCTGACTGACAGGTTGTGTTGAAGGTAGCAGAGAAAACTTAGTGTAGCAGCAGGGAAACTACACCCAGAATTTTCAAATCTGTCAACACAAAGGTTCACTTCATGGAACAGCAGCAGCAGAGATATACTTCACTGGGCATGTATTCCTGAGACAAGGCAGGAAAAATTATCCATTGAAGCTGGGAAAATTTGGGAATGGGAGGCATGTGCTTCCATCTCTTTCCCCACTTCCCTGTTATCTAGGCTTACTTTTAATAGATCAGTCAGCTTATTTTGAGTAATAGCCTTCTGCTGCAATTTAAAAACTCATACTTCAAGAAAAGTGAACCCAAAAAGGAAGTCTACGCTGATAAGAGTTGATATTTTCCATATGTGCCAAACGTATATTTTTAAAAAACACAATGAAATACAGATTGATTCATATAGGGTTCAGAAGCCCTTTTATCCAACTTCCTCATTCTCTAACTACCAAAAAAATATATATACATTCAACAAGAAACCGACCAAAAATGAAATAAGATGGATTAGTGTGTGGAATAGGGACAAAACTTTGTATAAAAACCACATGCTAATAAAATATTTATTACAAGTATTGCTAATAATATGTGAAACTACATTACAACCCCCCCACCAAAGTCCATTATTCAAAAAACTCAAATTCACTTCTAACTGGTTTTTCTTTCTTTTTCACTTTTTTTAGTTCCCTCAAGTGTAATCTCTAATATTACAACTGTTTTATGGCATGTTCTATCTTTGTACACCTCCTTCCTAGACTTCCAAGATGACAGCACCTTTGGGATAATTTGTTATAGACTATTTCTTGTCCTGGATACCCAAAACGTAGGTGTTCATGTCTCACACACTTGTGCTCTCAAAAACAGTACGCAGCTATTTTTTACACCATCATCCAAATATGCCTGACATTTATTGTACTCGCCTAGCACTAATTTACTTGTTTGTATTAACTCTCAAAAAGTATTTGTTAGCCTAGTGCCAGATGCCAAAATAATTGCTAGGATCAAATTATTTTAAGCAAACAGAAGCCATTGTGGGTGGGAAGAGGGAATAACATTTAAAGCAACCCGTTTACAGAGATCTCTAGTGGAACCTGAGAAACGAGCTATTTTATATCTGTGTGTACACACACACACACACACACACACACACAAACTGGAGTAATTACATCTGGGTTACCAGGTATTGTTGTGACGCACACCAATCTATCCTGAAAAGACTATTTCTTTGCAGCTCATATACTATGTAGATGCCATCTGACACCAGCATTTTTTTTTGTAGATGTAAAACTGAACACATGATGTAAAAGTACTGTAAAGTTACACACATACCACTTGGAGAGAATCCAAAGGCATAAAGTTCAGCCGATTCCATTTCCCTAATTAGACATACAATTCATTAACACCTAAACACATTTTATTGCCACTTTGTTTAATTTTATAAGGGAGAATAAGACATAACAGTTGAATTTACAGTTTTGGGGGTTTTTTTCCACATGACTCAAGGCCATGCTTTTGCTTTGAATAAAACATCAAGATGCAGAATGAAACTGCTGTGGCTTTTAAATTCTCTCTGCATAGTCTGGCCTATTGGGGGTTATATCTTTATGTAGACTTGAAAGTAAACTTGGTGCTTCAGCTCTCCAGACCAATGGAAATGAGAGGCATTCACAAGCAGCAATTGGTCTAATATTTCAATGAGAAAAAGTAATCCCAGAGGTAAGGAGAGGAATAAGTAGAGATCTGCAACATCCTTAACTTTCTTCCACAACCCTCCCCTCCTTCCTTAAACCCGTGGTTCTCAATTTAGACTTGAGGCACTCCACTCCTAAGTAACTTCCATGAACTGAATCACCATCTCAAAATCTAATATATTTATTACAGTGCCTACACCTCCTTGCAGAGGGGGCCGGCAGTGGGGGCAATACAATGGCTATGCAGGGATAAACCTGGCCCTGTACTTGTTTTCTCATACCTGCTTATCTCTTTATACACCTTGCATCAGCACCCAGGTTGAGAATTAGTCCTAAATAAAAACACAGAAACAGAACAGAAAAATAATACCACCACCCAAACAACATAGTCCCCTAACACAAGCTCAAAATGCTCAATTAACTTAGCAGTCTCTGGTAAGCCCATAGATGGAATGGGAATGGATATTCAACTGCCCTGGTGCCCCAGCCCCTTTAGGATAATGCTGAGGCAGAAAAACAGAATGATACTGAGAACATTTCAGTCTTTCTACTTCCCATTTCTCTAGATCTGCATATCATATACATATCATGTAACAGTGAAATACCAGTTCCTTTTGCTGAACAAAAGAGTTTAGTCTTTAGAACTAGCTTACTTTCTACTATTCAAGCATCCTCTTTCTTATTTTGCTAAGTCTGCTGACTGTCCCAAGTCAGAGGTGCCATCTCCAACACCTCTGCAATCAGTCTGGCTGATCTGACACACTGTTCAAGTAGCAGCAGCATCTAGAGGTGCACTGCTACCCCAGTCTGATATCAAATCAGTACTGATATAAAGAAAATTGGCTATATTGGAAATTGGCCCAGTGCAGCCAATAATTTGGCCAATTGGCCAATTGGCCTAATTGGCCAATAAATGCTGTGCGTATGCAGCTACAGTGCAGCATGTAGGCAGTGAGGAGCACAGCCTGGCAGTGTGGAGAGCTGCGTGCAGCTGGTAAGCCTGTTGTGGTAGAAGAAGAGGGGGGAAGGAAAGGGTGCGAGGGGGACAGATCAATGCCCCCCATGGTGAGGGAGGGAGAGGGCAGGGGCTGGTGCTGCCCAGTCAGGATGGGGCAGGGCATGGGACTGAACGGCAGCTCATTGGGTCGGGCAGCACCTGCTGCTACTTGCACCCCTGTGGTGGAGTGGGAGGACTGGAGCTGGGCTCGGGGCAGGTGGCAGTGGCGCTCGGGGTTGGGCTATGGAGGGGGCTGCAGCCACCCCAAATTTTGCTGTATCCTCCCCATAGCCCCTTCCCCAGTGCTAGCACCACACGTCCAGCTCAATGCCCTGCCTCCACCCATGCGCTGGAAAGAGTCAGCGGTGCTAGGAAGGGGGGCTATGGGAGGCTACGGTGAAATCTGAGGTGGCTGCAACCCCCTCCCTAGCACCCTTCCCAGCCCTGCTGTCACCCAAGCCAAGCCCCCGCCAAGAAGAGTCCGGAGCAGCCCCAGCTCCAGCCTGCCCGCCCCACTCTGTACAGATCTGGAGGCACCCCCCCAGTGCCCTCTCAGGGTATAAACAGTAGCAGAAGCTGCTCTCCCCACAATGAAACGTGGCTCAGTCCCACGCCCTGCCCCACCCTAGCAGGGCAGCACCTGCCAGCATCCCTCCCTCGCTGCAGGGGGTATTAAGCTGTCCCCTCACGCCCTTCTCCTTCCACCGTAACAGGCTTACCAGCTGCATGCAGCTGTATCGGAAATCGGATTGGTATTGGCCAATATGCCTCCTTAAAAATTGGCTATTGGTATCAGCCCCCAAAATCTCTATCAGTGTACCCCTAGAACCATCCTATCATCATCCTAAAGGGCTGCAGTCCCCACACTCAGAACAACAGGAATGAAACAGAAGCCTGAACTCTGCATTACCCTGCTTTTATTGGCCTAAGTCTGACCTTTTACATAAGTTTAACATTTTTTTTTTGGTGGTTCATAATATTTGTATTTGTTAAGTGGTGGGGTGCTAAGGTGATGTAAAGGCATGATTCATTCCATACGTACTATGATCATCTAGCAAGTGAAACACAGCACTACAAGACAGGGTTGGAAAGGAGGTTGAGAGAACTCAATCCCATTTTGTTCTTCCACAGGGACAAGGAGTGCTCACCCACTGTCAATACTTCCTACCAATTTACTAAAAAAAATACTGATACCACAAGAATATTAATTAAATAGCAAAAATTGAACACAGTAACAATGGGGCTTACATATGGGATTAATCAAGTCCTAACATGCTATGTATGTGTGTGTAATGTGAAACTTACTTTTTATGTTATTACATGAAAACCATGAAATTAGATTTTCCATTTCCAGCATTTCTCATTAAATATTGACACTTTTAAATATATTGATGGTTTATTTTAGAGTCTGTAAAAATATGCCATCAGTGAGTGACACTGAAGTAATTCTGTAGCATTTAAATTCTCATAGGACATCTTAGTACAGTGTCTGTCTGGGTAAATGAAGCATCTATCACTAACAGGAGTTAGGTGTACTACTGCTATTGGAACTAGCAGTGGACTGGAAGGTGGTGGGGGAGAAAGAGAAATGAAATGAGGACAAGTGGAGGAGAGAATTATAACAACGTAAGCTTATCTAAGGGAAGGAGAAGAGGGACAGGGAGTGACAAAGGCACTGGAACGAGAAAAACAAAGGGAGAGAGAAATAGGAAAAGCAAAAACTCCAGAGAAACAAGCCAGAACATAAATTCCCCAGCCAATCAAGAACAGGGCCACTTTCCTGATGTAGATGAGAAATGAAGCTTCAAGCACTCTGAATACAGCCAAGTCATTACAGGCAGAATTGGCAGTGTCACCTATAGTTTTGACTGCCTTACATGTCTTATTAGGAACAGAGCTGGAAAGAACCTTTTGAACCATCAAGTTCTGCTGCCTGCTATCACAAACAGTCACATCACATAATCTTTTCATAAACTGATCAAATTCCATTTTTAAAGCAGTTCACTTTTTAGCCCTGCTACTCTTATTAAAGGACTATTCCATATCTTCACTGCTCAGATGGTTAGAAACCTTCCTCTAATACCTAGCCATGGTCAATTTATACCCATACGCTCTTCTGCCAGCATTGCCCTTTAATTTAAAATAGCTCTTTGCCCTCCCCAGTGCTTAGTCTAATGATGCAATTATACAGTGCTATCATATCATACTCTGCCAAGCTCTTCTAAATCCTTTCTTGTATGATAAGCTCATCATTCCCCTGATCATCTTAAGATGATCTTTCTCTGTACCTGATCCATATGAACCTATCTTTCTTGAACATGAGTGACTAATCAGATGGCACAGGTCTATCTTTAATTTTTGTCACTTTATTAAACCTAACAAGCATCTGCTTTTAAATGTTTGCTATAGTCTTGTATTAACTGCTCTGTTCTGCACCTGAAAATACTTCAGATCCTATGTTTTTCTTTAAATCATCTTACCTCCAAATTATAAAGAAATCTGAAGTTGTTTTTCTGATTCGCAGCTTTTCTCACAGCCTGAGCTAATTCCACTGCTCCTTTACCACCAGCTGACCAATGTTTGCAGGGCACTGCATCAAATGCTCCAGAATGCTTTGCAATCTCACAGACTAAATCAATCTCAGCATAGGAATCAGTTCTGCCAATGAAACAGTTTTAGTTAATCATTTTATTCATTGCTTCCCACCTTACGCACTTCTTTATTTAGCTGCTTTATACAGTTAATTACAAAATGAGCTAATTACAGAAATTATGCAAATCATTTCTACAAACCCCAGTTTAAAGTGCTAATATGATGGATTTAAATGAGTAATAAAAATCACATGCAATACCATTAGGCAGAATTAAGAAATTTGAAAAAACTTTTGTAGGAAACAGGTTTTTTAAACCTTTATAGCTGTAAGGAGGAATGAGAAATTAAATGAACCCCACCCCCTGCCATGACACAATCTTTCTAGAAATCCATATCCAAATTCTCCCTCTATCTTTTAAGAACTCTCTTCATGCCATTGTTGCTTGATTTTTAAAACAAGTAAAAAGTCAGGTGAGTGATAAAAATGTAGTGCTGTAGATTCCAAATTTTATAATATAACTATTTTAAGGAGTAAACAGGAAATGTTTAATTGGGTCACACTGAGTAGAATGTTTGTAACTTAAATGATAAAGTAAAGCAAAGCAAAATTGATTAAGCTTTCTGGATCTTCACTTGCTCCCACATTTAATAGATATGAATAGGAGACGAAGCAGTAAACCTCAGGGTACTGTGTTTACATCTACTGCTGAAGCCATAAACCTGAGTAAAATCTACTCAGATACGTAAAGGACAGACTGACTTACTTGAAGACATTTAGAGCAACCACAACAGGAACTCCAAAGAGCTGAGCAATTTGAATTTGCTTCCGTAGATTACAGCAGCCATCAGCTACCAGCTGGAGATTCTGGATAATTAAACAAAAACATAATGACAAGATGAATTAAATCTTGTCTAGTCAAAGAAGTTCCCAGAAATTAAATCACACACAACAGGGTTGGATATTATTTTTTGATAGTTACAGATAACCTTTCAAATGGACTTCATACAGGATGCCTTCACTTTTATAATTCTTATTCTAATGGGGACAACTACATCATATAACTAAGCAGGGTACAGAACTTTTAAGGTTGAGAAGATTGCTCATTTTACTATTGCCAGACCGCTCATTTCTGGGACAAAAGCAAGACAGTTCTGCTGCTGACTGGCTGCTAGTCAATAAATAAGATGCCAGAACTGTCTGGGGGCTGGTTGACACAAGACACTGGCAATGGTGTGGACTGTTGTCAGTTTTCCCCTACTCTAACTCGTGGCTCCATCTAAAGGAATTACATGGTAATACAGCCTGAAGACATGGATGCTGCAGCTTTACAGCAGAGGATTGATATTGGCTCATATTTTTCCTCTCTGAATGCTGTATTCACCAGGTCCCTGGAGGACCAATCTGGAGATGGACTAGCCATTTCTTTCCTTTCCCAGTCTCAAAAGCAAGAAGGATTTATTTCAATCAAAGTCCTGTGAGCAATACCACTGAACCTGTAAGACAACATTAAACTGAGCATTTTACTAAGCTACAAATCCTCATATATTAAAAGCTTCCCAAACTGATGGCCGACTCCAGTTCACTGAAGTGAACAGAAAATTTCTAGTGATGACAATGGAACGGGAATCAAGTAATGTAGTTTACAGGACTTACACACTTTGGAAACTTCAGAACAGGCCAGCCTTCCATACAATGTATCTGCTCATTCACATACATATAAGCAAATATTTTCACTAGTAAATACACATGCAGTTCAGGGGACTTGCTTGCATTTTTCAGTGCATCTCAGAGCCTTTAGGCTTTGTCAAGGCCATATGCTGATTTCCCATGGGAAATGCAGCAGACTAGGAATTTTCCCACTGTGTTTTAAAAGTTAGTTTAGCCATAAACCATTCATTTTTAAAGCTTCTGCAACTATATTACTTTAAGATTTACTGATGAAAAGCACTATTAAGAAATAAACATTATTACATGACACATGCTCTACCATAACGATTTCTTGTTAACAAGGGGAAAAAATACCCGTTTTAGAACACATTTTTAAAAACCAGATATAGCATGTTCTGCTTGAATCATGTGTTATACCTTACACTGAGACTAAGGCTTATTTTCTTGACACCTAAGACTGGACAGAACACTTGATTTTTTATGAATTAAAAAAAACCTCCAAATGTTTCAGTTCTTCTGATCATTCACTTATGATGCTTGAACATAGTGGCTTCTTGCATTTCTTGTGAACAGTTAATATAGACAATGCTATTCTTGGTACACTATGTTTACAGTTATTTAAATACAGCACTACTACTTTCTGACAAATATATTTTCACTTTACTTTGAAATGTCAAGGTAAATGGAAACAGAAGGTGTTCCATAATTTCAACTATTTAAATCCTCAAGTAGGTGTGTTGAACTCATTTGGCCCTATAGGTGTACAGTGGCCACTTGAGGATATGCCTCTAGATCTGTCATAGAGCCAAAGCATACTGGAGCAGGCACTGTGTGCAGGTGCTTGGGGTGATTAAGCCAAGACTCACAGGCAGCATCAGGGGCCAGATGATAGGGCTCCATGGGATAGATTTGACCTGTGAGTAATAGCTTTGACAACCCTGTCCTAAAGGATCTCAGAATTTGGAACTAACTTCTGCTCTCAAAACACAAATAAAATACTTTCAGAAAAAAATACCTTTTAAATATACCAGAATTGTAACAACTGTTCTTAGCAATTGCCTTACAGCAGAGGTGCTTAAATCCTGGTCCATGGAGCAAATGTGGCCTCAAGCACCGTGTCATTTGGCCTGAGAGGATTCCTATGGATTCACGGGGAGCCCCATAAACTGCAGGCCTGATTGCTAAATTAGGTGTATGCAGAGCCCAGTACTGGCATGCGAGGCCTGGCAGGAGCAGCACAGAGTCCAACCCAGCCTGCAGACTGGCCCCACGATATTCATCTGATTGGTGGGGCAAGAACTTGAGCACCACTATTTTAAAGGATGAAGTGAACATTGACTTAGAGAAGTCAAGAGATAAGAGTCATCAGTAACTTTTCCTTTATACAGCAATGATACAAGTAGACTCCTTCAAGGACCATTTTGGTTAGACCACGAATCGATACAATATTCCAAGATCTATTTTCAGTTTCTGAAACTCAAGAAGTTAATAATCTCTCCAACATTTCCACTGTAGTTAGCAATTAGTGTGAAGTGTTTTGCTTTAAGTGAAAAAGTGCAATTGTTTTCTTAAGTGAAAAAAATTAGTTTTTAACCTGAAACAAAAAAATTGTGCATTTCAGGTTAGTTAACATTTAATTAAAATGCAATTGGCTTCCTTTCTAAGAAGCTAACACTTAAACTACCTCAGATAAAACAAAAAAAACTATTTCAAACTACGTTGGGACAGATGCTCTACTAAACTAACTAGGATGGAATAATACTCAATGTTATTACATGACCTTTGTAATAGGATACTAACTGTTTTCTTATTGTGATGTTACATCCAACCCACACATTCCTGTAAATAGAAAGCTTTTCCCCTTGATGTGTATAATTTTGGAATTTATTTTTATTTATACTAAAAAGTCTCAGTTTAGGAGCACTTGTTGTATCTATTGTAGGTGTTTCTGAATTTGGGACCTGTTCAATCTCCTCTCATTTTAGAGCTGGCAAAAGTACTGGCAATTACATGATTTTTTTTTTTAAGGGTAGATTATGTTTTATATTAACTGCTCTTACCTCTTCTGTGTATTCTTTCTTCAGAGAGGCACCAGCAGTTACCTGAAATCATTAACAAGTAAAATTAACATTGATCTAACAACAGCTGATGCTACTTTAACAGTCAGAAGATGACAACTTTACTTTTCTTATTGTACACCCATGGTCAAAGACCAATGCATGATGATAGACTTACTTTCAGAGCAAGTTATAGCTGTGCAAAAAGAATGGCCATGTATAGGTGTTATGCTGCTACCAGAGGAATCCCTGTTCTCCCAGTAGAAACTAGTAGTGTACAAGTCATTTCTCCTAGGGGAAATATGCCTCACACCCCAACAGAAAGATCTTCCAGGTTGACACCTGGATGATGTCCTTTGCAAGTCCTTTGCAATGCCTCTATGTTCTTCTCCCAGTCTAGTTCAAGAGGGGAGAGGTGCAGGGAGAGCAATGCTCCTTACCACTTTGCTTACTTTGGGAAATGACCTAGGGACTTACTCTCCTCCCCTTCTAGACTGATCTGTAAGTGGAGGGGAGGAGAGATGAGCAGCCTGGTCTGGTCTGCGTTTTTTCCCTTGTAGCTTCCTCTGCTCAGCTCCCAGAAACCAGAACAAAAAGAAGTGGTGGTGGTGGACCTGCCATTCCCTAATCTGGGGTTCCCCAGCATGGAGAAGGTGAGAGGAGTCTTTCCCTGCTCCCCTGCGGGAAGAGTGGAGCAGCCACAGATCCCTACACTTGGATCACTCCAATCTGGCGAAGCTTCAGAGTGCAGGGGAGAGGAGATGGTTACAGTTTGAACACCTGTACTGCCCCATCCCAGAAACACTTCTTGCACTCTCTTAGAAATTCACATAGCCACAAATAAACCCCAGTTTGTGATCAGTGGTACCATTTATCACTTTCTCCAAAGAGAAACATAAGTGTTTTACTAGTCTGTCTAGCATAACAGCAACCGATTTGTTTTTCAGTAAAAAAAATTCCTGACAGTTACAGTTAAGAAATTACTACTTATTAATGGTAACTTCTTACTCAAGAAAACAGTTTACTGTGTATTTCAAATCCTCATATACTTATTTTGGTGTCCAATGTAAGTTACAACTATTTCACCTGAAAATGTCCATCTGAATTTGCACTGCAATGCCAATATAGCTAAAGGAAAAAGGGATGGTTTCTCCTCTGCCCTGGACCAAGTTCTGATTACAGAATCTGATTTTTCTGGTGGCAAATGTTAAAATCAGACATCAGAATTAGTGAGGGTTTGAAATTCTAGGCTGAGTAAGCAGGATGCACACAATAAGCAAAATGTACTGGTAGTGAGATCGAATAGACTGGTGCCTTTTTACAGAATTCTTTTTCAGTAGATAAACACAGTTTAAAATTTTCTACCCAGCCCCATCTGATATAACATTACTGCTTAAAGATATTACTGTGTATAAAACTCTCAAGATGTCATTCAAGAGTTCTACAGAACAGAAACATAATCATGCCAAAATGGCAATGGAAAGCCACATATAAAAGAAATGTTCTTTAAAAAGCTCATTATTTTTTTAGAATGTCCTCTGCAACTATTTTTGGTCACCATGCATGGGAATAAGAAAACTTTCTGATGCCCTATGCTAGTGGTGGGCAATTATTTAGGTTGGAGGGCCCCGTAATGAGTTTTGGTGAGTTGTTGAGAACCACAAGAGTAGCCCTGCCCCTTGATAAGAGTCCCACCCCGTGGTCTCCTAGGCCAAGCAGACAAAAAAGTTCCCATGGACTAGGTGCTCGGGAGACTCCAGCTGGAGCAAAACTGAGCTGCACCTGACAGTAAGGGGAAGGGAAGGGACTGGGTGGCGGGGGGACAGAAGCTGCAGAGGGAAAGCAGAGAGGGGACAGGAGGCTGCTGTGGGTCTGACTTTGGACCTGACCTCAGTACAGGGCCAGAGTCACAGCTCCAGCAGCTGCCTGTTCCCTGCTCCACTTCATATGTGACTATAAAACAAGGAATCCCCCCCCCCCCCAATAATGATTGAGGGAATAAAACCTTTTGCCTATATTCATGTAAATGTCGGTATATACATTTCTTCAGATACATGGGGGTAAACAGTTTGTATGTCAGTAAAACACTTTAGGGAAGTCATGCAATTTGCCTTAATTTAATCCTTTTGGGACTTTGTGAAAACCAGGGAGTAAGATCCTCTCCAGTCCTTTACACTAGGCCAAAAGGATGCCTCCAAACTTGGCAAGGAAAGGTCACCCCATAACATAAATGTGAATGACCATTAATGTCCGTGGGCAACTGCAAACCAAAGGGCTCCAAAGACTGCTCCATGTTAGTTCTTGGGACTGAAATCAGAGAGTGCAAGGACCAAAAAAAATTGGAGGAGTCTTCTGCTATAGTCAACACTGGTGTGGATTCGTTTGGAATACTGTGTCTAGCTTTTGCTACCCAGCCAAGTAGCAAGAAGGATGTGGACAATTCTGAAAATGTCTGGAGAAAACCCCAAAAAATTATTAGTAAGCCTGGGAGGCAAGACTTATAAGCAGAGATTGGGGTTTTCTGTTTCCCACGGAAAAACGGAGAAAAAACCAGATCCCCTGTTTTTAAAATCGGAGAAAACGCAGATTTCCCTTTTTAGCAGAGAAATCTGCAGATTCTCTGCTTTTGCAAAGAGCTCTTGCAGGCTGGCACAGCTCCAACCTGCAAAAGCCGATTGCAGAAAGGGCAAGAAACCGCCAGCCATGCCTGGAGGGGGAAGGAGAGGCCTGAGCCTCTGAGGCAGCCAAGGCCAGGCTCAGGCTCAGACTTCCCCTTTGCCCCTGGAGCATGGAGGTATGTGGGGCTGTGGGGCAAGGCTGGGGAAGATGGTTGGGGGCTGAAGGACTGAGGGGTGCTGCCGGCCCTGGGTGGCACATCACAGCTGGGAGCAGGGCCAGGGGTGCCCCTCAGTGGGGAGGGGACTTTGCAGGCAAGCAACGTGGGGCGCAGTGTGGTGGTGCTGTCACATGTGGGCCGCACACATGCTGCCTGGCCACCTGCTTGGGGGAAGGGGAGAGGGAGGCTGGCATGTGGCCGGAGCATAGCTCCATGGCTGGCTCTACAGCCACGGCGAGGGATGATGGTATTGGGGTGGGCTTGCACACAGTGGCTGCTGCCACTTACCTGGTGCACCACGACAGCGGTGATTGCCATTGCTTACAAAACCTCCTGCTGCTATCGTGGAGCTGTGTGGCCGATGGCACAGGGTGGTGGTGGGGGGATGGCTGTGTGCTGCCCGGCCACCACCAGGCTGCTGCTGCCATCCCGTGGCCAGCTGCAAAGCTCGGGCACGGCTTTGTGGCAGCAGTGGGAGGTTTTGTAGGTAGCGGCCGTCACTGCTGTCATGGTGCTCCAGGTAAGCGGCAGCAGCTGCTGTGTGAGCCCCCCTGCTGTGCCCCCATCCCTCGCCATGGATGCAGAGCCAGCACCACCACTGCATCCCGCATTGCTTGCCCGCAAAGTCCCCCTGCTGAGGGGCACCCCTGCCCTCACCCCCTAGTCCTGCCTCCAGCTACAATGTGCAGCTTGGGGCCAGTAGCACATTCTGCTCCCTCAGCTCCCAACCATCTTTCCCAGCCCTGCCCTACAGCCCCCAAACCCCACTTACCTCTAGGATCCAGGGGTCAAGGGCATGGCTCCGTGGGGGCAGTGCTTGCCTGTAAAGCCCCCCAACCCTACATGCAGCTGCCCCCACCCCACACCACCACAGAGCCTTGCAGCCAGTTGCGGGGCATGTCGTTGCATGCAAGGCCCGTTTCACCCCCAAGCCGGGCAGCACATGTGGCCCACACACAGTGGCTGCCACTGCACTGCTGCACTTCTGCGACACTTGCCCACAAAGCCATGCAGGGGACTGTGGGATGGTAGCACACGGTGCAGTGGCAGAGTTGTGGTGGCGACCTCCATGTGCGAACCTCCTGTCAAGGCCAGCCGGCACATGTGTGGCCTGCAGTGGCACCCCTTCACTCACCCCTTGGCCCTGCTCCTGGGAGTGGGCACAGGGGCACACTCCTCCCCTTCTTGATCTACCCCCAGCACCTTCTCTCCCCCAATCCCTGCCCCACTCCTTCCCCTCCCCCACATACTTACCTGCTGGGGTGGGTGTCAGTGTCCGTGTTTGCACATCTGTGGGTCTGGGGAGCTATTGCAAGGGGCATCAGGAGGGCTGTTGAGACTATGGGGGGGGGAGTGTGGGGCACCAGCAGCGCTTGGGGTGGGGGTAGCTGTGGAGTGCCTTTAATTTTTATCATGGATTTGGGGTTTTTAGTCAGAGAATTTGCAATTTTTAACTCAGAGAAAACCAGGATCCCTGCTTATGAGGAAAGGCTAAATAATTATTTAGCCTGCAGAAAAAACTGAGGGGGGATTTCATAACAGTCGTCAAATACATGAGAAGCAATTGGAGAGAGGATAAAGGACTTTTCTCCATGACCATAGGGGACAGGACTAGTAGAAATGACCTCAAGCTGCAGCAGGGGGAAAAGAAGCTGGAGATTAAGAGGAACTTTCTGACTACAAGGATGGTCAAGCATTAGAAAAGTTTACCTACAGAAATTGCAGAATTTTCATCTTTGAAAGTTATCAAGAGCAAGTTAGACAGATACTTGGCTGGGATGGTCTACTTAGTTATGATACTGCCTTGAGCAGGAGGTTGGACTAGAAGACATTGTGAGGTCCTTTCCAGGCCTACTTTCCTATTATCCTATTGAACTACAAATGCTTGGACTTACAGCCATTTTTGCTGGTAACTTCTCTAGTATCTGGCCCAATAATTTCTTCTACACTGTATTGTATCAGAAAGACTAGGACATCTATTTCTGAAGACAAGTACTATACAGATAGGGGGACCATATTATTTTGAAGGAAATCCAGGATGCAGAAAAGAGTGGCACACACACCCATTGGCCTACCACCCACACACCCAACAGCCATACACAACTAATGCACACTGGGAGGAGAGACAAGGATCCCAAAGCACTGTGCAAGCTGTTACTGCAAGGAGCAAGGTGGGCAGGGGCTGAGCCCTAGTGAAGCCCCCAGGGCCACTGGGCTGTGTCCGGAAAGCAATGTGTACTGCAGTGACCTGCGGCCTCTCTCCTGTGGCTCTGGGGAAGAACGTGGGGCACTCACCACAAGGTGCTCGGCATCTCGGTGGCACATGAATGGGCAGAGAGCAGCGGAGTAGGGAACTGGGTAGGAGACCTGGAGAGACGGAGCCTGGAGGCAGCCCGTGGAAAACAGCTATCCAATTTTAGCCAACTGGCTGGGACGGCCTATGACTGGCTAAGCTGGGACATGTAGCCACTCTACATACAGAACAAACACATAGGTATAAAGTGCACATTTAAAAAATCTTGTCGCTAGGCTGAATAGTAATTTTTCTATACCAACCCTGGAACATACAGAGAAATAGCATGCCAGAAGATAAAAGCTGCCTAGATTGGGTGAGAAGAAAAAGGAAAGGTAATATTGCAGTGACAATATTTTGAATGTGTTTGGCATTGAAAGGTCTGAACAAAAGAAAAAGCTCAGCTTTAGGTCAGATGATTAGTTATAAGGAAGGCTCTGTGCATTCCACAGTTTTGTGGCTGCAGAAACAGCTCTGGAATTTTTCCCCATTATGAAGCTCTACAGAAATCCTGTTTCCCTGGCAGCATACGATCCTCTCAAAACTGCCGGGGTGGAGCAGCAGAAGCATACAGTTAGCCTTTCAGTATTTTTGCCTGGTTAGACTGCTATTCACATACACAAGTGCTCCTCCTTTAGTCTAAGTAAGTGGGGAATGCTTCTAGGATTAACAGTTCCAAGATCTAACCCTGAACCTGAGCTGAGAGAGCAAAAGGCCAGGTGCTGTTCATTGCAATGAAGTGAGAAATTTTTTTCACTATTTTAAGAGGTAGCAGAAAGGGGAAGAAAGAGGTGTTCCTGTGGGTGGAAAAATAGAAAATGAGAGTTTCTACCACTTCAGTGGCAAAGGTCACAAGTCTTCCACCTACAAGAGACCTTAAGTCCCATCCACTCATGCAATGAAATATGAACTTTGCTCTCCTCCTCAGCAGTTAAATAGATATCAAGACCTGGAGAGTTTCAGTTTCCTTACACATTCATAATACTAGGATTTACAAAACATTATTTTAAGAAACACGGGAATATTTTTTTAAAGTTTTTTCTGTAAACAAACTTTATTCTCTTTTCTAAGATTTAGGACATCTTCATAGCTATATAATCCTTGCTCCTTTGGCTGCTCCCCTTAACCTCCATGGACAAGGCTAGAATGAATAGCTGTGTAATAAAGAAGTTGAAGGAAGAGAATTTCTGAGTGATTACTTGCATGAAAAGCAATATCAACTATTTTAAAAAGTAAGATGTTTATATGCAGCTCCAATGCTATTTTGTGTTACAAAAAAGGTGCAGAAACTTACACTGGGCCCACCTCCATGCATCTTCAAAGCCCTTATGGTAGCAACAAGCACAACCACATTGGGAATCAAGCCAGAGGTTCTGCATTTGATGTTGAAGAATTTTTCCATCCCAATATCAGCACCAAAACCAGCTTCAGTTACTGTCAAACATTAAAAGGAAAAAAAATCATTAGTTAAAGGCAAGGGATACTTCTGCTTTATTCTAGTGTAACGCCCACTTTTAAAGATACCTCAGAATTTGTTTTTCAAAAACATTTTGTTAGAGGAGTTGTACTTATGCAAGTGATCTTGGTTCACTACAAGCAGTTGTTATGAAAAATAATTTTCGGTTTTTTCCCCAGATAATGTCCAATATGTCAGAGAGGACTAGATATAAAGAACCATTTCTCATAACTGAGATCTTTTACTAACAACTGGTTTTTCATTGTAACTACTGAAGTAAAGCACATCCAAAATGCTTTAAGTAACCCTAAATGTGTAAATAATCCTTGTGTTATTCTCTCTTTCTTCCTGGACATGCATGGAAAATATCAGACCAATCGCCTCCAAGGTCTGGGAAAGTTATGATACATATCAAAGATGCATGGGTCACTAACAGATTTTCCAAAATAGAGATGCAATTACCAGTTCAAAATATAGCAAGTATTTAAAATTATCACGTCTCTAATAATGTCTAAGTAAACAGAATACTAAATAGCTATAATAATGATATTATGCAATTAGAATATCAAGGAGCAGAAATCTAAAGTCACATGTACCAGTTTGCTCAAAATTTATCACATTAGTTGCTTCAAAAGAAGCTCATTCTCCAATTCCAGTTTAAATAGGCTAAGAACTTTCTTTTTTTGCACAAGCACATGACCAGTAACAAATAACTTAGAACTCAAGCTGGTCAAAAAATTTGCCAGGGGACCAATTTTGTCAGAAAATACTGATTTGATTGAATTAGTTCCTCTAAAACTGTTGATGGAAACTGGGCAGGCCAGCCCATTCCGTGGAATCCCAGCTTCTATATGGTAGACCGCCTGCAGGATTCCCAAACTAGGATCCCCAAATCACTGTTAATTGCCTATTGGGATGACCATTTCAAGGGATCCACCTCTGACAGCCTGCCTGATAGACTGCTATACAAATCAAGATTTCCTAGAAGTCAAAGTTCACTGGTATTCTAGGCAGCTGGCTCCTGTGGATGGCTGATTTCCTGGGCAGCTGGCTACCTAAGATGCAAGACAGAAGAATGTGGTTCTCCCAAAACAGATTTTCAAAAACCCATTCATTTTACATATTATCTATTAGATTAAATGATGAGGTCATGTCCATCCCCATCCCCCCCACCCCAAAATTCATGTATTTTTGTGAGGGGGAAATTATCTTCTCTGACCAGTGCTACCAGGAGCAAACCACTATCCAAACAATACAAAAATTAACAAGCCATTTAGCGTAACTAATGTTCACACAGTCATAAAAGATGACCTGCATATTACATGTTTATTTACTGTCACCAATATGTGTATTTAATGTAAATAGCAAACTGGTATTTGGTCAGATGGAGGCAAACAACAATACAAGTACTTAAATTGCTCTTTCCAATGCAAAACAAAACAAATCATCATAACACTGGGATTCTTTCAAAACTGCTGAAGCATGCATCCAAAATGAGAGAATCTCCCTCCCAAGGAATGCCATTCCAAGAGCCAATTAACCAATCAATCAATACTAACACTAACAATTAAGTAGAAGAATGGCAAAGCATAATTTACTAAACAGAAAATAAAGACTGAATTCTAAAAGAAAAAGATGTTTCAGTCAAGCAGAGCCAACTAACTTTAAACTTGATTTAAATCTCCTGTCTCTTGAATTGTAAACTTTTTTGAGAAAGCTAGATGTAAATCAGGAAAGATTGTTTTCCACTTGATCTTGCTTTCCTCATTTTCTAGATTCTTTAAGGAGGTTGTTGCCACTATGTCTTCAAGTCTTAATAAAAGTATAGGTTTTGTGTTATTCACCCAGTGCATATTTTCCCCAGACTTAAGTGATTATAAATCTTGTATAAGCAATCTGAACAGTACTTATAAAAACTTCCCAAATACAACAAAAGGGTTTGCCCCTTCCCAACAAAGGTAAATACAACACTTCTATTTCCAATCCCTGATGAGTAACTATAGTCTAGGGAAAGGCCTCAGAAATGCAGGTATTGATATACCTGTTTTGAATATCAACTTTGGTGAATTGTTCACCTGTACAGGAATAATCATAGCCTTCTTACCCACACACAAGGATCATCTTTAGCAACAGTGCCAGTCACATTTGTTTCTCACAATGCCCACAAAAAACACTCTGGTGCCTTCTGTAGATCTATTTTGTGCTTATGTAAATTAAACATACTGAATACAGAAGAATACAGAAATGAGCTTGTAGGTTCAATTGTGTGGCTGAGAAGAAAACAGCTTTTGGGAAGAAAACATTTAGTTCTTTCTAAATCTTTAAAGTCTCACGTTAAATGAAAAGCAGTTTGGATTGTTTTTGTTTGCGACTGTCTTCTCAAGATCTGAAACGCATCAAAAAGTGTAAACATTTCCTAAATGGAAACTGTACAACATGAAAAAGAAAGAAGCCAAACTCAACAGCGACATATTTTCTAAGCCTTTGCAAGAAACACAACTTCATTCCCTGAGGACTGAACATCCACAATCCCCTGACTACTACACACAACTCCAAATATGCTTCACAGCTATGCAGAAGAACTTCAGAGAAAATTAGAAATCATCTGCTTCACCTACTTTACTCCAAAAGAGCCAACTCAGGAAGGAAATCACCATATACCAAACCAACTTAAAAGACAGAAATCCATGCACGTTCCCTGACAATATACAGTAGGTACAAAGAGATTACGGAAAACTTTCTACAGCATTCATCCTACATAAAATGAAGAAATGGAACAAATTACTCCAAGAACAAGCTCCCTGGCCACAAAACAACTATCAGAGGAACAACACCAACACCTTGCAACATTCCAACCTCAGACTCGATGAAACTGAGAGCAGAAACCAACCCACAAATATTATCAATCTCTCCACACACATGCTTACCAAAACTGAAAAATCTGTCCTTTCTAAAGGCCTAGATTTCTGTCCAGAAAAATACCCTAACAAAATACTTCAATGTGGAGAACTAGAAGAATTCTTCTGATGCCTGTGCCTCAAAGAATATTTCCACAACCAAACTGAACCCACTCCCAACAACAACTCGTCTTCTGACAACATTCAGGAAAGGATCAATGCCAAAAAGCCCCCCAAAAATATCAGATTGGACACCTCGCAATGGACCAAACCCTAACCTTGACTGCTACATTGACTGCTCCAGGGAAAGAATGCACAATGAAATAATCAGCAACACATGCCACCACAACAATCTCTCTCTACCAGAGGAAAAAACCATAGAATGTCTAAGATCCAACCATCAAATAGTAATAAAACCAGCAGATAAAGGAGGAGCCATAGTCATCCTAAACCATGAGGATTACATAAAGGATATGTAGGACAGCTTATGAAATACAGGATATATAAGATAACAGACAGCTCTCTGACACCACCTACTACAAAGAACTATAAGAAGATCCTACTCCCCTTTTCACCAAAAAACTCAACAATACCATCAAATCATTTCCATCAAGACTACAAGAAAAACTGCAGACCTTGATCCCCCCACTACCTAACCCAGGGACTTTTTACATGCTCCCTAAAATCCACAAACAAGGGAACCCTGGCAGACCTATCATATCCAACCGTGGGACCCTAACTGAGAAAATACCAGGTTTCATTGAATCAGTCCTAAAACTGCTTGTCACCCACAGAGCAAGTTTTGTACAAGACACTACAGACTTTCTACAGAAACTTAAAAACAGAGACTACCTTCCTAGCAACACATTCCTAGCCACCATAGATGTTACAACCTATATACCAACATCCCACACCAGGATGGCATCCAAGCCTGCCTTACATATCTACAGGAACAAGATTACAACTTAGAATACAGACCCAAAGATATTACTGACCTTATACACTTCACCCTCACACACAACAATTTCACTTCTAATAATCAACACTTCCTCCAGATGATGAGAACAGCTATGGGCACTAAAATGGCCCCAAAGTATGCCAACCTTTTTATGAGCCACCTGGAAGAAGACTTCCTCAAGAACTGCACCATCAAACCCTTGCTATACTTAAGATATATCGATGACATCTTCACCATTTGGACTGAGAACCTGCAATCTCTGATTGAGTTCCATCAGAAATTCAACAATCACCATCCCTCCATCAGACTTTTTCTAGAATACTCCAGCACCAGCTTCTCCTTTTTAGACATGATGATCAGGATCTGGAAGGGTAAAATACAGACCACAGTATACAAGAAACCCACAGACCAATATACATATCTGCACAGAACCAGCAATCACCCTAAACACACCAACAAAGCTGTGATATACAGCCAAGCCCTCAGATACCACCGCATTTGTACTGAAGAGAAAACCCAGGATTGCCACCTCACCAATCTTAAAAAGGCTTTTACCCAACAAGGACACTCGTCCAGAGAGGTAGATTGCACATTTGAAAGAGCCACCTGAATACCACGTGAAGAACTGCTGCAGTACAGAAGAAACCCCCCCACAAATCGCACACTGCTGGTTATGACGTATTACCCATCCCTTGAACCTGTATGGAAAATCCTCAAAAAATTGCAACCCATACTAGACAGAGACCCTATTCTTAAAAAGATTTTCCCAGAGCCACCCATCCTAGCCTTTAAACAAGCACCGAACCTCGCCAACCTCATCACCAGAAGCAAACTTCCTCGAGCCCAGAACACATCAAAAGGATCCAGACCATGCCAGGACAAGAAATCCAAAACCTGCCAGCACATCTCCACCACCCCGACTATTACTACACCCCACAACAGAGCCATCAGCATCCCTGGATCTTGTCAGAACCCAGTAATTGAATGCCTATGGCACAGTGGAAAATTCCATTGATTTGATGCCTATACCACAGTGGTAAATTCCACTATTGCATCATAGTGGAAATTTCCAGCACAGGGGAAAATCCCGCTAAGTCCAAAGACTGCATGGTTTGAACGTACGCCACCCATTGGCTGGTTCCAAATTATTCCTACCTGGCGGCTAGTAATTGGTTTATTGACCATATAAAAGTTAAAGCAGTTTCCACCCAAGTTGGAGAACTCCGCAGACACCTCAGAGTAGACTTGGCAGACTGATCACCCACCGACTCCCGGTCACCGACCTACCTGACGTACCCCGTCCCTGCATGCTCGATAAGCCATTCACTGACGTCTCATCTCATTCATATCAAAGAGCTCTCGTTGCGTTTGTTTACTTACACTGCTGATGAACACAGCGCAGGTAGAGAAACTGGCTTAGGCTACAGTTACAATCTCGTTTCAACCAATACACTTCAGTGCCTAATTCCTCTCCATCAGTCAAAAGTACCCACCCTGCTGCTTCAGGCTACTGGCCATAGCCCCGCAAGCCACTCAACCGCCACAGATCTTACAGCTGCACCTCCAAAAATGTAATATACCTCATCGAATGCACCAAATGCCCTGATGGAAAATGTGTAGGAGAGACCAAACAACAACTGCGCACCAGAATGAACGCACACCGGATATCCATCAAAGACAGAAATACCCCATTACCGGTGGGGACACATCTCACAGGAGGGGCACTCTCTCTCCAATCTCTCAGTCCTGATCCTCAAGGGAAATTTACACAACACTTCCCAGAGACGAGCCTATGAGCTCCATTTCATCAACCTCCTGGAT